>BSBM01001270.1:5977500-6577500 GCA_027924585.1 Larix kaempferi
ATAGTTCGTGATCCACTAATTTCGTGCAGCAATGAATATCTACGATCTTCACGCTGCAGAGTTACAACTAACTGTTACAACCATAATGAATGAGGCCGTTAGTCATGAAGGATGTTGTTACACTGGCAGTCAATGGATCAACGATTTAACCAATCGGGAGGCGACCTGTCTGTTGCAGCTATGCTCTGTTTCAATGACCTATTACAGATCACATGGAGAGATGCGTCGTCCCTTGAAAATATGAGGAATGAAGTTAGAAGAGTAACAACTGGCCCGCGTATGATTCTTTCCCCAAGGCATGGTGACTGATACACTTGTGCTTTGATCTTTACTTAATGAAATCACACAAGTTAGCATAAATCAAAGGCTAGAATTCATAACTTTAACAATCTTAAGCATAAAATGAATAAAGCAATAATGAGTTATACCTGTCAAGATAATTGATTGATTTGGAAGAAAGGCATATATATTGCTTGTGAAAATGGGATATAATCAGGGAAAAATGATGTAATAAGTATGGCCAAAAAGGGGCATTTCCAGGGCCCAACATCTCCCCCCAACTATCCAATTGCATGTCCTCATGCAACAACCCCCACTAGTCCGATCTGAGTGCAAGTTGTATTTGTGAAGACTGGTGAGATTGTAGGCAAGTTCTGATGATTCCCCATAAGGCACAAAGCCATAGCAAGTTGTCCATCTCTCCCAACACAGCTTCTATTCTTCCTTAGTCAAAACATAGTTGTTCCTGTAAGGAGTCACATGAAACCATATGAGGAAAAATTTGAATCTCAATCCAATCCACCAAGGTCCACATGTTTTCATGCACTGCACATACCTAGGAATCCTTATCATGGCTTGCTTAACATTTTCAAAGCAGTATGGATCCCCTTCCCTCAGATATGAAGAAGAATACAACCATCTGTATTCACTACCTTCCAAAGCACTCTGCTGCATATTAAAAATCATCGGGACACAGGTAGTGAGGATTTTATCTTGCAAGATTTCAAAGTATTGGGTAGTTGTAGGTGTTGACGTATATGTAACTTTGGAATGTATTTCACATATATGTATATTGTATTCCTATAGAGATGTTACTATTCCTCTATACGGAAGTGTCGTCATTTATATTGTAAGTGTCGTAACTTATATTTGATGGGTTATTAGACCACCTTGTTGGGGTCGGCCCTGTATAAGTCATGTGGGTCAAAGGGTTATTAGACCACCCTAGTGGGGGGTTGGCCCAGTCAGCGTTATGTTAAGTGGTTAAGTTGAGGTTGACCTAGTTGAGTAAAGGTCAAGTCAAGTTAGTGTATAAATAGAGAGAGTGTCTCTCTCATTTTACACATTCTATTCTCTCACTCACACTTGGGAGAGTGGCGCACTTGTGGAGGAGGAGGCTCTGCTTCTAGGAGAAGACTATCTCTTGTATTCTGGTTGTATCATTGCTCTATCTATCTCTGAGGAAGTTATTGGGGTTTTTCACATTTATGGTTTTCCCCAAGTAAACTCTGTGTCTCTTGTGTGCTTGCATTATTGTGTCCATGATTGATATGCTGTAGATTTGCTATACATGTTGTTCTCTCAGTTAAGATCCTAGATGAGATTGAAGTAAATTCTGAAAATTTAACATGGTATCAGAGCTAGCCTGAAAGAAGGCATGATATGGCATGTATGACACTTGTTGCACTTACGATGCTAGGGCTTGATATAGTAAAAACCAGTCATCGTAGCACTTTCGCTATAAATATGTTTTGGCAAAGTTTTCGGATCTAAATATTGTACAGGTCGAAGATAAGATCCCCATGTACCTTGTATCCAAAGGACAACCTCTAATTCATTGTACTTTGTGATTTATGATCTGTACAATATAGGGTTCTGCCTCTTCCAGATCTGAGTCAAAATCAAGTGACCTTGGGAAACAGGTCATAACCTGGGCTAGGAAGCTCCAAATGAAATTTCGTAAAAAGTGACAGGTAGTACACAGACTGCACTATCTCAAGAAAAATTTTTAGTGGCCGAAGTTGAACCAGTGACACGTGGCATGCCGTACAAGTTCGATCTCCTGTATTATCCCATAAACAGGTCACGTTGCGAAACTTGGCATAACTCTCTCTCAGAGAATCCAATTGAGGTCAGACCTGTCGAGATGGAAAGATAACAGTTCGAGCTATCTCAACAAAAAATTTCAGACCCCGTGGATCGAAAAGTTTAGAGTTACACTAGAAACAATCAGGTACATATTTCTGTCAAAACAAAATTATTTTTGAGTACCTTCATTCATGGCTTCCGGAATTTAGGGCTTCGAAGAAAGTTAGAATTTTTGTAATCGGAGACCACGGCTGGATGCTACTCATCAAAATCAAAATTTAGAGACCAAGTTCAGATTTTTTGGTTGGGAAGAAGGTCGGGCTTGATTAAACCCCAGTTAGGGATTTTGATCGGAAAGATGGAGAATTAGGGCTTCTGCAAAAAAATTGGAATTTTGGAAATCTATGACCACGGCTGGAAGCTCCTCAGAAAAATTGAATCTTAGAGTTTTGAATCAAATATTTTGGTTGGGTGAAGCTCTGGGAAACTCAAACCCTAATTCAGGGTCCTCCCTAGTGAATCCATAAATCTAAAATGCAATTTCGAGGGGTGAAACTTTGCAGTTTTCAAAGTCTGAATATACCAACATGATCAGCTCATCAAGGCACATATTTCTATCCTTTCGGAAGTTTGAAATTCAAAGTTTGAATTTTTGGGGTTTCTTTGACAAACCCTAATCTAGCTCTAGGTCCAGTTCTTGCAAATCAAGTGGATTGGGTTGATCATTGAAGAAGATGGATTGGTCACCTGCATAAGTGAAGAAGTTCCTGTCTCAGAGGGAGATGAGGATAAGGCCTTCCATAAGAAGATTACAAGCAATCTTGACAGGTATGGATTACAGGTATGTTTCATGGTTAAGTTTATCATATGTTTGTCTTCATATCATTACAGTACAATCTTGATTAATTAATAGACTTGTCGTATCACCTTAATAGAAGATATTCATTGATTATGGTTTTGACACTTATGATTGTACTAATGCATTGTGATGTTGTATGAGGTTTATGTTGTTTGCTAACACAAAAGGTACACGAAGAAAGTCAAATCATGTTCTACTTCAAGAACATATGCTCATGGTGACATGAAGACAAAGATTCATCCATTGTCATGGATCACATAGAAGATCTACTTTCTAGGTATGTATAACTTGGTTCTACAATGGTTAACTTATGAGACATGCAGGTTACTAGCACAAGTCACTGAAGAGAACCAGAAGACATTATGCGGGTATGTTAGAAATAACTAGCTAGCATGCTAATCCAGATATGTTTTTCCTATATCAAGCTAGAATCCTACCTTGTGTTAGGATCTTATACTGTTGTGTTGTTGATAATGATTATTCATGAAGTCATTGGTTTGAATAATCACGGTTGTATGCATATTATGTTTCTTACCATAATTGATGATATGACTAACCAGAAGAATCATGAAGGTATAGGTTTGAATAATCACGGGTTTTATGCATATTATATCTCTTATCTTGATTGATGATTCAACTAACCAGAAGAGTCCTATGATCAAATAAGAATATGTATGAGTAAAAGAAGACTTCCCTGAAACCTTGAATACTAATGTTTATTATCTGTGAATGATCATGAATATACATGTTTAAGATTATTGTGTTTTGATAGTATTAAGATTATACTAATAAATGTGTGATTATGTATGAGACCTCAAGGATAAAACAATGATGATACTAATAAGCATGCATAGTGATTAAGGATGGATGTAAGTTCAAGGACAGGTAATCCAGGAAGCAAAGATCAAGAGGGAGCACACTCTAGTTGTTCCTGCAAGAAAGCAAAGGAGCACACTTCAGTAGTTTCTGCAAGGATGCACATATTCAGAGGGAGTTGACCACTTCTCACAATCCACATAAGAATGGAGTTGTAGAAAAGAAGCAAAGACTAAGAGGGAGTCAACCCAACAAACAAACAAAGATAAGTATTTGAATTGTCATTACTTGCATATTTTATTGTTTAAATAATACTGTTCAATAATGTATATACTGATGTTCCTAGAATTAGGTTGTGTATTATGCATATTAGAATAGTTGCATTGATGAACAATATACTATTAATATGCATGGGTAAGTGGCCTATGGCACTGTACAAACATTCCATTGCTACTTATCTAGAATGAAACCTCTTTGCTGACATGTTGGGAGTTGTGCACACTCTTAACAATGTTCTGGTAGAGATTGGAAGGCATCTAGAAAGTTACGGGATATGGATAAATATTGTATTGAAGCATTGGCTAAGATAATTGCATGACTGTATGACATATTTCTTTATGTGTATGAATTTGTTCTGAAAACTATGAGATGTTTTCTAATCATGCAATTTAACTTGTTGTGTAGGAAAGATCGTATGCCATCACCTACAAAAGAAGAACTACAACATTTGTTTAGAAACAAAATTATCTATTGAAGATATTGAAGTTCCCAGGATATGGGAAGAATTCCATGATCTGTCGATCATGAAGAATGATGTTTGGGATGTAGTCCCAAGACCTGAAGGGAAGTTTTTTATGACTTCCATATGGATCTCTCAAGATAAAGCATGCTGCAGATGGCAGCATAGAGAAATATAAAAGTGATGAAATAGTAGATACACCAGATGGATTTCAAGATAGATTTCTTGAATGGTGTACTTGAAGAAAAAGTGTATGTGGAGCAGCCACTTGGTTCTGAGACACATGACAGGGAGTCATATATGTGCAGAACTTGGGTATGATGCACCACTTTCTAGGTATGGAGGTGTGGCAGAGTGCAGATGGAATCTTCCTTGGACAAGGGAAGTATGCAGTAGAGATCCTGAAGAGGTTCGAGATGATGGACTGCGAGGTTATGGCATCGAACCTGAAGCTTTTATGTGATGCTTCATCTGATCCAGTTGATGTCACTATGTATCGTCAGATGATTGGGTCCTTGATGTACCTGACGAACATGAGACCAGATATTTGCTTTGTGGTGAACACATTGAGCCAGTTCTTGATAGATCCGAGGAGTGTTCACCTGGTTGCTGTAAAGCATATTCTAATGTACCTGAAAGGTACAGTGGATTATGGTCTCAAGTATGAAGCGAATCAAAAGTTTAACCTGCAGGGTTATGTTGATTCAGATTGGGCCGGAAGTGCTGTAGATAGGAAGAGCACATCTGGGTGTTGCTTCAGTATGGGATCAGGTGTGATCTCTTGGTTCAGCAAGAAGCAGTCCTGCGTAGCACTGAGTACAGCTGAGGCAGAGTATGTTGCAGCATGTTCAGCTAGTTGTGAGGCATTATGGCTATGGAAGCTATTGTCTGAGTTATTTGATATCCCGTTGGATGCTACTGGTATCTTTTGTGATAACCAGAGTTGTGTGAAGCTGTCCGAGAACACTGTGTTTCATGACAGGTCGAAACACATAGAGATCAAAAATCACTATATCAGGGATATGGTGCAGAGAGGAGCTATGAAGCTCCTGTACATTGCAACGGACAAGCAGATTGCAGATGTGCTGACAAAGCCACTAGCCAGGGTGAAGTTCGAGTACTTCAGGGAGAGGCTTGGTGTTCTTCAGATTGATGACAATTCGAGGAAAAAGTGATGGACACATTTGCTGAAGCCATTCCAAGCATGTTGGAAGTAGGATCCTTCACATGGCTGTGGATGTAAGCGCTGGATGATGAGCATCAGGATGGTGTTCTGGTTTCTGCTTTGTATGGTTAGTTGGATCATTTATGTATGTATGTATGCATCATGTTAGATGTTGGATATGATCAGTTGGATCATTTATATATGTATGTACGCATCATGTTGGATGCTGGATATGATCAGTTGGATCATTTATATGTATGTACGCATCATGTCGGATGCTGGATATGATCGGTTGGATCATGTATGTATTTTTGTATATGCATCATGTTGGATGCTTGGACCATGTATCTGTATATGTATCAGGTGGATACATTGTATGATTAGGTGGATCATGTATGGTGATATGTATCATGTATTTGTATTTGTATCAGGTGGATACACTGTATGATCAGGTGGATCATGTATGATGATATGTATCAGGTAGATACTTGGTATGCATCAGGTAGATGCATTGTATGATCAGGTTGATCATGGATGACGAGCTTCAGGATGTTGCTCTAGATGACATGCAGTAGGATGTTGTAGTGATGATGATCAGGATGATGTATGGTGAGTATCAGGTTGATACTCTATGGCCGTGGATCAGGTTGTGCAGATGAGCATATAATTTGGCCCTGGGAGATTTGCAGATAGTCTTTCAAGGTTTTGCCTATGGCATATAATTTGGCCCTGGGATATCTGGCAAATGCTCTTTTGAGGTTTTACTCTGGGAGGACATATAATCTGGCCCTGGGAGATCTGCAGATAGTCTTTCAAGGTTTTTCCTATGGCATATAATCTGGCTCTGGGATATCTGGCAGATGCTCTTTGGAGGTTTTGTCCTATGGCATATAATGTGTCCCTGGGAGATCCGATAGGTTGGGCTGTGTGCCCGTAATCAGTCCTAGGATGCTCTTGCGATGTTTTTCCATGACCACATATAATCTGTCCCTGGGAGATCCTATAGGTAGAGATGTGTGCTCGTAACAGCCTGGGATGCTCTTGCGAGGTTTTGTGGTGAACACATATAATCTGTCCCTGGGAGATCCTATAGGTAGAGCTGTGTGCTCGTAACATCCTGGGATGCTCTTGCAAGGTTTTGTGGTGAGGTCACATATAATATGGCCTTGGGAGATCCTATAGGTAGAGCCGTGTGCTCATAATAGCCTGGGACGCTCTTTCGAGGTTTTGTGACGCAAGTAATAAGTCCTGAGGATTCCACAGTATGTCCAGTGATGACGAAGACTTGTAGGTGGTGGGCCTACATCCAGTATGAAAAAGGACTGGCTATGTAGAACTTCCTATGACGAGTAGATTCAGAGATTGATTGAGATAGCAGTAGCAATGACGATGATCCAGAGAAGATGACTTGTGCTAGAAGACCCGTGTCGAGAAATACCTTCCTAGTTAAGAGGGAGTGTTGATGTATATGTAACTTCGGAATGTATTTCACATATATGTATATTGTATTCCTATAGAGATGTTATTATTCCTCTATACGGAAGTGGTTGTATTCCTATAGAGATGTTATTATTCCTTTATACGGAAGTGTCGTCATTTATATTGTAAGTGTCGTAACTTATACTTGATGGGTTATTAGACCACCTTGTTGGGGTCGGCCCTGTATAAGTCATGTGGTCAAAGGGTTATTAGACCACCCTATTGGGGGTCGGCCATGTGGGTCAAAGGGTTATTAGACCACCCTAGTGGGGGTTGGCCCAGTCAGCATTATGTTAAGTGGTTAAGTTGAGGCCGACCTAGTTGAGTAAAGGTCAAGTCAAGTTAGTGTATAAATAGAGAGTGTGTCTCTCTCATTTTACACATTCTATTCTCTCACTCACACTTGGGAGAGTGGCGCACTTGTGGAGGAGGAGGCTCTGCTGCTAGGAGAAGACTATCTCTTATATTCTTGTTGTATCATTGCTCTATCTATCTCTGAGGAAGTTATTGGGGTTTTTCACCTTTATGGTTTTCCCCAAGTAAACTCAGTGTCTCTTGTGTGCTTGGATTATTGTGTCCATGATTGATATGCTATAGATTTGTTGTACATGTTTTTCTCTCAGTTAAGATCCTAGATGAGATTGAAGTAAATTCTGAAAATTTAACAGTAGGCACCCTGAGAGATCTAGCATGATTTTCTATGAGTTCTTTTGGATCCTGAGGTTCATCCCTAATCCAGAGAGTAGAATTATCTTCCTTCTTTGTGATGGTTTGGAAATCATTTCGCCATTTCACATGGTTGATGACAAAAGAGACAAATGCCCTCAACTGAACATCCCCCAAACAAGGCACAAGGTTAGAGGGAGATTCAATGTAACAATCCCTATCATGTAAACATAATTCACATAACAAATGTTGATCCTCAAAGTCACTTCCCAGAAAAGTTTCTAAAAACTAGGAAGCTATTGCTAGATCAAATGATCTTCCTTCCTTCAGGGCCCTCAATTTGAATAAAGTTGTCTGCTCATGAAGAAAGACAGGGTAAGAGGGGGATGGAGCCCTGCAACTTAGTAATTCTAGGGAAAAAGTATACATTTGGTCTTTTTCTTGTTGCAGGGTCTTAAGTTTCTCCAATTCTTCCAACCTTTTCTTTTGAAATTTTTCCCAACGGATTTTCTGGAAGAATAACTCCTCAGCCCACTTTTCCCTCAACTCCCTAATAGTACTTCTATGCTCATGGAGAGAAATCATCCCTGTTTTGCATTGATCAATATATTCATGCCATTTATCCAACTCAAGATTTGGCCAGAGAATCTTTTTAGCTAACCGTTGAATTCTCCTATTCTCCACGTCCTTTTCATCATCAGAGTCCAGATAAATGATTTCCTGAGAAGGTTGTATTTCTACCTTATCCTCCACTATACTAACCTCCTTATTTTGCTCTGACAGTGTAACAGTTTCATCCTCCATTGGTGTTGCGGTGCCTTGTGCCTGTAATGCAATCTCAGCAATTGATTTTGAGGATGTTGGTTCTTGTGTATCAGCATCTTCTTTTTGTACTTCAACTTCCTCATCTTCAGTCTGTTTTTCCAGATCAAGGGACAATTTCGAGAGTACTGGTTCTTGTGTAACAGTACCTTCTACCTGAGTACCAACCTCAGCCACCTCAGTTTGTGTTGCAACTTCAGCAAATGTTTTTGAAAACACGGGTTCTTGTGCAACAATGTTTTCTTATTGATTCTTGATGTCAGATATTGTTGTTTGGGTTGCAGCCTCAGTATATATTTCAAAGGGTGCTGGTTCTTGTGTAACATCCCCCTACCTTTCAATTTCCTCAAACTGCTGAGATTGTTCTTGGGTAATCTCAAATTCCTCTGACTAATGAGACTGGTCCTAAAGAAGTTCGGTATCCCCTGATGGCTTGGACTGCACTGTTTCATCTCCTATATTCAAATCAAGGATCACTTCAATTTTTGGCTCATTTTCCCCCATTAATTCTATTTCTGGTGCTTTCTCTTCCTCCTGCTCTATCTGTGTATGTTTTTGTGATACAAGTCCCAACACCATAACTCTGTGTCCTGCTACAAATAATATGTCTCCACACTCTGGGAAAAAAATCTCTCCTTGCTTGTCATTTTCTAATGCAGAAGATGAATTTTCTAATAAATTTGCAGCATCTAACAATGTATTCAAATTCTTCTCTGCTTGTTTCCCAACTGCTTCTTTCAATCTTTCCAACTCATTTCGCAATGTCTGCACCTCCTCCTTTAACAATTCATTTTCAAATAGGAGGTTTTCAATTTGAGGTTCTCTTATGAAAAGTTCATGTATAATAGTAGGTGACTTGGGATTCAGAATGGGAATTTCTATGTCCACCCCTGTTATAAGTGCCATTTCTGCCAAAGGTGACTCAATATTTGTTCTGGTTGCTCTTGTTGTCTCTGCTGAGGGTGCCTCACTATTAACCCCAATTGCATCTGTTGTCTCTGCTGAAGGTGCTTCACTATTGACCCCAATTGCACCTGTTGTATCTGCTGCTGCCATAGATGGAGTCCTCCTTTTCTTCACCATTTCCACTGGCTGGTCTCCACTGCATGCTGCTACTGATGCTGTGATAGCTCTAGTTTTTCTTTTCTTTGCTGTGGTGGATGTCTAACCCTTGTTCCCTGGTGTTTTTCTTTGTTTCTTTGACACAGGGGTCTTTTCTTCAGTCTTCTCCTCCTCAATAATGCCCCCCCTATCTCAGGAGAGGACACAACATCCAAAACCTCCACATTTCCTTCCCCTGCTGTTCTTGCCTAATACTCTTCCTTCTGAATTTCTACTTCTGTAGTTGCAGCTTCTACTGTCGCAGCCTTAATAGTTGCTCCAGTTTCAGCTTCTTCTTCTTGAGTTTCTGCTTCTGCAGTTGCAACTTCTACTATCACTGCCTCCTGTGCCCTGGCTTCCATCACTATTTCTTCAGCAACAGGGTTTTCTGCTGGTGCTGCTTCTCCCATATTTACCTCCTCATCCTGGTTTCTTGATGCTCCAACCTCCCCCCAACTGGATTTGAGGAACGTTGGTCCTCTTCACCTTCTCCAATACCCCCCACTTCTAACACAGGTTCTCTAAATGGCCCCACCCCAACAAGAAATTGCTCCCAACTTAAATTGTGATTTGTAAGGGTCCTTAAGACTAACAATTTAATTAGGCCATGATTGGTAAGGGAGGAAACTGGGTGTTGGGTTGTTTTTGCATATCCAGCCATGGTTTGCAGGGCTTTAAAAAGATAGAATGGCATATTTACTAAAATTCCATGGCATAAGTGAGATAATAAGGGAATTTCAGAGAAGGAAATAGTTTGGTACCTACCTTCACAAGAGATATATTTCTTCACGAATACTTCCACTTGATTCCAGGGTCGTGGTAATGATGCCAATTCTAACCCACGGCGTTTTGGACGAACATTTTCCCTGACTGCGAGAAATTCTCTTACAGCTGTCGCATTATGTGCTTTCCGTCCAAATGACTTCTTTCCAACCCGAGGTAAGCAAGTAAATTCTACTATAATTTCTTCTGTAACATCCACACGCAGTCCCCTAACCTCAGAGTGAGTATCAGTCAGGTTAAGGGTGAATTGCAATGCGGTTTCTGTGTGGAAACCGTTCAACCATTCAAAATATTCCATCCAGCCTGCTGCCATGAAAATGTTAAGAACTGCTACATTGGCGCGCAAGGATTCCATATTCACGGGTTCATGCCGAACTGGGTTCCCCATAGCAATCTTCCTTCAAACTTCAGGTGACAAATACATCAAGTAACAGTCCAGACATGGGAGTTGCAGCTTATGAACATGCAAGGAATCGTTGGAATTTAAAATCAGGTATTTTAGGAAAGTCAGCACGGGTGTGAAATTCCGGTGGAATGAGATAGTTATGGAAAGTTGGCATAATTGGGGTATTTCGATATGAATCAGGTACGGTGATAGGAATGCAATATATACAAGCGTGACTCTGACATCTTCCCTAGTGTTTAAATGGTACGGCTTTGTTGATGGGGACTAAAAGACAGTGCATAATCATTATTACCATATTCAATTTCACGCTTAATCATGTAAAAAGTATGAATCCGTACCTTTACGTTATGCGTTCAGCCGTGAGTTACCATTATAGCCCGCCTCCCAATGAAACAAGCATAAATATGCATGTGCTGAAGTGATTTGGCCACCACCACCCGGCTGACAGATGCCCAAGATACCTAATAGCTATCTTGCTGGTGGAATACGATTGGATCTTATGGAGCAAACATTCAAATTGACGCCAGATTGAGTTATTATAAGTGGCATTAATTTGGAAAAAAAAGACAACTTAGTAGAGTTGCAGTTGGGCATAAGAAAATTCTAGCGGAGTCACAACTGCAGACTTATATTAATTTGAGTAGAGTTCGACGAAACATAGCAGAGTTCCAGTTGCAAAAATTTAGAGAAAAGGCAAAAATAGCGGAATAGCAGTTGCTAGACTTAGCAGAATAGGAAAAAGTGGCGGAGTCGTAGCTGCTGGAAAAAGAGAAAATGAAGTGAAGATAGAAGAGTCGCAGCTGCTATACTTAGCAGAATAGGAAAAAATAGCGGAGTCACAGTTGCTGCCAAAAAGAGAAAATGAAATGGAAATAGCGAAGTCACGGCTGCGAGACTAGCGGAATAGGCAAGAATGGCAGAGTCGCAGCTGCTGGAAAAAAGCGAAAATGAAACGAAAATAGAGGAGTCGCAGCTGCTAGACTAGTGGAATAGGAAAGAATGGCAGAGTCATAGCTGCTGGCAAAAATGAAGTAAATGGAAAAATGATGGAGTTACAGCTGCGGAAATAGGAAGAATGGGCAAGATAAGGAGTTGCGGCTGTGCAAAAATGAGTGACAGGCGGACTTTCAGCTGGTTGTTGAAAAACTAACGAATCATCCATCTTCTTCAAAGAGCTTTATTATATCAGGAAACAATGTAAGGTGCCTACAATCATTTGGACCAGTCATGACTGTTGTTCCTCCAATTAATCCCTGCACACAAATCTTCAAAACAAACCGATCAAGTGCAAAAATGAAAAATAGATAAAATACAGAATGAAAAAAAATTATTTATGTACAAATGATGTGGATATTGCAGTTCTAAAAATTCACAGGGGTTGAGAAAACTCCCTTCCTTGGCGTTAACTGATAATCTAGATCTGCTACAACCTGTGAAACGAAAGCATCCCTTGAGATCGGTTTGTGATACAGTCGCAGCCGATGACCATTTGCGAATAATGGTGTCTTGTTTTCATCAATAGTGATCAACCGAACTGTTCCATTGTCAAATACACGATCTATTTGATAAGGTCCCAACCAACAAGTGCGTAGCTTGCCTTTGAAATCCCTCTTAAACCGTGAATCATATAACAGAGCCCAGTCTCCTTCCTGGAAGACTTTCTTCTTTATGAATCTTTCATGCCACTCAGAGCGCTGCTGTTGGATTAAAGTTGTATGATTTACTGCTGCTGTGCACTTTTCATCCAATTCATTAAGTTGATTCAGTCGGTTCCTCTATGCTTCTGATAAATCTAGATTTGCTTCTACAGTTGTTTTCAAAGTCCTGATTTCAAATTCAATTGGGAAAACAACATTCTTACCATACACTAACTCATATGGGGAAAAACCAGTGGTGTTACGCCATGTAGTGCGATAGGCCCATAGTGCCTCTGGATGTCTCTCAACCAAATATTTACGATGGCTCTTCACTATCTTTGCCAAACTAGCCTCAATAACCTTGTTTGAACTTTGCACTTGGCCATTGTCCTGTGGATGATATGGCGAGGTTATTCTATGCTGAATATGAAATTTCTGTAACAGTACTTCCAGCTTTTGAGACACAAACTGCGGTCCACCATCTGTGACTATTTCCTTGGGTACTCCAAACCGAGTAAAAATTTCTTCATACAGGAAATCAATCACAGCTTGATCATTAGGCTTAACCAAGGCTACAACTTCTACCCATTTGGTCATGTAATCTGTGCAAACCAAGATGTGAACTTTATGTTTTGAGGGAGGGTTGATAGGCCCTACAAAAGCTAGAGCCCATCTGTCAAATGGTTCAACCATGAGCTGTGGCTGCAAAGGAATTTCATCTAATCTGTTGGGTTGGCCCATCCTTTGGCAGCTATCACATGCCTGAACATACTTCTTTGCATCCCTGAAAAATGTGGGCCAGAAATAACCCATCCTCAAAACCTTATGACCTGTCCTTTTGTCAACAAAATGTCCCCCACAGGGCTCATCATGGCAATAATAATAATAAAGATCTCATCTTCTCTAACACATCTTTTGATCTTAAATCTAGCCCTGTGTAGAAAAGAGGGCCATCAATCCAGCAGTACCTAGCACTCTGTTGTATGATCTTTCTTTTTTCTCTCTTCGACAGATGTGCTAGGAGCTTACCTGCAGCCAAAAAGTTAGCAATATCTGCATACCATGGGGAATGAGCTGATACTGCAAACAAATGTTCATCAGGGAAGGAATCTTCGACTGGTAAATTGTCATCACTATTAGTAAGTTGAGATAAAAAATATGCAACAACATTTTCCTTCCCTGGTCTATCAATAATTGTGATGTCAAATTTCTGTAACAGTAACAGCCATCTAGTAACTCTAGCATTCGTGATTGGTTTATTCATTAAATATTTAATAGCAGAATGATCAGTGTGCACAAAAGTGGAATATCCAGTAATATAATGTCTAAATTTGTTGATGGCATAAACAATGGCAAGAAATTCCCTTTCTGTGACAGTATAGTTTAGATCAGTAGGAGATAAGTTCTTGCTAATGTAATAAATTGCATAAGGAGCATTACCTTCCTACTATCCCAAAACTGCTCCAATGGCAGTGTCTGAAGCATCTGAAGAAATATGAAAAGGCAGAGCCCAGTTAGGCCTTTGTAAGATGGGTGCTGTAGATAGCCTTTAAACGTTGTTTGGCATGCATCATTTTAGACAAACTATGCATCCTTCATCAACACAGTGAACAAAGGAGAAGCTAGTTTGGAAAAAATTTCTATGAACCTTCTGTAATAGCCAGCATGTCCCAAGAAGCTACGTACATCCTTCTGTGTTCCAGGAGTTGGTATGTTTTCAATTACCTTGATTTTGAATGGATCTACCTGGATACCATCAGAAGAGATGAAGTGCCCCAGCACTATGCCCTCGCTCATCATCATATGGCACTTTTCAGTGCTTAAAGAGAGATGGCTTTGTTCACAGCGTTTCAAGACCTTTTCTAAATTTTTCAGTGCTTCTTCATAACTATCACCGTATGGAGTAAAGTCATCAATAAAAATCTCCATGCAAACATTTACCATCTCTGAAAATATTCCAATCACTACTCTCTGAAATGTGGCTGGTGCGTTGCACAACCCAAAAGGAAGTGCCCGGTATGCAAAATTCCCCCAGGGATAGGTGAAAGTGGTTTTGTCCTGGTCTTCTCGAGCAATCTGGATTTGGTTGTAGCCACTAAAACCATCCAGAAAGGAAAAATAATTTTTCCCAGACAAGGTATCAAGGACCTGATCGATAAAAGGTAAGGGAAAGTGGTCCTTCTGCGATGCCTTGTTCAATTCTCTGTAATCCACGCAGACCCTCCATTTCCCATTCTTCTTTGGCACAATCACGAGTGGAGAAACCCACTCACTATCTGAAATCGGGTATATAAATCTTGCTTCCAAAATTTTTTGGACCTCTTCTTTCACAATGTCTCTTAGGTTCGGGTTCATCCTTCATTGTGGTTGACACACAGGCCTGGAGTCGCTCTTCATATAAATGTGATGGGTACATAGATTAGAAGGAATCCCTTTCATGTATGTATACTCCCAAGCAAAAGCTTCTCTACGTTGTTTCAGGAAGGTGACTAGCTGTTCCAGCTCACTGGGCGCAAGGTTTGAATTGACGTTCAACGTTTTCCTTGGCTCAATTTCCACTTGTACACTTTTCGAATTCTGAAGTACTGGAATTATACTGGCATCACTGACTAGAGTTTCTTCTGTAAGATTTTCCTGTTCTGCTTCATCTAACGTACTGTTAAGAATCTAGTAAACGTGCTTGTTGAAAAACGTGGGCTCACTAATGAAACTATTAATGGCATCGTCCTATGTTTCATCTTTAAACTTTAAGGCTCTCCCTATTGTTAATAATGGCTGAACACCTTCTTCCTCCTCCAAATCTGCCAAAAGTGGAGTTTCAGCTTTTGTGCTTGGTCAAGCTGGAGGATACAAGGTTAAGCTCTTGATCTCAGTCCTGTTTGAAATGGTCATAGATCCTAACCGACAACTGAGACAGGCATCTGCTGTGGCCAACCACGGTCTTCCCAGGATCAGTGGGTGTCCCCCCAATTGATATTTCGGCTGTAACACCAAGAAATCCGCAGGGTATTGCCACTAGTCAACTGATATTACAAGGTCATCTAGGATCCCTTCAGGCTTGATTGTTGATCTATCAGCAAGTTCCAAAATAGTAGGGGTCGGCCGAAGGTTAGTGAATCGAATTTTCTTCACTTTCTATGGTCATAACGTTAATAGTCGCGCCTAATTCTACCAAGACATTGGGGATTTGTGTGTTTCCTATGTGAACTGTCACAGTAGGATTTCCAGGGTCATCATATTTTTCCACAGGAGTCTTCCCCATTATCAATTCGGAAAGTTTTCCCAATACATGGACAGTGGGAGGATCCCTAGGCTTTCTTCCTGGTTTCTTGATACACAAATCCCTAACATTCTTAGCATAAATGGGCACGTCATGGAGGGCTTGTAATAGTGGAATTTTGACATACAAAATTTTCAATTCTCCTAAGAGATTGAATCGAGGCTGTTCCACTATTCTCTGCAGAGCCAATCGTTCAGGGTATGGTGGTTCTCTCACCAATTGTGTAGGTTGTGCTTCGTCGTGTGTTACTTCCTGAGTTTCAGCCACTATTTCAGTAGGAATGTTAGCATCCTCAATAATGGGGACTGCTGAATGAACAATATTCTCATAGTGCTAACTCACTCTAGTTTTAGTCACTGGGGATGGAACATCCTCAGTGATGATGGGTTCCACTACCCTCCCTGATTGTAATCGTATATCATTGCAGGGAACTTGGGAAAGGGAATACGCAGGCATGTTGGCAGTCTCAAACTGATGGACTGCTTTATTGTTCGGGTTTGGGTTAGGTTGTGCAGGTAGCTGTGGTCGAAGTGGTGCATTCATAGGTGCGGCATTGTTTTGGAATTGTAGCTGTGGTTGTTGGTATTATTGGTGTTGATACTGTTGAGTAGGATACTGTTGATACTGAGTCTGGTAATGGGGAAAGTTATTTCCTTGGTAAGAATTTCTCCAGTTGGAATTCCAAGGGGCTTGATTGTTTGACTGTTGTGACCATGGTGTCCAAGAATCAGGATTTTGCATCGGATTCTGAGATAGATTCCAATGGTTACCAAAATAATGTGAAGGGAATTGTGTATTCATATTGTTCATACCATTCATATTATTCAGAAAAAATGATGGGTCTTTATTCATACCTTGATTGCGAGGCTGCTATGGTTTCTTTTGTGCAATGAAGTAAGCTTGTTCCACATCTGAAGTGGATGCCTGCAGAACTTCCTTAACCTTAGGTAGTGAGGGACATTCCATGGTTTCATGCTCCAACTCACATATTCTACACATTTCTGCTTTGTCCAGCGGACATTCTTTTAGTGGGTTCTTTTTCCTACATTTGGGACAGAATACACCAAGTGTAAGATCTTCTACCACTTGCCTCTGTTTTTCTCTCAAGACATCTAACTCTGAGGAAATGGAGCTCATCATATTAGTTTTAAAATTCTCCAACATGTTGCTTATCTCTGCTCGAGTGGCTCCTCCACTAGCTGACTTCTGTGTCCTAGTGAAGACATCTTGATCTCGATCCTTGTCTCGTTTGTTAGTTCTAGAGGATCCCCTTAAGTACCTTCGACATAATTCAATGATTTTCTCGAAAGGTTCTTTTGAGATATCTTCTTTCCCCAACAGATTCAACATATCAAGGCAATCTTCCCTAATTCCTCATAGCAAAATAATCTTAAGCACATCTTTTCCAATCTCAATGTGTCCAGACCTTTGTAAATTGTACAGCAATCTTTCCACAAAGTCTTCCAAGCTTTCTTCTTCCTTCTGAACCATTTTAAACAACTCTTCCTTTCTATCCTTGGTTTTACAATATTCTTGATATTTATAGAGGAATGTGTTTTTAATTTGGTCCCAAGTAGTAATGGTCTCATGACCTAGACTCATGAACCAGCATAGAGCATTCCCTTTCAAGGTGGCTGGGAACAATTTCAGCTTCTGAGCACTAGAGGTGAAATCATAGATGCGAAAGAGGATATCAAACTCAAAATGAAATTCATCAGGATCCTCAAAAGATTTACCATGGAAATTTGGGAGAACTGATGGTGAGATGTTTTTCATGGGAGCTGCTCCAGGTGTCTGGAGGATAGGGAATTCTAATGTAGCCACAGTATTACCAAGATGATTATCTTCCACTTCTTCTTCCATGTTATCCCTAATATTATTTCTCTCCTTCATGTTCTCTATCATCCATGGCTTTAGTCCAAAATTCAATGGCTTCCTTTATGCCTTCTTCCTCTGCTTTTGCTTCTTCTTCTCTTCTCCTCTCTTCTTCTTGCCTCCTCTCTTCCTCTACTATTCGGAGAGTCTCCAACCACACTTCTTTAGTAACTTTGGTTCCGTTGATATGATAAATATCCTCTCTATCCAGTACACCCATAGCACTTCCCTTATCTTCAGAAGGTTTATTTTCTGCAATAGGAGTTGAAGGTCCCGTTGTATTATCCACTGTTGATGTTGAATTCTCGAGATGGAGAGGAACATAATTTACTCTTCCTGTAGATGTTCGCGGTGGTCTAGTGGAAGAATCATCTCTAGCAATTATTTCGTCAATGTATCTGTGTCTTCCCTGACCTGCATTACGACCTCGACCTCTTCCACCTGCAGTGTTAGTATTCAAAGGGGGTTCCCGATTTGTTTTTTTTGTATTCATGCATGCTGTAAATGATTAAACAAAGATGAAATAAAAAACCAACTACTAACTGTGTCTATCTATTACCATCCCCGGCAAGGGCACCAAAATGTTGGTCACCCTATATGTCAATTAATTAAAACTAACACACAGGATGCTCAATATAAATTGTCAAACCCAGGGAGGTATTTTCTTTCAATGGAAATAAGCACAATCTATGCATAAACATCATTAGCAGTTGATTGAATAAATGAAAATAATAATCCTACCTATCTAATCATCCAAACTCATTCCATAAAGAAAACTAATCTAACTCATACGTCTAGGAATTCAAAGTGCAACTACCTTCCTACAGAAATCAACCTAACAGTTATTGATCTAAGAATGAAATTGAACTAGATTACTTTTGCAAGATGTTAAATCCTATAATTATCAAACTACAGTATTCAATCTTTACAAAAATGATCCATCCATTAACTACTGTAACTCAACCATGATCTGCCTAATCTATGAACTCAATGAAAGATACAACAACAACCAGAATTAAGAAATAAACTTGAACTATAAATTGATAACCATTATAAATCCTAGAAAGCATAAATGACCGAAAGGAATGCAACTGAGCTTGGTTGTAATAGCTATTGAACACACATGCATTAATCAAACTAACCTACACAGTTGATTGTCACACCACGCAGTTACAACTATTCATATGCAGGAAATAAACTACCAATAAAGAATGCAATCATAACTCTCTGTTGCAGCTGTCAGAAATATACGTAATGCAATTCCACAACACACAACATGAAATGAATAAATCTAACTACCTACTTAACTCGGCAATCTCTATGAGAAGGCAGGCCCTGGCCTTCTAATAGAGATGCCGTGAACTACCATGAATTAAGACATAGAAATGGAAGTAACTCTACTCTTAATTAAAGATGGTAATTCACAGTCTCAGTTCTCTGTTACAGCCCGTACAAAAATAATAATTATCCAACCCCAGACTTGGAAAACCATCCCGAATTTATACATGAGGAATACAGTTCATCATCCACTAATTTCGTGCAGCAGTGAAGATATATGATCTTCATGCTGCAGAGTTACAACTAACTGTTACAGCCATAATGAATGAGGTCATTAGTTATGAAGGATGTTGTTACACTGGCATTCAATGGATCAACGGTTCAACCAATTGGGAGGCGTCCTGTCTGTTGCAGCTATGCTCTGTTTCAGCGACTTGTTACAGCTCACGTGGAGAGATGCGTTGTCCCTTGAAAATATGAGGAATGGAGTTATAAGAGTAACGACTGGACCACATATGATTATTTCCCCAAGGCATGGCGACTGATACACCTGTGCTTTGATCTTTACTTAATGAAATCACACAAGTTAGCATAAATCAAAGGCTAGAATTCATAACTTTAACAATCTTAGGCATAAAATGAATAAAACAATAATGAGTTATACCTGTCAAGATAATTGATTGATCTAGAAGAAAGGAATATATATGGCTTGTGAAAATGGGATATAATCAGGGAAAAATGATGTAATAAGTATGGCCAAATAGAGGCATTTCCAGGGCCCAACAACGACGACGACGACGGTGATGATGATGATGATGATGGTGGTGGTGGTGGTTGTGGTGATCACGACAACAACGATGATGATGATGATGATGATGATGATGAAGATGGTGATGGCGGTGAAGATGATGATGATGATGATGAAGAAGAAGATGATGATGATGATGATGATCATCATCATCATCATCATCATCATAATGAAGATGTTGTTGTTGATTATGATGATGATAATGATGATGGTGATGAGGAAGAGGGTGATGACGATGACGATGATGAAGATGGTGATGATGAAGATGATGATGACGATGACGATGATGAATATAATGAAGATGATGATGATGATGAAGATGACGATGATGAAGATGAGGACGATGATGATGATGAGGATGATGATGATGATGACAAATATGATGATGATGGAGATAAAGATGATGATGATGAAGACCATGAAGATGATGGTGATGACGATGACAACGATGATGATGAAGATGATGATGAAGATGATGATGATGATGATGATGATGATGAAGATGATGATGATGATGATGATGATGATGATGGTGGTGGTGGTGGTGGTGATGACGATGAAAATGATGATGATGATGATGATGAAGATGGTGATGACGATGATGATGATGATGATGATGATGATGATGATTATGATGATGAAGATGATGATGATGATGATGATGATGATGATGATGATAACCACGTGATGGGCCTTGGTTGAGAAAACCTTCTTAGTATTTGATGGATAGAATACTTCTTCCCTGGAAAACCATTTCCAAGGCCCTAAGACATGTAGATACTAAGTTCAAAACCATATAATGGCACTTCCATATCTAATCACAGTACAATGATACCTCAAGAGGCCATGTCTAGTTTTTGGAGGTAACCTTCTTATCCCTAGATGGATATAAGATTCCTTTAAGGCTCGAGTCTTAGGTATCCTCCCTTGACAATGTCCAATGCCCTAACTCCCCCAGACCTTGATACATCGAGCACAATGGATACCCTTGTGGAATAGAGGGGGGGGGGGGATTGGGTGTATAGGAAGGGAAGAGGGGTGGGGTTATAGAGATGGCGGGGGGGGTTAGGGAGGGATAGATAAAAAATTAAGGTGTAAAACAACAATGCGTGCGCGCACAGAAGTGCACACGTGTGTCTGGATTCAAATTGTTTTTGGTGCCCTTGTAGGCTTGGAATTAGCTTCGGATTACACCTTGAGGCTCGGTCTGATTTATGGCAGAACACATCAAATGTTGTAACTTTCTGTTTTTCACAACTAGTTCCGCATATGCTCCACGAGTGCACTGCAGATGAAATTGCACACACTTGTTGAGCTCTGTGTGCAGATTCTAAATATATAATTTTTGAATAGATCTGTTGTTGTTTTCTATTTTTAATTCATTTTTAACTGCACTCATGTCAAATTTTTGCAAAAATAGCCCTACAAGATTCGTCTGTTGCCTACGCCTCTACATATTTTTTTTCTTATAAATTGAAAATTTACATAGAAAACAAGTGGCTCAACAGAAACATGTGCATTATGTTTGAGAAAAAAAATAACATACCAATCTTCCAATAATGAAATTTTGGGGTGGTTATACCACTTTTCCATAAGTAAAAGTTATATATTCCGCAAGGTCATTTGGTTTTTTACGTTTCATCTTTTTACACCTAATCCGAAAACGTTTTGTAGGTACCTCTAATAATTCATTTTAATGATAATATTTATGTTTTTCTAGAATGTCATTGCAACTAACGTGTCATAATTGGGTATCATTACGTTGCACTAGCCCTTAGATTAACTAACAAACTATGATTAGTTTTTAACATCCCCCCTTAATCATAAGCTTTTTAGTGCCTATAAAATTGCCCCTACTTGACAATCAACAATGTGTCAAGCAAATTCAAATAGTAGAAAACTCAACAAGGTTAGCTACAAATAGCTGAAAATATCTCTGAAACAAAATCTAGAAGAAGGTTAAGACTTCTACTAAGTTGCGTGGTTTCAAGTTGACCATAAACTATCCCAGCAGAGAAACAACTATATATGTTCTTTGAAAATGTAAACAAGCAGAACTTTATGTATTCTACTTGATTGGTGTTTTTTCGATGACCACAAACCATGGAAACAACAAGGTGGTTTTAGGATTACCATAAACCATATCAACTAGAATCTTGAATGACTTTTTTTTATCACAAAAACTGTACCAACAACGGTCACAAAAAGATGGTTTAAAGATTACCAAAAACTTTCAACAAAACAAGTAGAGTCTCATGTGTTCTACTCGATTGATGGTTATGAAAACTTGACTTTCACTCTTCCTTCAAAATTTAGGAACAAGGTTGCATACTTGTTTTCCATTTGTTCACAAGTTCACAACAAAAACTTGGAACCTGACTTCAATTCGTAGATGTTATTTCCCTGTTGTCAGGGATAAGTCCCTATATCATCAAATCCTGGATCAAAACACTTATGTCCATCTGCAGTAGTAATATCACCAATCAAACATGTTTGTAGCTATGTATGGATCCCACTATAAGATCGTTCCAACAACTTGGGTTTCAATAACCATCGCCAAGTACATAAGCAACCAAAATGCACCATTTTCCGCTTAATTTTTGGTTGCTTCCAACACTTATCTGAAACGTGATTCTAGGCTGGTGCAAGGTAATGATACCCACTTATGATGCGTTAGTTACAATAGAATGCTACAAAAATGGAAATCTTATCATTAAAATGAATTATTAGAGGTACCTACAAAACTTTTTAGAATTAGGTGTAAAAATATGAAACGTAAAAAATCGGATCACCTTCCGGAATATATAAATTTTATTTATGGAAAAGTGGTATAACCACCCCAAAATGTCATTATTTTAATATTGGTATGTTATTTTTTCTCTAAAACATAATGCATATGTTCACGTTGGTCCATCGGTCTGTTATGTAAATTGTCAAATTATGAAGAAAAAATATGTAGAGGCATAGGGAATAGACGGATCTTGTGCAGGGCTATTTTTCCAAAATTTTAAAAGTTAATTTTATTTATTTTTTAAATTACAAAAGCCATTGAACCCGTAAAATGACATGGTCAACTGTTGGTCTACCATATCATGGTCTGGACATAATCAATCAATTTTTTTTTTTTAGTTTGTAGGTATTCTTGTACTCTTGTGCAGGTTCTTTTCCATTTTCAAAATATGTAAGCCAATCCAAAGTTATAGCCGAAATAAACGACCTATGTTTTTTACAAATTTGACATGAGTGCAGTTAAAAATGAATTAAAAATAGAAAACAATAACATATCTATTCAAAAAATATATAGTTAGAATCTACACACAGATCTTGACAAGTGTGTGCAATTTCATTAGTAGTGCACAATTGAAACATATGTGGAACTACGCGTGAAAAACATGAAGTTACTGAAATTGGTGTGTTCTGCCATAACTCGGGCCAAGCCTCAAGGTTTAGAAATCCAAAGATAATACCAAAACTGCAAGGACACCAACAAAAATTTGAATCCAAACACGTGTGCATGCAAATGCGCGCATGTGTAGAGGCGCGCACACGTTGTTGTGCGCACACCTGTAGATGCATGCACACGTTCGTTTTTACACCTTCATTTTTTTCTATATCTCCCTAAAACCCTCCTCCCTCTTTATAACCCCACTCCCATTCTCTTCGTATCCGCCCAATCCCTGCCCCTCTCTTCATATCCACCCAATCCCCCCCCTCTCTTCCACTCTACCCAATCCCTCCTCCCTCCCTCACCCCTCTCTTCTCTCCTTCACAATAAGGGTTACGAGATATATTATTACACAAAATTAGTAACTCGCATTATCCTCATGTACATATAAATATCCATCCTTACAACCATAAATCCATTACCCCTATATCTCAATCCCCAAACTCTTGACCATTAGTCCCTAGTCATTGAAAACCCTAGTCCCTAGTACAACTAACCATTATAACTCTTGTCCCAATATAATCCTAAACTAGTATAGCCCCTAAAACTTATAAATACTAACACATAATGATATATATCCGTTAAGCTCTATAATCCTAACCTCTAAATTATCGATTCAAACAAAAATTAACCCCTAACCCTTATAACCTCTAATTCTCATCAACCCTAAACTCTATCATCAAACACCCAACCCTTAAAACCTATAATTCATAGCCAGTTTAGAGAGATAGCAGAGAGAGAGAGACTTTAACCTGGGGCCCTAAAGGAATATTCTATCTAGAAAGAGTTATGATGATTTCCTTCAATAACCACAAATGACCTCTAAATGGTATCATTGGCCTATGATTAGGGATGCCGATACCATGAATTGGTTTTGAGCAATATGTATGTGCCTGAACAAGGCTTTTGGAATGATGTTTTATGGAAGAATATTGTGCCTTTGGCCATAAAGAAACCATTTAGACATCCAAGGCCCTGAACAATGTCTAAAAGCACCAAACAAGACTTTACAGGGGTATCCATTGTGTTATGTATCCAAGTCTGGGGGCATAGGGCATTGGACATGGTCAAGGGAGGAGACCTAAGACTTATGCTTGAAAGGAATCTTATATCCATCTAGGGCTAAGAAGGTTACCTCCACCAACTACACATGGCCTCTTGAGGTATCATTGTCCTATGATTGAGGATGGAAGTGCCATTATATGGTTTTGAACTTAGTATATACATGTCTTAGGGCCTTGGAAATGGTTTTCCAGGGAAGAATACCATGCATTTGACCCTAAATAAACCATTGAGGCTTCCAAATCCATGAGAAATTACTTGAGGAACCATGCATTACCTCATAGGGATATATGTGAAAATATGTATCTATGTCTTAGGGCCTTAGGACCTTGGACATAGTCAAGGGAGGAGATTTGATCCTATGGACCTAAATGAATCTTCTAGCCATCCAAGGATAAGAATATTTCATGCACCAACTACATGTGACATCTTGAGGGTATCATTACTCTATGATTGAGGATATTAGTGCCATTCGGTATTTTTAAGTAGTATGTACATGTCTCAGAGCCTTTAGGATGATGCTCTTGGGAAGAATACTTTGAATTCACTACTACATTTTTGACCTTTAGGGGGTTGTCTTCCGCCCCCAAAAAGTGACCTACAGGGGGGTTTTGGCTTTGGGGGCGGTTTTGGCAAAACCGCCCCTAAAGGCACCGATGTTAAAAGTTTTTCCCTTTAAGGGAGGTTTTTTACGAGATTGGAACCACCCCCAAAACTGACTTTTGGGGGCGGTTTGTGACCCCCCTCGTAGACCCCTTCATAGAGACCTACGAGGGCGTTTTTGAACCCCCTTCATAGAGACCTATGAGGGCGGTTGTGAACCCCCCTCATAAGCCCCCTCATACAAACCTACAGGGGCGGTTTGGAACCCCCCACGTAGAGGACTATAGGGGTGGTTTCAAACCCCCCTCGTAGAGGCCTATAGGGGCGGTTGTGAACCCCCCTCGTATAGTCCTATAGGGGCAGTTTGGAACCCCCCTTGTAGAGGCCTATAGGGGAAATTTAGAACCCCCCTCGTAGAGGCTTATAGGGGTGGTTCTGAACCCCCCTCGTAGAGGCCTATAGAGGCAGTTTGAAACCCCCCTCGTAGAGGCCTATAGGGGCGGTTGTGAATCCCCCTCGTATAGTCCTATAGGGGCAGTTTGGAACCCCCCTTGTAGAGGCCTATACGGGCAGTTTAGAACCCCCCTCGTAGAGGCTTATAGGGGCAGTTTTGAACCCCCCTCGTAGAGGCCTATAGAGGCAGTTTGAAATCCCCCTCGTAAAGGCCTATAGGGGAAGTTACAAACCCCCCTCGTAGGTACCTACAAGGGTGGTTCTAAACCCCCCTCATTGTAACATAAATGGGAAATTTTGAACCACCCTCGTAGTGACATATGAAGTTGGATTAAAACCCCCCTCGTAAGGACATATGAAGGCGGTTTAGAACCCCCCTCATAGCAACATACAAAGAAAGTTTGAAACCACCTCTATAGCCATAATAAATCATAATAAAATATATTTTATTAAAAATAACAATATTGCAATATCAATAGGGCATGGAGGAATCGAACCACCAACCTCCTGCTTGTAAGGCAGGCGCTCTTCCATTGAGCTAGAACCCTTTCAGAATTGGGGAATTCCAAGTTAGTCAAGAATGTAATATAAGTGCTAAAAGCTAACATGTTGCAACAAAAAACAAAGAGAACTCACCCATAATAACTACTTTGGTTTGCATAAAGTAAAGATAAATTGTACCATAAAGGATGACGATGGAAGCATTCTCAAACCCCATACACCAGCAATAATAGGAACATTGATAGTTTGGGAAGGTAGATTCTCATTAATCACAGGTCTTGGCTACTAAGAATATGTTAAAGAAAGCACATGTGATCAAGGTGTTGGTTGAGGCTGCTGAGAATAGGATGCAGAAGGAAACTATGATGAAGGTGCTGATAGAGGCTGCTAAGGATAAGGTATAAAAAACACTTTTGATAAAGAAGCTAGTGGAGGTTGCTGAGGTAAGGGCACATAAATCACTTGTGAAGGAGTTTGTGGTTGTTTCCCTTCAAGAAGAGGAAATTGATGAACTTGTGGAGTATACTGTGAAGTTGTGGTTGAACTGATGGAGACATGCCTACGGTTGTCTATAGTGTACCTTGCCTATTGGAAAAAATTTCTAGGTGAATCTATTGGCTTGCTGGTGGCATAGATTTTTGCCCTGACTGTTGTGAAATTCCAGGCCAAGGCTGCAAAATGTCAATGTTAGACCATGGGAAAGTATTAATAATTTTCGTGTATGCAAGGAAGACAACAAGGAAATGGATGTATAGTAAATAAATACATTTAGATCATACCTGCAATGGTTGTGGAGCCCCAAATCTATGATTTGATTCAGAAAAATCCAAATTAGACAACAAGGGTAGGTTTGACTAGCCTAGGAGGATTAATTTCTTTGTTAACAACCAAAGAGTATTGATCTCTACTCCCTTCGCCACCTCTAGTACTGGCAGATGCAAGCCTAGCCATGGCCCTGCTAAGGAAGAGAGGGAGTTGGGTAAGAGTTCTTGGTCTTCATTCCTGTATTCCCTTACAAATGATGATTGGATAGTAGTAAATACTCGTAGATGCTAGAATTCTTCTACAGCCATTGGAAGTGTTGCTCTTTGGAAGAGGAATTTCTACTTCAACTAGCTGAACTTGGAATGGTTTTGTGATAAGCTAGTCATGGTCACAGACTTGTTGGAACATCAAGACTTGCACCTCCTCCCATTGCAAGCCCATGAGCTATTGAGACCTGGGATATATAAAAAATATTATGCATGCAATGAATTATTTATAACCATGTCTATAGGGTATTCCTTGTCACTATCCTCAATAATTGCAGGTTTTTGTCCAGATGGTTTCAGAGCCTTGTTTACAATTTGCAACATATTCATTAGTCCTAGATTTGTTATACTGTCACAAAAACATCTAAAAGCTACATTAAAACAAAGAATAAAAATTCATCTCGTCAAAATGACCTAAAACATAAGACAAATTAGAAGTTCCAATTCCATGTTGAACATTCATTCTGTTAGCTACCTGCTCAATGGCCACACGTACAGGTCCTGGGGAGTGAGGTAGAAAAGAAAGCATGCATCTACTAGTACTTCCATTAATGCAGGCACTTCACTCTCATCATCATCATTGCTTGCAACAAGATCAATAACATTCCCAAAGGCCTTATTGCAGCATATCATAAGTTCAACAATTGTTTCACAAATTTCCCCATGCGTAAGGGGAATCTCAAGTAACAACTATATAAGTAAAAAGCGCATTACTTGCATTTTGCTAAAGTTAGATTCACCCTTAGAATCCTATGATGGAAAGACAAGTATTAGAGATAATGATCATACTTTAAACAAACAAAATTATTAACACAAAGGATAACAAATTTCATTGAACACAACATGAAAAATATGAATCCTGCTTTTGATGAGAATTATCAATTTTACTCTCAAACTGTAAGAACAAAATACTTATATGGAAAAAAGAACAGAAAGGACATTATTTTAATTATTGATATGATAAGTTAGATCTTTTCAAGTTCATAAAATAAAGAAAATATAGCTAATTCATGAGTCTACATATAGCTTGGAAAAGTTGTGCTTCTGCATTATGTACACTACAACAAATTTGCCTTTTAGGGGGGGTTGCAAAAGAACACACATACGAGATCTTTGTATGTGAAGTGTTCGTCTTTTTTGCTACAATGACTATGGAAAATACTTGTTGCACAGTAACCCTGAGCATTGCATTGATGGACTGGGTGTTTTAGGAAAAAGGCCCCACAAAATGGTAGAAAAAATCACCTTCCTTACTGTTTTAAGTGATTACAGTGTTATAAATATTCTAAGAGGCTTTCCAAACAAATGTTGGAGCAACTAATTATGCACCCTCAGCCTTCTGTCATGATGCTACAGGACTCTAATTTCTTTCCTCCTGGTTTTTTGTTTGAATCATAACATCCAAATTCTATTATTGTTATGAGGTTGAGCATTCACTCTTCTTGTAATTTATTGTTTAAAATTCCTTGCTACAAGAGAAATTATTTCATTCCAAAATCCATTTAATTTTTTCTAAGAATGACAACTTCTTAGGTTGACCCATAAATGCCTCCTTCACTATTGGATTTTTTTTCCTCAAAATGCAATGGCAATAGCCTAGTATGGTTATATAATAACCCAATAGTGACCATAATTTCACATTTTTTGTAACATCTCCAATTGTCCAAGTTAGTATTTTGTGAAATTTTTCAAGAAAAGAAAGATACATCTTTTCATAGAAGATCAACTAACTCCCTACCAAATGCTAATTACTAACATTCATGTAATCATAAGGTAAGCATAGTACATTCATTCCAACTCCATAATGATCATTCATCTATAATATAAATCACAAACTATTATTCTTACAATTGCTTAATGGCGTTTAACTATCAAGAGGGAATTATTACTCCTTGCACATTCATTTATTATTGTAAACAACATAACGGGAACAAACTGTAAGGCCCTTATGTCGGCTCTTCAAGCCACCAATACCTTATAGTCTTTATTAATTACACAAATCACTTACTCAACCGATATAAAATGCCAATTAAAGGGACTGAAAGAAAGGTACATCTAAATTAAACCATGAGCCATCATAAATCATCTAATTTAAACAATGAACCATCATAAAACACACGATACCATATGTAGGTGGTTCACCCTAAGGGATACGTCCACAAGGCCAGGTCTCCACTTGTATTATTCATCGAAATAACTTTTACAACCGCAACACAACTGTTGCATTCCACGACATTCCCATTTTCACCAAGCCTCTCGAAAGAGAGCACTCTTTATTAATTACAATACAGTCCTCTAATGACGACAGAAATCTATCCTATCTTTGTAGCATCAGGTCTATAGTCATATAGATAACTGTTGAACTTAATCCAGGGTCTTACCCCGATCTCGAAGGGGTCATTATAATCGAGCTGGTTTCTTATTTACTAACAATGATCGATTGTAAGTATTTCCTATCTGGCATAATGTTTTAACAGAAATCCCCATTATATTTTCCACTTTCCATATATGAAATGAGCAACGAATCATAACTTTTTAAATTTAATCCCATATAGCAAACAGGTGAAGATCCTCTACCTTTCCATCCATCATTTCAAGAAAACAAAGATCCTAACTACGATTTCTATCTTGCGTAAGCAATAATGCACTAAGCGACTTCCATTCAATAAAGCAGATCTATGAAGCGACTTCCATTCAATAAAGCAGATCTATGAGTTCAGTTCAGTATACAAAACAGACTTTAGCGTCTCCATTCAAGACGAGGCAAAGAAACATAACTTTCAGCAAAGAATATGATCTCTAACCTAGTGATCCTGAGCGTTTTTTCGAAACTGAAATAGCTCCTTGAAATAGTTTAACATAAAATCAGTTATTACCGTCTTCATCCAAAACAGAGAAATCAAACTTTCAATAAGGAAACCGATCTCTAAAAATATGGATCCTGAGCGTTTTCCATTTATGAAAATAGATTTAAGGTTCAGCTCAGCATTCAATCAGACCTTCACGACTTTAGAAGACAGAGAAACAAACTAGCTTAAAAACACAACTAAAACTCAAGACAGAGAATCACGTTTTCGTTTCAGCAATCTATCATGAACCAGACACTGGAATAGAAATCAACCCTATGGCAAAACCAGCTCCTCAAAACTCGGGTTTCACAGAAATAAAGCAGAAGCTCTTATTAAATGGCCTACACTGAGAATCGTGTTTGCGGCTATATATTGATGAATCTTGGTTAAAGAAAATTACATAACAACCTACAGTTCTATTGATGGAACATTTCCCAAACCTGGATGCATAGTTTGCATCTATTCATAGAGGAGACGGGACCACATGAATAAGGCAAAGGTATAAATACGAAACTATACATAGATAACATACAATAGGAGTGGTGTGATCTACAGTTACTAAAAGGGCTTAGGTCAGGAGACTCTGTCAATGCCGAGGTCATTCTGTAAGAGGATCACTCCAGTACTGGAGCTATGATAGGGATCGCCTTCTTGATTAAGTGGTTGATAGAGAATACAAAAAAAAAACTGTAAAGTGAGGGCTGAGAATCACACTTACCGCTTCCTTAAAACAGAGGAGATGGAGAGCGCTTACTGTCTCTCTCGAAGTACCGAGATTTGCTCGAGTTCATCATACGCTTCCAGGACTCCTACCACCAAAACCGTGCATAGATCACTCTCTCAGAGATCAGAAGTATAAGGTTCTCTCTTCCTTTATCGTGCCGCGATCGTTCTTCCTCCAGCATGTCGATATTAGATTGATCTACCGCATTGAGATTTTCGATCTCAACTCTAGATCGATTCCTCCATCGAGATTTCCGATCTCTATTTTAGATTGATCTATCCATTGATATTTTCGATCTGCAGAATAGATCACCTCTGCAGGGGCTGCATACGAATGAACACCTTGATACCAAGATCCCATTCTATCACTCTTTCCAAAAACCAGATTCTCTCCCTTACCTTCTCCAGATATCGAAATCTCCTCCTTCCCCCCAAATGAGAGATGATTCCTACTTAATATAAAAATCAGGAAACAATACCGCCAACTCCCTTTCCCCCCTTTGGTGGATCCGTCCATCACATTAAGTGAAGTAAGGAACAAATGGCACTTTTTCCCTGGAGTGGACTCGAGCTTTCTGTCTAAGACTAAGTGTAGTAGCTTCCGCGTGGTTGAGTGGGTGCATCCCTCCACCCTCGCCAATTTCCTAGATTAACTCTCCTTTAAGAAGACAAGTGTTGGTGACATAAGTTAGGAAACCAACTCCCTAAACTCAAGGTATATGTTCTCTTCTCCTATCTTGTTCGACATGAGATGGCACCCTCATTGATAAGTTTCACCCTCATCAATAAATGGACAAACAACCTTTATTCAAAGAGGCTAACCATTCCCAAAAAAGTATTTCCTTTAAGCTATGATGTAAGTGAGATATATCACTAAACTTTACAAAAGAATATATATATAGATTATCCCAATATATAATCGAATAGAACATACATATATATGTATATATGTATGTTCCAAAATATAATCAATAATGCATACACCTTTATATACCAAACATTTCCACTAAAGCACATATCTCCTATATCTTATTACTCATAACACATTATAAGTTAATGTCCCAAACTAGAACATACATATGTAGATATTATATGTTTCATATATAAAGATATAACTAATGTTTATTAGGATCACCTCTTCTTAGGCCAGATCCTCTATTTATCATTATTATGATTTCAAATCATACTTAACTCCAATAATTTGAAGTTCTATGGTACTTCTGGTATATAGGCATATGGAAGTTGTAGGGGTTTAGTAATTGATTGTGGATAATCAATTTTTTTAATGCGTTCAAGCCCTTCATCTTGCCTTGATCTACTCGATTCAATTATCTATAATTTTTGTTGCGTCATCCCGTAGTTTTCTAAGTTAAAATAACACTCATGACCATAACATGAGTTTCCAGGTCCACTGGTGGGGCCTTGGCCTTGAGCTCCTCACCAGTAACCAAGTGTACACCAATATTTTCATTTTTAACATAATAGGTCATAAAGGAGGTATATCACATTTTTTATACAACAAAGACACAACAAACATTTAAGGAATTATTTCATTCTTCTTCCCTCCAAATTTCTCAGAGAAGGTTACATTTAATCACCATGTGGACACCTTATAAGTTCGGAAACATCACCTGAAATGCGAGTCATACTATAATACACATGGTAGAATTGTGGGGTGGGGGGGTCACTTCCATGAAAGGCAACATAATACATCCACATCATTATACAAAAACACTAGTTCCATATGTCATCAGTCATGCAAGTAGCAGAGCACTCTAAGGAGTATGCACTATAAAACATCCATCAGCATAAAGAATACAATGTGAACAAGAATGCTCCACAAGGAGAGGCCTCCAAAGGGGTCACTTCCATGGAAGATTAAAGGTATACAAAATGATAGGAAATGCTTCCTTGCACAACCTTTCTGAGGATGTTCTTTTGTTTGGAATGGGTCTTGCAGAGACGCGCTGAGATATAAATAAATTTTGGATTTGTACATGCATGCAATTGGAATGGAAGTAAATACCCTGAAATCCCCCTTCTCTTTCAATGGTATCTTAAGGCCTCAAAAAACAATTATAAAGGGAATTCTTCCTTTCTCAGAGGCAGATGTCAACCAAGGAATCAAGTACATGGGCTTCTCCTTGAAGCCAAATGGTTACGGTTTCCATGATTAGCTTTGGTTGTACACAAAGATAGAGAACAGGCTTGTTGTGTGAACTCGTGGAGTAATAGGCAGCTATCCTTACATGGTAGAGTTACTTTAGTAAAAGACGTTTCAGAGGCTACACTAGGTGTGAGAAGATGTGGGCATTGCCGGTGAGTCTAGAGGGTTAACTGTGCCAATGAACCTGAAAGGATTTGGACCATTGGATGTAGAGGAGGGAGGAGGGGAGGGTTTTTAGGAAGAAAATCTCGATGGGCTATATTGACTTAGTTCAATGCTTTAAAAATTGCTCTTCATGCAGGAAGTCTCGGGGTTGATCCTTTAGACTAGCTTCCTCTGTTGTGTGCCTCACTCAATTTCGCTACCCTATCAAGTCAGGCATCTCAGTGATGCCTCAGGATCTCAGTGAATGCTTGTGTGTTCTTTGGTTTCTGTGAGATAATGAATGTGGTGGCATCACCAAAATCCACATACAAACCACTTCAATAATTATAAAATAAGTAAAACAATAAATTATGGAAAGAACAGTGTCTAATCAAACAAACTCAAATAATCAACAAAATACATTAGAATAAAAATTCATCAAAATACTATGATTTTTACTGAGAAACAAATGTAGTAAATCCAAGATTTCAATGACGTAGACACTAAATTCCTCAAGTCTTGGAGATTGTTTTTGGGTATAATATGGAAGCAGGGTATCATTGCTAAGGAAAGGATTTTTGAATAGACTACCAATGCCAAGAAAATCATCTTCAAATGACTAGCTTTTCACAAAAGTATGCAAATTTTCCCATGAAATAGCTCAAACATGTGCTAGATTAGCCTTGAAATGGGGACAACCCTTCCTAAACAGCATGAGTAGGCTCAGAAAATATCCACAGCAAACACCAAAGTGTGCAGGTCGATCAACGATATGCTTTTTTAAGAGGAATGGATCCATCAAATATGAGGTTCATGGTGCTTCAAGGTGGATCCACTTATTCAAATGGATATTGAAAATTCCTCAAAATCTGAGTAAATGAGATGGCCCCTTCAATAACCATGATATTAGCCTCTCAATTCATCCAACACTTCCAAGAATGATGGCCTGGTGCTTCTATTAGTGCACAAATATTCCTAGGAGTTGAAAGAATGAGAGTTCTACTACTGTCTAGAATACACAAATTTTCTCACACTATGCTGCCAGCTACTATGAATACCCCCAGCACTAGAAAAATACTATTTAGTGCCCCACAGGCTTCCCAGAATGCTTCTTTAGGTCTGAAATTAACCTAGGATTTCCCAAAATCGAGGATTTTGGGATACTTATTGTTAATTTATGGTTAAGGTTTCCTTAGAATGCTTTCTCACTTCTCTATGAAGTTCAAATAGGGCTACAAATTGGCTTAACTACACATAACAATCTTTAACCATGCCCAAATGTGCTTGAAAATAGCCCATATTTGCTTCTCACACCAATTAGGCTACTCATTGTTGTTCTTCTTGTCCACAGGAGTTCTAAGAATTTGGGTTTTACTGTTGATTGGAAGTTAGGACAGTCTCAAACTATGCACAGGTCACCCAGGTTTGAAAATAATGTTGCCTCATACTTTGTATGGAGGTGAAAAATCTATCAAGTTGCTTCAACATATATGAAGATCTCTTCATTTATCAGCTCCAACCCTGGGACAAAATTATGTGATATGTGTAATAGAGGCCTTTTTCTTGATGAATACTCATTGTTCCGATGCTTTCTCAAGTTAGCCCTTCTAATCATTTGGTGCCAATAACATGAATCAAGAATTCATTGTGGTTTAGTATTGGACTGCCAACTACAATCGATGGTCCGAACTGAAAAAGTGCCTTCAGCCTTAAGCCCATAGTTCATAAAAACCCTTATCACATTAACAACAAAAATGCAGCAACAAGAAAATCAAAGGCAAGGACCATCTGTATTCCTCTCAAATCCCATCTATGTTTCACAATTTGATGACTTCCACAGGATGTAACATTTCCCTAGCTACCCTTAAAAGGTTTAGGGTAACAAGGTCTATGGTAATATTTACCCTCAAAGTAGTAATTATAAACTTAACCCCTATCATGAGTGAGGTTGTTGCTACCGAAGTCTGCATTCCTAAATGAGGCAGTGATGTTCCATCCTTATTATTGTCATTTTGATGTAACGTAATGTATTTCAATGTGGATGATTCTGAGCTATTGGAGCTTGTGATAACATGGAATTCCATCTATCATACATGGATCCACCATATAATAGTAAATGATCTTTAGGAAAGGAATCATGGAATGCCTTGTATCATATTTTTACCAGTGCCTCCAAAAATGCTACGAAAAATATAAGATAATCAAGAATGAACATCATTCTAGAATTGGAAAAAGGATGTATTGTGTAATCATCCCATGTCTTAAAAGTTAAAAGCAGTGAAGCACTTGAAATAACAAGTGTCCTACCGTGTACAAATGTTAAGAAAATAAAACATAAAGGGATGCATTTACTTATATTGAACATGCATTGGATTTGTTTCACAGAATCATGGTATCTCAATTGATTGCATGTTTCAGAATTTTCAAGGCTGTAAACCATGTTTTCTTTTTTCTACATTAATAAATTAATAATTTTCCCTGATTGTCTAATTGAAAAGCATAAGCTATGGGCTAGTTCAAGGATAGGAACACTTACTTCTGACACCAAACAAAAGAGAAGGTCGCAAAAAACATGCAAGATATTTGCAAGCTAAGAACCTTGAGGCTTAGGCAAGTCTTCAATACTGCACTATTGAATTTCAATTGAATTGAGAGTTATCTGCTGACCTATCCAAAAGGGCAACAACTTAATGTCTGATAATGGAAATTTTCTGAATTTTTAAGAAGAATGATAGGAATAATATGATGATGACATCAAATGTTAAGGGCCCCAATCTACTTCTTAATTGATACTGTCAATTAGTAAACATGTTAAGGGCCCAGATCTAGTTCCTAATTTTTTGTTTTTTAATTAAAATGGGAGTTAAATTCAATAAGAGGACTCGTATTCCTCCAATGTAATAGATAGGTTGTTAAGTTCTGTTAAGATTTTCCAGCAATAAATTTAGAAAGAAACAGCCGATTACATGTACAAAAGGAAGTAGATCTTTCACATCATAACAACTCCTATGCTTGAAAGACATTTGGTTCATTGTGGTACATGTACAAAAGGATTAATCCAAAGTAAATATGCTGTCCATGAGACAAAGCATCACACACATTACTGGAACAAAAGAATCATGAAAGGAGTTGGTATTCAGTCCTAGCTCAGCCTAGAACCTAGGGTTGTGAATATTGTCTATCAAGATTTAATAAATTAGAAATGAAGACACCCCATAGATGAGGAATGTTCCAAACTGGCTTTCTAGAAAGCTATTTTCAGGCTTTTTGAACACTCCTCCATTCTCTTGGCACTTCTTAGGGAGGCGAGTGCAAGAAAGCATTAGAAAATGTTTCATTGACTTTGTTCACGTGAATAGTTCCCTCTATATTGACAGCCCTTGCCCATAGCAAATTCAACTGAATTGGCATTTTTTATGCAGACTTTAGCACCTATGTCTTCTATTAAGTAATTTTCAGATCTGTCTCTATTCATAGCACATTTGACAACTAAATTGCAAGAATTGATTTCATGATGAACAAGTCTCTTTCATTTGTGCAACTCCTGCCCTATTAAGAACAATTCACACATCTCTGATGGTCCTTGTGCACAACCTTCATGCTTTTGCTAAAGCCATTTTGTATTCAATCCATTTTTCTCTTAGACAATCTTTTTCTCATCCCTGTCCTTCAAGGATCACGTGGGCATTTACTCTCATGTTACACAAGATCAACATTATTAGGTACACTACCTTCTCATGACTAATCACACATATATTGCTGCTCATATTTCTGGGTAATTTTATATTGTTTCTCTGAAATAAATCTGTTGAAAAATGTTTATTTCTCCCATGCATCGTCAAGGCTGCAGAATCTATAGGATATGAAGAGAAATTAAGTGTTTCCCAGTGGGATTGAGATGCAATTTGAAAAACTGGATAATTAAGGGCAAGTGCAGAAGCATGTAGGGTTTGAAAAGAATAACGAACTGCTAATGAGACAAGGAAAAATAATCAGAGTCTTAGACAACTACAAGTCAAAATAATTATGCAATTGTGTGCATTAAACATTTAGGAGGGTGTAGCGGATTCCATTCCTATGAGGGGACGGTACACCTTTTAAAATGCTGATAGCATTTGGAATAAAACGGTCTTCTGTGTCCAGTGTGCACCCACTATACGCAACTGGAAATACCAACACAACGTGTGGGCCGACGAGGCACGAGGCCCAGCGCTACATGAATAAGTCAAGTAACAACCTCCTCGTGGGTTGATGAGCTTTAACCCAATAGGAGACACTTGTATTAGTGAATATGGTTGGTTCTGTTAGCACTGACATCAACCCCACCAAAAGTTTTGAATTTTTACCAAATTTGCTTCTAAGGCCTGCCATGGTTTGAAATCTTATTTGTGTCAACTATGTCAGATCTCCATTTGGGTTAAAGTTTGGCAAGGTCTTTCATAACCTCAAATAATCAATTCGGTGAACTCTCCAATTCATTTCAAGTGCCTTGTTCCTAAACAAATCAGTCTGATGAGTAGTGAGGGAAATCCAGCTTGGTGAGTACCGAGGGAAAGTTGGTTTTACTGGCAAGTACCTGGAAAAGATTGACTGGGAACATCTCCCATAGTTAGTCTGAGTCTGCCTTTGGTGGATTCAAGAGATCTAAGAGGAGGGGACCCTGTCACCTATACAAGCCAATTTGGTGAGTATTGAGGGAAAACCAGTTTGGTGAGTATTGAGGGAAAGCTAGTTTTACTGGCAAGTACTTGGAAAGATTGACTAGGGACATCTCCCATGGTTAGTCTGAGTCTGCCTTTGCTGGATTCAAGAGATTTAAGAGGAGGGGACCCTGTCTGCCTTTGCTGGATTCAAGAGATTTAAGAGGAGGGGACCCTGTCTGTGTGACACTTTCGGGAAGTGTCCCGAAGTTTCACCGGTCTGGTGGTTGATGTATCCTTGACTGCTAGATTGTGTAACCACCGTGCCATTTCTCCTGGTCCATTCCTCTAAATTCTTCGATACCCATCTGATGCAGCTACCTCAGATCTGCTGCAACTCTACTACTCGAATGTGTTTACGTGCAAACACACACTCTGTTTCCAGTTCTACTCGAGTCTGTTTATTTGCAAATAGACACTCTGTTTCCAGCTCAACAGAGAGTCTAACAATGGATCAGAAAACGTGAAACGTTTCAGCAACCAATAGAAAAACAAACTGTGCAAATACAGCAATCAAAAGAAGGAATCTAAAGAAGATTTTATTCATAATGATATATAGACCAGAAAACAAGTATAGAGAACACAACCTTCTACAAATCAATAATAGTCTTCTTTATTTCTTATTTCTTCTAAAAATGCATACATGAACTAAGTAGCATCAGGCCATCAGCTAAGAAAATATCTTGACAGCAAATACAAACGCTTTTCCCTTACAGTTTTTTTCTGTCTATCTGGACCCCTTTCTCTCCTACGATAGTATTAATCTAAAAATGCATCCCTAACTATGTTTCTCTCTATGATCATGAAATTAAATGCCTATTACTATGTTTAGAACACCTAACAAACAGATTTTAAATCCTATAACTGAACTTCTGTTGGGCTTGTCAAATATCCCCTAAAAATCTGTTTGCTGCTCCCCTTCAATGCTCACAATGCCTGAGTCACGTTGTTTACACAGAGTCATGTTTGTTTCGTGTCTTGTCTCCATTATCCCTCACAGTCATATTTGTCTCATGTTCTTTCTCCATTGGCCCTTATGCATCATAGTTCACCATCTTCTTGTATTTTGGATGCTATGCGAGTGGGAGATCGAGTGTCGATTCACTCATTTAGAAATTGATGCAAGTATCAGAAATGCTTTCTAATTTTCCTGTCTGTAGGTTGCAAATCATTCCAATTTTTTAGGGCGTACAATTCTAATTGATTGGACTATATGTAAAAGCTAATTGATTGAATTATATGCAAAAGCCATAATGGGTAAAGATCTCAGCGTTAGTTCAATCAGTTAACTATAAATTTCCCACGTGGATACCAGTTTTCTGATGTACAATTTTAATGGATTGAATTATATGGCAAGACTAAAATGGGTAAAGATCTCAAGATCTTAAGCACAGATCCAGGATTAGTTCAATCAATAGGGAGGCCTTATGTCACAGGGTCGAATACAGTCGAATCGCCCATAGTTGCTAATAACTATTGTAGAAAAAAGAATCTTAAACAATGCAATTAATTAAACTCTGACAGCAAACATTCATACATTTTTGTCAATTGATTAGATTTTGACGTGAAACATTTCACATAAAACTCCCTAAAGCATTCACATTGATCTACTGAATATACCAAGTACAACATGAGACGACGTAGATACACATGTAGAATAGAATATGAAAGAATAGGCTACAAAATTTCAACATATACATTTTTTCAATCCACCATGCGAACTGGAATCACTGGAACACTATCCCACCATTCCTTCAACCTCCTTGAACTCCGTTCTGATGACCTTGACTAGCCCAAAACTTCATGCACTACGCGTCAATATCCATGCAAAACATTGAGCATTACAAATACAAGAATTCTTTCTCTCTCTATGTATGTGGGATATATCCCATATATAAAACCAAAAGACAAATGCCCATGCAGAAGCAGAAATTGGCCTAGGCCTGTTCGACAGCTTTATTTCTGTGTATAATTTCATCTCCGATCTACATTTATATGTCTATGTCACCGCCAGTGATGATGAGAATGAGATTATTTAGGTGACAGTTCAAGGCTTCTTTGATTCAGCTGCAATTCTTCTCAGAAGTAATGTGGGGAAAAGAACAACTCTTGAAAATTTAGATTGTATCCCTAATTGTTTTGACCAAATTGCTAATGGAGCAATCATTCTGTAGACTGAAGTAAGTCTAATTGCTGGAAAAATGATGATCCATTGCGCCTTTTACAAGTACACAATTTGGAATTTCTTATATGGCAATGCAAGCTATGGCCCAATAGGAAACAATACAAACTTGCAGAGTGTATTTTGGAACTGAGAACAAATGAGATCACGCTTCTTGGAAGAGCTACTACAAATCAACTTTGTTTTTGGCATATGAAAGTTTTGGGGTGATTTATGGATATTTGAGCACATCCTCACTCTATATCTACAAAAGTACTTTTGAAGGAAAGTTGTAGCACCATAAGAATAAAGAGGCAGTTTTTGGGGTCTTTTCATTAATCTTTTGAACTTTGACCTCGATCCCCGTTGTCAAATTCGATGTCATCATTTTGAGTATTTAAAGGTACATTTGGCAGTTTAAGAAGGGGCTTGACAGTCTTAAAGCATCGGATCAACATTCGAAGGGATGGATCCAGTTTTCCAAGCATGAAGACATTAAAATGACACATGGCAGAGGATCAATAATCACTTCCATATCTCAAGCCTGTAGACAAGGGGAGAATATGGAACGAGAAGAAGAAGATAAAGAAATTGGTCAAAATTCAAATTCTTCAACAAATTTTGGATCTTCAACAACTCTCCTATCTTTTTGCTTTCATATCATTCCACCTGTGCTATGTTTTAATAAAAGGATTATCGAATCCTCTTTTGATGTAACTAAATGCTATCATTGGTAGAGCTCCTGGAAGTTAGAGGATTCGAAGCAAAAAGGTGGAATTCATAGTTGATTGCCAAGATTTTTGTTCAAAATCAGTTTTATTTAGCTTAGAAATAGCTTTGTTATATCTTTTTGCTTAAAATAGGAACTGCGATCCTTATCTTATGGATCTAAAATATTTTTGTAATTGATGTAATATCTATAAATAAAAGGTTCAGAGACTGTGTATGGAGTTAGGTTCTAGGAGAGTTCAGAGGCTCGAGAGAGCGCTAAAGGGGTTGGAGAGTTGTATGAGTAATTGTAAGCCTGAGGGCATTGTATCATGTAATTACTTCTAGCATTGAAGATTCCTGAGAATTGTCTTATCAGATTGTCATTTCTTCGTTTCTCAGTCTGCATTTTCCTCTTGCTTGATGAATTATGATTGTTGAGTGTCAATAATTGGCCATGAATAAGAGATTCTTGAGCTGCAAAGTTTTTTGCAGTGATTGCCTAGTATTCATGTTATTTGTTTAAGTACCCTCTTAATCCATTTGCAGAGAGTATCTCTGTTTTTTGGACGTTTTACTTTTTGTTACATTCTCCATTTTTCCATCTATCATCATATAAACTAATACCATGAAGATTTCTATCTATATAGAAAAATCATGTTGCAAACTCCATTCCAAGAAAAGTATGGATCTTCCTCTAATCCACTAACTCACGGGAGTTCAGAAATGTGAACATATAATGCACAATTTTAAATTTCAATTTACTCCGTAATAACAAAAGAGAAAAAGAATGACAGAATTCACGTGTTTTGGGAGGGAAAATCATGGATATGAACATGTAGTAGTAGCTCCAACTCAGTGATCAAACAGGCAAATTCTCATGGCAACATATCACTAGAATTTTTAACAATTTCAAGTATTCAAGGAAGGTTTGTGCCATTTTCATCCCGGGATCAACACATTTGACATATCTTCTTGGGGCAAGTTTTGAGATTGCTTGACTATGCATGCTGGCAGCAGAGACAGGAAGGAGTTTCCTATCTTAAATATTAGTCAACATATGCACTTGATGCCAAATACTAGTTGATACCCTAACCTCAATTTTTTCTTTCACTTGACTGTTTTGTGAAAAAATCTTGGTGTTTCTTGTATGTATGTTCCTGTATTGAGTTGAGGTGAAACAAAGATTGGGAATTTTAACCCTTGATTCTGAAATGCAGAGCTAGAAAGATGAGAAGAGATAGATCTTCAGACTTTAACTAAAAAAATGAGAAGTAGCAAAGATACAGAGGGAAATGATTACGGTGCTAAGTGCCCTTCAATAGTAACATTCAACATTTCAACCAGGAAATGATCAATCTCAGTTTCGAAACAGGAAATGTTCTTCATTTTGGGTTAATGTTCACTCACATGTTTTGGAGGTATGGTCGCTCTCCTTGGGCTGCTCATGCGATCTAGTGATCCCTTTTTTCCTTTGCCTCATAGTCCTCTGCCTCTCACGATCTGATCCCTAGTCTACTCACACGATATTTGCTCGACCTCTCTTAAACCAGGCCCCAATCTCCCTTCGCGGATCTGTTCTACTACACGTGGGGGTCTCTTGGCCGATCTGGTCTGCTACATGTAGGGGTCTCTTTGCTACACGCTGGGGTCTCTTGGCCGATCTGGTCTGCTACATGCAAGGGTCTCTCTGCTACATGTGGGGGTCTCTCTGCTACACGCGCGGGGGATCTCTTGGCCGATCTGGTTTGCTACATGTAGGGGTCTCTCTGCTACATCTTTGGTATAGTATACAAGTGTTCTGAGCAGGAGGAAAGGGTAAGTATTGTGTTAACAAAGCGTGGGAGGGGAGGTAAGTTGGGCTGTTGTTGTTTTGTTTTGTTTTTTTTTGGATTTTTTAATTTAATACATATATATAATCAGATTACTGCCAAATAAAAGATTTATGCTAGTGGCCGATATTTCTTTTGTTCTAGCTAAAGGGTCCCTTTTAATTGTAGATTTCTGTTATATTTATTTTGTTCTAGCTAATGGGTCCCTTTTAATTGTAGTTTGCAATATATTTTTGAGTAATAAACATACATACCCTTTTTAAATTTACAAATTCCTTTTTATTGACTTTAATATTTTTATTAGCGAGTTTATTCTTTTCATTAGCTAGTAGACATAGCTCTAACATCAATATTATGTCATGAAAATGTTATTAGCAACATTTTTTCAACAAACGTTGGATAACCAATCTATAAAAACATAACATTGATTGCAATCCATGACATAACATCTCAGTGGCACATTCTTTTAAACAAATTGTGGCCAATGCTAACATCCCCACATTTAGCAGGCATGTTTACAAATGGAATGCCCATGACAACATTTGGCACATATTGTCTTCAAGGGAGCAAGACAATTTGTAAATAATTAACAATGATTGCATTCCATGACCCAACTTCATTAGATTCAAATCCAGATATTATTTCATAACCATGGATCTATTTACCTTGTTCTAGAGGCAATAAATCTAAACATGTAGGAATAACAATGACCATGATGATTGAGTGAGGTTTTCTGTCCAAAATTTGCATTTAGTTGAAAAATGTGAAGGATTCATAGGGACCCAAAATCTCCCAACAACTCATTTAAGAAATAATTGCATTTTGTGTTCCAAAATCTCATTTAGGAATTATTTTACACAATTTGTGGGCAATGCTAACATCCCATAATGAAAAACTAGATATTATAGTGTGATGCCTTGTTGTTTCCATAATTGCACTTAGTTTGATTTCCAAGTGGGGTAGGGATAATGACACCAACTATAAATGAAATGATAGATGATGGACACAAAGGGAAAAGTACAGGAAATGATGGTAGAAAGGACCTAGAGAAGGAAAGAGGTTATAATGCTAGGGAAGGCTGCAAAATTAGGAAGACAAAGGGCATGATGCTAAAGCAAGAGAAGAAGAGGTAAGAGGGAGTAGGTTGTGTGAGGCATGAAAGGTATGGTTGGGAAGGTGATATCATAGATGTAGTCTACAAGATGCAAAAACTTACTCCATGCATCATTGAGATAGCATGCTAGTTAATGCCATTGAGATGAAATCATCTCAAGTTTGTCCCAATTTGAAACAATGACCTAGGAAGATATCGACCATCTGGGAGGTGAGAAAGGAAAAGGTACCTACCAAGAGGTGAATAATATACTTAAACAACTAAGGGGAAATGAATAAATAAAGGTTGGAGGATAGAGCACAACCTAAGTAGGCGATAGTTAGTGCCAGTCACAACAAATTCAAGTTGGCCCCATAAAGGTTTGATCTAGGAGTAGGCTTCATTCAACTTGTTGAATAATTATTAAAATAAAGAAACGTTCTAGAGTTAGAAAATTTATCTAATACTATTGAAGAGAATACAAGTATAAAAATGATCCTTACTCTGACCTTTTTAGGGTTAAATCTAGTTATAGGTGTATGTGCTTAAGGTTTATTTATAGTGATTAGGCATAATATGTGTTAATGATCATAAATTAAAAGAGACCATAAGGTCATTTTTATTGGATGATTCTTGTCACAAGGGGTCCCGCTAGTTGGTTAAGTGAGTTCAATGATATTCTCCCCACTAGCTGGGTTCAATACCTTCCATGAAGCGACATGTTTAGTAGAAAATTAAATGTTCATTTAAGAAAATCATGTGGTCACAAATCATTAAATACAAGATGGCGTTCCAACGTCTCTTAGTTAAGTGATTGATGCTTAGCACTAGTGAAGAATTAATTTAAAGGAAGAATTATGAATCATAGTTTTGAATCAGAATACAATTTTACACTACTGAATGAATTTAAAGGAAGAATGTATAACATCATTGATGCAGCAAGGAATACAATATCTTTGAATCACAGTTTTGAATCGGCTTACCAAAAGACCAACACTAATCCCTCTAGATTGGGCCTTGCACGTGAATGTTCATCTTGAACAAATCCTCGGAAGGGGCAAATTTATATCTCTTGAATATAAATCTAAGTTTCCTTTCAATAAGGAATGTTTTTCAACAAATTTTTCAGAAGGTAGTTCTTTTCAAATAATGTGTTCAGTAGAATGTTTCTTCATTTAGCAGTGCAAGATTACTTTTTATATTTAGCAGTGTGGAGGATTTCTTTCAAGCAAGTATACTTTCAATTCAGTAGTATGGTTGTGATGGGATTCATCTTTGTGAAAGGTTATTTCAGTTTAAGTTGTGAGAATTAAGTTTCAAAGGTTTGGTTTTCTTTTCAGTTGTGTGATTTTCATTTTCAAAAAAAGAAGAACCCCTCTATTTTTGAGACAATAACAACATCAGCCAGAAAAAGGAATTAAGTGAAGTCCAAGGAATTGTTGATATAAAAAGATGTTATTGCATGACTTCTTGGAAGAAATTGAAGTTGAGTTCTCTGAAATTCATGACCAACCTGAAAAACACAACGAGCAATTAGAAACTTCTTTGCAAGAAGAGCAAACATATGAAAAAGTTTTTGATTTTGCTTATGAAGGGAAAATGCAAACTGTTGAAAACCATATCTATTAATGTCAACCCATGGAATATTTTCTTCACTTCCGTCCTCGGCAACGACACCAAAAGATGTTTGTACTGGAGTTTGTCCTAGACTACGAAGGTACCATAAGTCTAGGCATCATAAAATTTACAACTGATAAAGGTTTGAGTCTCTTTCTCTATTTGGTTTGAAATAACTTGAAAGTGTAGGAAGAAGTAGGATTTGAGTTTGTTTCAAAACATTTTAAGGATCCCAAAACTATAGGAAAAAGGTCTAAAAATAGAAGCCTTTAATTACATTCGATTATATCAAATCCTAACAGACTCATGTGACTAACTAGAAGATAACTCAAAACATAATTGACTTTAAACATTGCCATCTGGATGTTAAATGTTACGAGCAGTCTCTACAAACATTGTTAAACCATCTAATGCTTGGGACCTCTTCCGAAGGTGATTGATTTATGCTTCCATAGTTGGCACCTTCTCCTGAAATTCCTAATTGATTCTGGATAATTCCTCAACCTTTTCCTGAGCTATTTTTCTTCTTCTAACTGCTTCATCAGCAACTGAAACTAGTTCTGCATATTTCGAATTAGTTTCTTCTAGATCATTCCTTATCATTCTATTAGCACTGACAAGCTAATCATTAAGTCAGTTTAAATGTGCATTCTAGGTTTTATAATGTTGCAAAGCTTTCCGTAGATTCACAAGTTATGTTTCGGCCTCTTCAGTATGCAATTTTTGGTCTAAGATAGCCAACCTTTTCTTTGACTGCTCCTTAGTCAATATTTTCCCTACTAGAACTTGTAAATCTTCTCTAGCACCTAAAAATATCTTACTAGTTCCCTAACCTGATTCTAAGATGATTTTCTTATTTTTATCAACAAATTGCTTAACTGGCATGTCAGGAACTGAGTTAATATTTTCTTCAATATTTTTTAGAGCCTGGGATATCATCCCTTCAATTTTCCTGGACTACACATCTTCTTCACTAGATGATTCTTCGATCTCAATTACGCCCTCATATTTGAATTTAGGGTTGAGAACCCTCTTTAAACTTAGGTTAAACTTGTTTGAAGATCTAGTTTTTTGTCGCGATTTAACAAATTTATCTTGGTGCTGAGATTGGGCTTCTTTGACCTTTGAAGATTTTTGTCGCGATTTAACAAATTTATCTTGGTGCTGAGATTGGGCTTCTTTGACCTTTGAAGATTTAAACTGTGATGTATCTGCTTCCATTTTAATTTCTTCCGTAAGATTGGGGGTTTTATGGGTTACTACCACCTGTTCTGCATTTGAACCATTTCTAGCGTCTGAATTTTCAATCCCCTGCTACGTATCCAGAATTTTCCTTTTATAAACCCTTCCTTTCTTTAATGTTTTTGAATCTTCTGGTTTTTCTTATGGGTTTTCAACTTCAAAGCCAGACCAAAACAAGAAATTCTCCCAGGTCCAGGCTTCCTTTTATAATTCCTTTAAAATCAAAATCTTGATCATACCATGATGAAAAATACTCTGAGAAGTATGATCTAGATGATTTTTTACCCTTATTGCCATTTTTGACAAACGTTTGAGTAGATAGAAAGGTAAATTGATCTTTGAAATACCTGCTACATGAAGAATAAATCGTAGATGGTACTTGTATATTGTTGGAAAATGGCCTTCGCAGGTGATATAGCACTGAATAATACTCAAAACTTGTTGCCATTCTTCCCTTAATGCATTAGTAGGAATTCCCTTCTTCCAATCTAAAGCTTCATGCCCTGGCAGAAGAAATAAATCCATATTAACTTCGAAAGGAAAATTTTTGAACCACCTATCACCAGAAATGGATAACCCTATAGCTTCTGCAATTGAAGTTTCAGAGACCTCGAACTTGAGACTGGTAAAGCTGACTATTTCATCGGTGAAATTCCTGGCAAATTCTCGAGAAACCTCAACATTATGTCCAGCCATTTGCTCAAAGTCGAATGTAAAACATCTCACATTCATAAGCATCTGCGCGCACAGTGGGTGTTGTTCTTCCCATTTTCTATCAGCTGGTTCGAACTTGAGCTACTTGTCACTCATCTTTTTAATTGCAGTAATTAGGAACTGAAATCACAAATGAAACTCTAGATATTTGGATAACTATGAGTTAGCAGACTTCAGCATTGGAAGTAAACTTATGTAATAGGGATGACTATGATAACATGTGAATGATTAAAGAAAATGAGGGTGTAATACTTTGTTAGATTTAATCATCATAATACAAACAGGTATGTCGCATGAAAAATTTGAGCCACGTTTCACACACTCTTAAATGATTTCGAATTTGACTCCAACCTTGAAAACAAAACCTTTTTTGAACATTCCGGTAGCATTGAAGTATGCATTTCTATGTTAACCCGCTATCAAAATGTTATTTCCAACTACCATGCGCTTGGGTTAATAATCACACGATGTGACATTAGATTATGAAGGAACATTGCATGAAATTTTATAGAACTCGAGCCAAAGTTCAACTTATAATAAAAAAAGAATACATTAAAAGGGAATAAAACATAAAGTAGAACAATAAAACTAATAAATAAAACTAATAAGGGATTCCAATAAAAAAGAAACTTGCATAAAGAAAAACATAAAAAGCGCAAGGCTCTAAAGAAACAAAGGTTTATCCAGGAGTACAAGTCTAGTACTAACACAAGGAATGATCGGCATGAGCCGACATCTATAGAAATGTTGGAGAGTTACCCTGAATTTAATGATTTAGATAAGAAATTGAAAATTAATGTGCTAATGATATTATGAGCTTAGTTCCTGTTGTACAGTTGAGTTCCTTCCACCTCGATCAGATCTGGCTACACATTACAGTTTCAATTACACCATCATTTGTTCTCATATATCCAGTTGTTTTGATGGAATTCGAGGATATAGGCGATGAAGAACAAGGGCCCAAGATGGTTGTGGACCTACAGATCCGTCCTCAACTACTCCCGAATAAACATGAATGATCAGTCAAAGATCGGGTGCAAGATGCTTCATAACTGCCAGATGTTAATGCTTGGCACATATCTAGAATGAGTGCCTTGTCCTCATGCACTTCGTGTCATGAGGACAAGGCCTCTAAATCCTCACTATGGTCGATTGATCCCTCTCTATGTCAATATTTGTTATATGTAACTCAAACACGCATACTACCTACACACATAATACCTATAGAAATGGTCACATAGCATCATCAATTAAAAACTCATTAGAATTACATTTTTTATTGTCACAAAAAGTCACCAAAAATGTATTAGTAGGGGCCATTAAAGGATCGTCACTAGAAGTGTCACCAAAGAGAGAATTTGTAATGTGCCCTTAACAACCCTCACCAAAAGTGTCATTGAAAAGGGATTTAGTGACAAACCTTAAAGGAATGTCTCCAAAGACGATTATAATGATGGTTTGATCCGGATTTATGCAAGAACGCAACAGAATGCACAAATACCCGTAAAAACAAAGATGCAGCGGAAATAACACTTCATTTCATTAATCAAAGAACTGAAACTTATTTACATATAGGATGGAAACAGACTAGCTAGAGTGTTGGTAGCTTATCTCTGAGAAGAGATGTGGCAACTACATGCCTGATCCGGATTTTATGAGCAGAACGAAATGAATACAGATTATTATCAGATGCTTAACACAAAATAACAGAGATACAGTAAAACTGGTTTTCTATTAAATAAGGAAATAAGCTAGAACTGTAAAATGCAACGGAAAACAAGCTTGTTGGAATGGTGGCGGCTTATCTCTGAGAAGAGATGTGACGGCTGGGCTCATTTCGCCAGAAGATGGTTACAATGAGGCTCTCAAGGCCTTTTACAATAAACAGGAATGTCAAAAACCCTAGACATCCAAAAACCTAACCCTAGGAGATGAAGCGCCAAATTTCATGTGGGCCCCGTTTGGGTAAGTTAGTACATCAACTTCCCGGGGTCGTAACTTTTGCATACGATCTCCATTTGGGGCACTCGGTAGCCCGTTGGAAAGGTCTATCCGAGATTTACAACTTTTGAATGGGTCCAAATGTATGCCGGGGGCAACCATTTGGCCCCCCAAATTGCCAAAAAAGGTCATTTAGGGCCTCAAAATGGCCCCCGGAAGTTTAGGACCCGAAAAACTGCTAAAAATAGTACAATACCAAAATTGCCATAAAACTGTTTTGAGCCAGTTGGAAAGGTGGGTGGCCACCAATATCCACCTGGATCAATCCTCCCTCCTTAGGAAGCAATGGTCTCCATTGCATTGAGTTCCCCCATCAGATGAGGAAATTTCTGCTGAATTTGGCCTCGAGTGAGCCACTTGCCTTGGTGCAGGAGCTGCCCTGCTTTGACAACTCGATAAAGTTGGATCCTTTGATGTCGAGTGCCCTTGATCTGTGTGTCTGCAATATGATCACTGGATGCTTGTTGTAGGCAGTCAGGGTTGAGCTCTGTTGGTGTCAACATCTCTGCTATCTCTGAGGTGTCTAATAGTGGTGGGAAATATGGCCGAAGGAGAGCCACGTTGAAGACTGGATGCAGACCAAGGAAGGGGGGAATGTTGAGCTCAAAAGAATTTTCACCCACCGCCTTGGTGATGGTGTACGGCCCATAACGGAGTGGGCGAAGCTTTCGATGGGGCCCTGTAAGGCGTTCTTTCTACAGATGCAACCAAACTTTGTCGCCCACCTGAAACTTATGTGGCACCCGATGTTGATCATGGCACTGCTTGTACTTGGCATTAGACTTCTGTAGAATATCCTGAACCTGTTGGCGGATATGCTGGATCCGTTCAATGAACCGGGCGTCTTTGTCAGCTTCTGGGGACGAGTCGGCCGAGGTGGTCGCAAGGGGAAGTGCAACATCCATGGGGCCCAATGGTTGGAATCCCAACCCCACCTGAAAGGGACTGTGGCCAGTTGAGCTATGCAGGGCTCGGTTGTAGCTATGTTGGACATAGGGGAGACTCTCATCCCATGTGCGGGGGGTGTGTTGAATTATACATGCGCAGGATATGTACGACCATCCGGTTGACGACCTCCGTTTGTCCATCGGTCTGGGGGTGGAAGGCAGTGGATTTGGTGAGCTTGGTATCCAGCAGTGACCAGAGGCTTGACCAGAATGAGCTGAGGAACAGACTGTCATGGTCTGAGATAATGGTCTGTGGGATCCCAAAATGTACCCATACTCGATCAAAGAAGAGCTTGGCAGTGGCTTCTGCTGTGATGTTCTTTTTGCAAGCGGATAGAATCGCCATCTTGGAAAAGCGATCTACAACCACAAAAACACAATCGTTTTCCCCTCTTGGTGGTCGGGAGGCCCAACATGTAGTCCATTGAGATGGATTCCCATGGCCTGTCAGGAGTAGGCAGAGGGGTGTATAGGCCCTGTTTCTTAGTGGTCGGTTTGGCAATAGCGCAAGCGGTGCAGGACCTAATATACTTGCCGACATCCTGTCGAAGTTTCGGCCAGTAGAAATGTTTCTGCAACATTGCCACTGTCTTTTCGACGCCAAAGTGTCCTGCCACCCGACTATAGTGAGCTTCCCAAATCAGCTTCGCCCGCTCGCTTGATGGAACGCAGAGATGGCCCAGATGACACAACAACCCGTCCTGAAGATGGAAATTAGCAACCACTGAGTTGGTGCCCAACATTTGATAGGTGGCGGAGAAGTCAGGGTCTGTCTCGTAGAGGTGGGGCCATCCGGAGGTTTCGTGGCCACAAGAGTCTAGCACTGTGGTAAGTGCCGCGACTGGAGGTCGACTGAGGCAGTCAGCAACTCGGTTGGTACTCCCTGTTTTATATTTGATGTTGAGGTGGAACTGCTGTAAATATGTTGACCACTTCTGATGGCAGTCATTCTGCAATTTTCCTTGGGTCTGCATGAACTGTAGTGGCTTGTGATCAGTGCGAATGACTGTCTCCTTCCCAAGAATGTAATGTCTCCACTGGCGGCAGGCTTGTACAATGGAGTACATTTCTTTGTCATAGGTAGGGTACTTGCAGACAACATCTGATAGTGTCTCACTATGATATGCCACGGGGTGTCCGTGTTGAGTGAGAACGGCACCCACAGCATAATCTGAAGCATCTATCTCGATCTCAAAGGGATGTTGCAGGTTCGGTAATGAGAGTACCGGCGATGAGCACAAATGCTTCTTCAAATCATCGAAGGCTTGTTGTTGGGATAGGCCCCACACAAATTTTGCCTTACCACCACCCCTGGTCACTTGGCTGAGGGCCCATGCGATATGAGAGAATCCCAGCACGAACCGGCGATAGAAATTGGCGAGGCCCAAGAAGCTCCAAAGTTCAGTGAGTGTGGTTGGGGCTGGCTAGTCACGGACGACCTGGATCTTGGCTGGATCCACATGCACACCATGTCGATCGACGATGTAGCCTAAGTAATGGACCCTGTCCATGCCGAAGGAGCATTTTTCCAAGTTTCCATATAGTTTGTGCTTCCGCAGGGTGTGCAGAACCTGCTGAATATGCTGCAAGTGTTCCTCCCAAGTCTTGCTGTAGATGAGGATGTCATCCAGATACACCACTACAAAATTGTTGGTGAAAGGTCGTAGGATATCGTCCATCATCCTCATAAAAGTTGCTGGAGCATTTGTCAAACCAAAAGGCATGACCAACCATTCAAAAAGACCTTCTTTTGACTTGAAGGCAGTCTTCCATACATCTGTCTGTTCTATTGGGACCTGGTGGTAGCCAGACTTTAGATCAATCTTACTGAAGTATTTGGCCCCCGTGAGCTGATCAAGGAGGTCATCGATTCGGGGAATCGGGTACCGGTTACGGACTGTGATTTTATTCAGGGCCCGGTAATCAATGCAGAGTCGCCAGGTCCCATCTTTCTTCTGCACCAGCACGATTGGGCTCCCACAAGGTGATGAACTGGGACGGATGTGCCCCTTGTTGAGCAATTCTTGGATCTGCCTCTTGATCTCCTCGTTTTCAAACAGAGAGCGGCGATAGACTAGCCCATTGGGTAGCGGTGCGCCTGGGTTCAGATCGATGGGATGCTTGACCTGGCAGTGCAGAGGTACCCCGGTCGGAGAGGAGAAGATATCTGAGTATCCTTCCACCACCTTATCCACTTGCTTCTGTTGTGTGGATAGATCGGTCGTGGAGGCCCGGGATGTGGCTGCGATCTTTCTTTCACTCTGAGAGCGAATCACAAAGAAGACAAATTTCTCGGTCAGAGAGATGACCTTCCTGCATTGCTTGGTAGAGATCAAGGAAATAGCACTAGGAGGGACTGCCTCGGGTATCCTGTACAATTTCCTGTTCAAAGAAATAATAACACTACGAGGCCTAGACTCATATACAGCATGACGTTTCCATAAATAAGGTTGGCCCAAAAGAACATTTGAAACTTCGAGAGGAGCAACATCACACAATACCTCGTCCTTGAAGGGCTTGATTCCGTATGGCAGTCGGCACTGTTGGCTGACGTGGAGATTGCTTCCTTTGTGGAGCCATCCAATGGTGTAGGGTTGTGGGTGCGGCGTTGTCGGTAGGGCCAAGCGCTTGACGACTTCTGCTGAGATGAGATTCTTCTGGCTACCGCTATCAACAATGAAGTGCAGCGGGGTTCCTTTTACCCACATCTGTGAATGGAAGAGGCGTTCTCCTTCTTTTGGCTCATCTGGTACATCAGGCTGGAGCTTGGTGGTAGCAATAGTGGCACTGGGTTCCGCGTCAATGATCCGTCTTCCCCTTTCTGGTTCGGACTCAGAGTCAGAACCCGCATCTGATTCAGATGCTTTCACTTCGGCCACCAGCGACTGCTTTGAGCGGCAATCAGCAGTGTTATGCCAAGGGCTCTTATGGAAGTCGCACCACTTCCCGGTATCTTTCTTTGTTTTTTCGGTGTCCTTCTTTGCTTGCGGCTTGGACTGGTTGTCCTGATACTGTCCATCTTTGCTCTGTCCTTTATTCTGTGAGTTGGGGCCGCCCTTTCCTGTCTTTTGCTGTGAAGGGTTCCCAAGCCCAAATTGCCGCGTCTTTTGTTTGAGCTTCTGCTCGATTTTGACGGCATATCGGTAGGCCGCGCCCAAGGAAGAGATGTCTAGAAATTCAATTTCGGTCTGGATGTATCTATGCAAACCACTGCGATACTTGAGCACCAGATGTCGCTCTGAATCTTTGATACCCAGCTTGGTGCGTAAGGTATGGAAGATATTTGTGAACTCTGGCACTGCTTGGTCTCTTTCTTGTCGCAGTGTGGTCCATTTGGTATACAAGTCGTCATAACTTCCAACAGGGTAGTATTGTTCCTTAATAGCATCCATGAAGGATTCCCAAGTGGCCATGACTGAAAATAATGAGGCATCTTCTGTGTCCTTTTGCTCGCAGAATGTTTCCCACCAATCTTTGACATGGGGAACGACTTTGAGGAGTGCAAAAGTAATCTTTTCTTTATTCGAAAAGTTATGGACAGAAAAATACCCTTCTAGTATATTTAACTACTTATCTACAGCATCTGCGTCTATCTGTCCTTCAAATATAGGGATATCGAAGTTGATTTGTAGCTTGAAGGGGGCGGTGCCTCCGCTCGAGGAAGATGTGTCGCTTGTTGGTAGTCGCTGAAGGATTTGCGCGAAATTATCCATCATCTCGTTCCTCTGCTGCGTGAGGGCTTCCTCAAGCAACATTTTGATAGGATCTCCTGTCCCATCATCTTTCTTTTCTCCTGCCATGAGAGGTCGCTTGGGCGTGCGAGAGCTTTTGTCCTCAAGAGAAACAAGCTCGAGACCCAATTCTTTGTACCCTGACCTCGTTGGGGACATGCATTAAGACGACAAGGAGCAGACCGCTCTGATACCACTAATCTGGATTTTATGAGCAGAATGAAATGAATACAGATTATTATCAGATGCTTAACACAAAATAACAGAGATACAGTAAAACTGGTTTTCTATTAAATAAGGAAATAAGCTAGAATTGTAAAATGCAGCGGAAAACAAGCTTGCTGGAATGGTGGCGGCTTATCTCTGAGAAGAGATGTGACGGCTGCGCTCATTTCGCCAGAAGATGGTTACAATGAGGTTCTCAAGGCCTTTTACAATAAACAAGAATGTCAAAAACCCTAGACATCCAAAAACCTAACCCTAGGAGATGAAGCGCCAAAAGTCATGTGGGCCCCGTTTGGGTAAGTTAGTACATCAACTTCCCGGGGTCGTAACTTTTGCATACGATCTCCGTTTGGGGCTGTTGACTGCTTTTCTGGGCAGACCCGGGTTTTAATGAAGCGCAGCAACAAAACCCCTTGGCGCACTGGCCCTTTCGGCAACGAGCTGCGCAGCAGCTCGAGGTCTCACCCGAAGTGGCTATGGGGGGTTAAGGAATCAGGTTTCCTTAACCGTGGTGACGCGGAGATTGTTCTGTATATCTTCTTCTTCCTCAAGTATCGGCGGTCGGACCTTCCCGCAGGCCGCTCGGCGCAGCTGCGCGGATTCCTTCCTAGGCCGGCCTACTGCGCGGTTTCTCCTCTCTAGCGCAGAAGGCAACTATTCCTGGCGTTGACGCGCTAAATACTTCCTTGCCCTTCGCATCCAGCGCAGTAACGTATTCCTCGCTCGCTGCAGCGACAGCGCGTTACTACTTCCTGGTACTTAACACTCATAGCTATCAAGAGACCTTTCCGACTCACTTAAACAGTCACAAAGATGATGCAAAAGATGTTCACACAGGTAATGATCTTAAACAGTTATCATTCATGCAAATATTATAACAAGAAGATATATGTGATGCTCATCTCCTCGAGGAAAACCACATCCACGGGAGTTTCATATTAACCAGAAAATGATAGAGTCATACAATATGCTGCGCACACAGCTGCAGCCTTAGATCTTACAGGGAACTCCACGCACACAGCTGGGAGCCCTTCTCTCAATCTTGTCTCCTCTCTATGGAGATTACAAAGGCACAGACGTCGACTCAGACCGTCTGGCAACTCAGGGATTAGCTCCTCGGCTATCCGATTTCCTCTCTAGTTCTACGCACCGGGTAGAAAATACAGTGAAGGATAATCAACACATGATCTATCCTTTAGACTGGCTCTCTAACAGTCTAGCATCTAACTCTCTAATTCTCCAAAAGGAAAGAACTGAAGGAACCTCTACCCATTACAATGATTCATATATATAGGTGGCCATGACGGTCACACCTTTACAAAACTGTGGGCCTTTCCCAACAGTAATTCCCAAAAACCCTAACCACGCACATGGCTAGGTGTACTGTAGGCGCCGCTTGCAGTCACGTCGCCGCTTCCTGCAGGCTCCGTGAATTTCGGCGCAGATTGTGGGTATGGGCGATCGTCCTTCGCCTTCAATGCTCTGGTCCGTTGCTCCTCCTTGATCCGAGCAACCATAACTTCTGTACTAAGCCTTTAAATGAGGGTAGCTGAGCCCTCTACTCCATCGCCTTATTTATTATGGTAGCTGAGCCACCTTCATTCTTCGATGACGTGCGCGCGAGCTCCGCAATTTCCGGTCCGTGATCTGCGCTGAGATCATCCATCTGGCACCGTACTGCGCACCATCTCCTTCTTACCCAAAACTTAGTGCTTGTCCCAAAATTAGCACTTTCCTTCCATACTCGTGCTTTTTCCCAAAATTCGCAGCTTTTACTATAGCTGCGACCTTGGCCCCAACAGGCCCCCAACACTCACTTGTGGCTCGCCCTTGAGCCACTCGCACTAGCGCGTGGTTGTTTGATTTGCGCATCTGCTTTTGCTTGAATCTCCGCGAATGTTTTCTGCCACTTCGCAATAGCGGAGTCCAATTCCTCGATACACTCATCAGCTGTTTGCACTGTTTCTGCGGTCGCTTCGTCTTTAGTGAGTGTATCAATGATCTCCTGAGACTCGGTAATCTCTTTGATTTTTGTCTCAACCTGGCCAACAATTTCAGCATACTCATCCATGAATGGATGAATGCTATTGGTGAGCTTCTCATCTTCAGTTCTGAGCTTGTGCAGTTGCTGCTGCATTTTGCGCACTTCGCCCATTTTCTTCATCTTTGGCAAGCCTGTTAAGGACTTAGCTTCTTCATTCAGAACAGTGAGAGACTGTTCTGCAGCTTGCACCTGTTCTGATAGTCCCACTTTAAAAGGGAGGTTTACAAGCTCTGACCATGCTTCCATAGCCTGGTCCATCAGGTTCTTGGCTTCCTGTACTCGGTCTTTCATTCGTGTGGAAGCTCTGCTCAATGCTTCAAATTGTACCTGCGCATCATCCGTAAGATGCGCAGCAACGCGAGCTTCTAGCTCAGCAATCTGGGTTCTATGGTCCTCAGCCATAGCAACTGCACAAGAGGGAGGTCTGGTTGAATCTCGCAAGCCGGCAATTCCTGGGCAATCTCTTCTATTGCGTTTCTGATGCCGGTGTCTTGCGCCTCATAGAGTGCAAGCTTCGCAGAGATATTCTTATGACTTTCCTTCAGCTCTATCTCCTGCGATTGCAGTCGTTGGTTTGCCTGGAAAGTAGAGAGCTCTCTAGCTCTCAACTCAAGAGAAACTTTCTCCTGTACAAGCTGTAGGGTTTCTATAGGAATCATAGACAAATTTATTTCTACAGGTCCAACTGTGCTTACCTGTAGTTCAGCTAGAGGATCTGGAAGTGTCATGCTGGTAGGCGGAATATGTACGACAGTGTGCCTTTCTGTGAGTTCTTCAACTCGCTCATCAGTTGGAATTTCTTGTGGCGCCTGCGAAGTAGATGCTGGCGCATGGGTCTGCGCAATCCTTCCTGCGAGACCTTTCAGTTCTACAAATTGTAAGTCTAGAGCACTTCGGATGTGAGCATGCATGTTCCTCATCTCACGAAATTGCTCTTTCAAGTATTTGTCGACCTCCGAGGGAATGGCCTCAGTGGGATGCGACACTTTCTGCTTCTTTGTAGCTGGTTCTGTTGAGCCTTCATCGCTTCTTTGCTCAGGGGCTTCCTTGCCCTTATCCTTTTCTTGCGCAGCGGCGGGTGGCATCGCAGGTGCGATGTCAGCTGCTGCTCTCCATTCGTCCGACCACGACTTAATGGTTTCTTCGACATCTTCTGTGGTCATCCTGTAAAGACCTAGCGCCCAGTCACCTGGAATGTCGCAAGGCCGAAGGTAGAGTTGATGGATGTCGGCAGTAAAAGCCAACTTTCCTTCATACAATGTGGCTGTCTCCCCGCTCAGCCTCGACATATCTTGTATGGTGTCTCGGAGGAGATAGTAGTACTCACAAAAGACAGCGCGATTCATCTTGCGCTTCGCGGGATTAGGGGAATCCCAGAGGTTGATGTAGCGCATGCCGGCAACCTCTCCTGCGCGGCGTGGAAGGAACTGAGTATTCGGGGGCTCCTTCCACCCGACGAGAGCGCATAAAATTAGAAGCCACGAAAAATGGAATGATTGGCCTGCATTGTCCTGCACATTCAGGCAATCAGCCAAAAAAGAATTCAGCAGGAAGAGAGACCAGTTGTACTGTTCTCCCTCCGCAGCTGCGATAGCGAGGTCGACGACAGCTCCAGTAACTTCTTTCGGTCGGCACTTTGTGAGAAGTCTGCCTGCAAGCAGACTTCCTGTGAAGCGAAGTGCCTCATCTTCTACTGTCGTGAGGTCATAAGCCCGACCTCCTCTTGTCAAGTTATATTTCTGGACCAGCTTTGCAGCCAATTTTCGGTCCTTCTCCTTTCCCACAAAATGGATATTGGGATCCTTACCAACCTTAGATAGACCGGTGATGCGGTGTATCAAATCAACATTTAGATCAATTGGCCTCCCGAGCCAAAGGTAACCTCCATGAACGCAGGATAGCAGTGTTTTAACGACTACGTTCACTTCATTGCTACGCCCAAAGTGCGGTAGCTTCAACAAATTCAAGAGTCCAGGGCGCTCAAGATTTGCTGCAAATCCCTTCGGGACAAACTCGTCAACCTGCCTGGTGGGATTATGGACGATATCCAGATATCGGTCCAACTGGAACTGAGGATATGTCTTATAGTCTCCAAGGTTAAAATCAGAGAATTTAACCAATGGAATGTTTCCCAATAGTTGGCCTTCTACCCGCACACTAGCCGGTAGTGGCGGTAGCGGAATTGGATACTTTGCATTCTTCGGAATCTGTACATCCGACGCATCATCTGGACGCGGCGGAATATAGTTCACCATAGACGCAAGCGGCTCTGGAACAGGTTCCTCCGGCTGCTGCTGAGATGCTCTTGTGCCTGGGGATGTTCTGGGATCAGTAGCACCGGGGTGTACGTAGGTCGAAGCCGTCACCGGAGTGGCCATGCCGAAATCTAAGCCTCGGCGCAGAAATTGACGAACCACTTCTTCAGTTGATAAGTTCTCCGTTGTGAACGAATGTAAATAACAAAACTCTGGACAGCAAATGGCGGAACTGCGTAGGGTATAGACTCTGAAAACAAGGGGAAACACTCTGCACACTCGGCTCTGAAAACAATACTTTGGGTCTTCAAACACAACTATGCAACTCGAGACAGTAACCCGAAATTGATACAAGTGTGAGGCATTTATAGCCAGCGGGGATAGTAAATGCGACCAAGTGGGGTAACGTAGCTATAGGCGGCTACAGATGAGTTAACAACACGCTATCCTCCTTGCCGTAGCGGTGCATTTAGTGTGATTGACGGGTTCTGACAGCCTTCCGGGAGAAGCTAATGCTTTCGGCGCCTGAGTTAAATGCAAATCTTTCGGAGATTAATCCGAATCCATCGGAACGGCTAGACTTAAATAGCGGCCTTATCCTTCATTTATTCAAACGCGGCTACATAACTGCTGTAATTCAAAATTTCCGGCGGGTCATTTCAACTTAGGAAACTGTGCCTCTATGGGTCCATGAAATTTTTTTTTTTTTTTTTTTTTTTTTTTCAAGCGGCAACAGAAAGGGAACTCCGCAGGAGCGATAGTTCCATGGTCCAAAAACAAAACTTCGCCAGAGCGCACCGATAAGCTCTCTTCAAGCAATTTTTATTCAGGATGCGCGGATATTTCGAGGAACTGCGCAGGAAGCTGGAAACTGAGGGTGTGTCGCAGCTTCCGTGTAGACTGAATGCGATGTCTCTTTCAACTACACTGGGCATCTGCATTCTGGAGTAATATATTATGTCGACAGGGCGGAGTGGCCGTCGCAATAAAGCTTAAGCCGACTCCCGTTTATCATTGTAGGTAGTAGTTCTCCATTCAGCTTTGCAAGCTGTACTGCGCCTCCGTCTGTTATTTTTATTATCTGAAAAGGACCTAACCAATGCACACGAAACTTGCCTGGAAACTTGATGAATTTACTATCATAAAGGAGTACCAAGTCTCCTTCTTCAAAGTGCTTATGCTTAATGTGCCTGTCATGCCAAGCTTTCTGTCTTGCCTTCTGTACCTGTTGATGAAATCCGGCCAAAAGTCTGTCTTCTTCTAAGGAAAGCAGTTGCGAAAGTCTTTCATTCATAGTGTCAGGATCTGCCATTTCTGTAATTTGCGCAATTCGGAGACTGGGAACAATGTATTCCATGGGCATAACTGCTTCTTGTCCATACACCAAGCTGAAAGGTGTGTGACCTGTTAATTTCTTGCAAGTGGTTCTGTAAGCCCATAATACAGCTGTGACTCTAAGGTCCCAATCATCTCTTTGTTGATTACAGATTTTTGTCAGGGCATTCTCAAGAATCTTATTGAATGCTTCCACCGTACCATTAGCTTGAGGATGGTAGGGTGTACTCTTATGGTGATTAATTTGAAATTCTTCAGTAAGGGCCTCTATAGTCTCATTGAGGAAATGTGTACCTTGATCACTCATGAGGATCACTGGGCATCCAAACCTAGTGATAATGTTCTCGAAAATGAACTGCGCGGCAGTAGCGGTGTCACAGTTCTTAACTGGCTTCGCCTCAGCCCATCTCGTGAGGTATTCAGTAGCTGTAATGATATATCTTGCGCCAGTCTTTTTTCCTGGTGGGTTAATAGGTCCTACAAAGTCAATAGCCCATTTATCAAAAGCACGCAGTGTGATCTGGGGTCTTAGTGGCATTTCATCTCTCCTTGAGGGTTTTCCTGTGCGCTGGCACACATCGCAACATTTACAGAATTCCTTAGTATCCTTGTGCAATGTCGGCCACCAAAGTCCTGCGGCTAATATCTTCTGCGCAGTCGGCTTTCCTGCGAAATGGCCTCCTGCGGTACCTGAATGCGCTTCTGCGATGATAGAGCTCTTTTCATGTGGTAAGATACATCTGCGCAAAATTTCGTCAGGGCCCAACTTATAAAGCTGGCCTGCTATCAAAGTGAAATCTGCGGCTCTAACAACAAGTTGCTTTTTCTGCTGGATTGTAAGCTCAGCCGGCGCTTGTCCGGTAGTGAGAAACTCAAGAATATCAGAATAATATTCGTCTGCTGCTTGGATATAAAACAACTGTGCGTCAGGCAGATTGTCCTCCAGACTCGTAGGTTCCTCTCCTGACTCTATTCTGGATAGATGGTCAGGCCCTGCATTCAATCTGCCTGGCTTTACAATAACCTCAAAATCATACTCTTGAAAGAGCAGTAGCCATCTGCAAATTCTTCCTCCTAAAACTGGTTTATTGACCAAATATTTCAAAGCAGAATGATCAGTATACATTTTAAAGTGAGCTCCTAACAGGTAGTGTCTGAATTTCTGTAGGGCATACACCATAGCTAGTCCTTCCCGTTCTGTAGTGGTGTAGTTCTTCTCAGCTGTAGATAGCTTTCTGCTGGAGTAAGCAATTGGGTGGTCAATACTTCCTTCTCCAGACTGTGTAAGCACGATTCCTAATGCTATGGAAGAAGCATCAACATGAACATGAAAAGGTTTTCTCCAATCCGGGAAAACTAGAATAGGCGCTGTGATCATCTTTTCTTTAAGTGTGTCCAAGCTCTGTTGGCATTCTTCTGTCCATTGGAACTTCGAATCCTTCTTCAGCAATCTTTCCATAGGCGCTGTGATCCTTGCATATCCTTTGATGAATTTTCTGTAGTATCCTGTATGTCCCAATGTAGTGCGCAATTGCTTAACTGAGTTGGGCGCAGGTAAATTAGCAATGATGGCAACCTTCGCAGGATCCATCAGGAGTCCTTGTCTGCATACAATATGTCCCAACAAAATACCAAAGGGCGCACAAAATATACATTTTTTCAAGTTAAGGGAAATCTGATGCTGTCTACATTTTTCTAGCATCATGCGCAGATTCGCAATATGGTTCTTTAGTAAACCAAATACAGTCCAGTCATCAAAATAGACTTCTAAAAACTTGTGGATAAATTCTTTAAAAACAGCAACAACGACTCTAGAGAAGATAGCAGGTGCGTTTTTAAGACCAAAGGGCATTACCGTATACTGGAATGAGCCCCATTCAGTTGCAAAAGTAGTCTTGTGGCGGTCATCCGGATGGATTCTGATCTGATGATATCCCGAGAATCCATCCGTGAAGGAGTAAGCCTCTTGTCCTCCAACATTATCAAGTACTTCATCTGTGAAAGGAGTGGGAAATGGATCGTGCGCTGATGCATCATTGAGTTTGCGCAAGTCGACACAAATTCTTATTTCACCTTTCGTTTTCTTTTCTTGGACCACCATAGGACTAATCCAATCGCTTTCCTCTACTGGCTCAATAATACCTGCTGCAAGCATCTTATCAATTTCTTCTTTGACTTTTTCTTTGTAGCGCGGGTTCAACCTGTATGGGCGCTGCTTTACTGGCTTGGCATCTGGTTTCAGAGGTATGCGCATCACTCCTAAGTCTCCTAGGATGCCTTTCATTTCTGTGAACTTGGTAGGAAAGATATCCTGGTAGTCACGTAATAAATCTGAAACATGCGCAACAGTTTCATCATCCCAATAATCTCCTATAGAAGCAAACTTTGGGTCAGCTTCTGTGCCAATGTTAACTTTCTTGAGCTTGACGTGTTCTGTGATGGCAGGAATATCAAGCTCAGGACCTTCAATATTGCGCGTCCCTTCTGATTCTGGGATATTGATGTTGCGAGGATCGTCCTCCTCATCTTCAGCGGTGAAGTTATAGCATTCCAGGGCATGTTCTATCTGGACAGCCCAATCTGGTTGGGAATATTCTGTTACTAGACCTGGTTCAAATACCTTCTTTTTAATACACTTCAGAGCCTGATCAATACTTGGATGCTCTGACTCAAAGCTGAATGTAAGTTGAAAACTTTCTATCATAAGAGCCCAAGTAAGAGTGCCTTTGCGCAATTCTATTTCAGTATACCAATTCCTTGGAATTGTATCCAATGTGTGGATGAATTGGTGAACCCACTCATCTTCCGGAATATCTGACCATTGCTGAATACATGCTTCAATGTGTGACCTGGGGTCACTCTGTCCTTCATATTTGCGTAGCGCTTCGGCTGTGGTGTCCTGAAATCTGCGCAGTATCAATCTGCGACAGTCTTTCCATGTATGAATATTCTCCTTGTGCGCAATCCACCATCTTGCGGGTGTAGCGCGCAATGCTATATCTAGTGCCTGTATGCGCTGCGGTTCTGGAAGCTTTTGTTCATATTCCTGTATGAATTTAGTTACTTCAGTTAAGCCATCAAAAGTTGGAGTATCAATTAATTCTGTGCCAATCCATCGAATGGATTTAGTCATCATGGCGCAACGTCTTGCAGAAACCTCATGTAGACGATTCTGCCAGTTTTCCAATCCTGCATCTGAATCTGATGTGCACGAGCTATCACATCGCCAGCTGATATGGCCGTCTGCTGTGGGGTTGACATAGTCACTGTGGTTAGTGGTCATCTGGTACAAACTTTCCATGTGGCGCGCTTCCTCTTCTGCACGAATGGGTTCTATATATCTTGGTCCTTGAATAGGATCAAGAGGTGCGATGACCCTGATCTGGTCATCCTCAAAGGTCATCTGTCTTTTCTTCAAGTTAATGACAGCCAAATTATCGAATGCCCAGTCTATTCCTAACAGCGCTGGGTATGGTCTACTATCATCCATAATTTTGATTACTTCAAAATCTGCAGAGCTTCTTACTCCTTCAATATCAATAGGTACATTGGGTAATCTGCCCAATGGAGAGACTCGTTGCTGATTTGCGAGTCTTAGCTGGATAGGGGATCTTGTAAGCTGAGGGCTTCCCATCTGTTCCCATGTCTGCATAGTGAGAACATTGGCTTCTGAGCCCAAATCTAACATGACTTCGTCCATTTCAAATGCTCCAATCTGCGCTGTAAGCCTCATCTCTTTTCCAGTTCTAATGTGACTCCTAATCTGGTGAACAGCACGCTGTGGTGTGTTCGTCGAAGCAGAGTGTTGGCACCGATCCAACAGGTGTTGAAGTTCTAGAGTTGCTTTTTCATTGCGCAACAATTTTAAACATTGTCGCAGGAATGCATGGACACTGCCTAGTGCATGCTCCTCATCATCATCATCATCATCAAGCCTTCCAGCTGTAGTGGCCTGTTCTTGCACCAGGTTGTCTTGTCTTAGCGCTTGCGATCTAATATTGTTCTGCGGAATTGCGGCAGAACTTGAAGCTCTCGGATCTGAGAAATACTCTTGAGCTTGCTTAAATGCTTATTTTGCTTCTGCAGGTTAAGTGGGGCTGGTTTAATGTTAGCGCGGCGCACCCATTGCGTCGCTTGCTTTCCCGTTCCCATCTCTTGCACACCAGTGGTTGCTCCACTGCGTGTCACTATATTAACTGTAGGGTCCGGTTCTCTTTTTTCTGCTCCAATCAACTGAATATTCTGATTTACCTGTGGTGTCTTTGCTTGCATCTTAGCCTGTAACTGAGGGCATTCTTCAATGATATGATCAGAAGATTTACAATACCTGCAGAGGGTTGTAGGATTTTGGCAATCCCTAGCAAAATGACCTTGTTCTCCACAATTATAACAAGTGATCTGTCCTCTTCCGCGACCAAAGTTTGTTGTGCGTCCACGTCCTCTGTAATTTGCTGCTCGGGCGTCCCGAGTTTGGTCATAAGGTGGACCTGTTGTGGGTCCTTGTGTCTCTGCTTGTACCCGATAGACATCATGCTTTCTTTCTATCATAAGATCATATGCTCTACAATTGTTCTCATCATGACCTACTGATTTACAGAAATTACAATATAGATTCTTTGGAGTTTGTACATATTTCTGAAGTAAGTGGCATTCTTGTGGTCTATGACCTCTAGTTCTGCAGATTTCACACCAAGGCCCTTGTGCCTGTGGTAAAGGGTTAGGTGCTCCAGTTGCAATATAGTCTATGAAAACGGGACAATGGTCCTTTGAATGACCTTGGGCTTTACATTTTGTGCACCAAATTTCTTCCTTAATCTCCTTGCCTTTCTTAATATCATGCACTTGCAAGGTTAAGTTTGCTAATTGGTTCTGTAAATGCGCAACATCGTTGCTTGTCCCTGCAATTGGCGAAGCTTCTAGTTTCATAGCCATTTCTAGGGCTTGTTCCTGAGTATTGAGATTCTGTTGCATAAGGGGAAGTCTAATGTGTGGAAGCAGTGCAGCAATAAACCATTCTTTATGTTGCTGTGGTGCAAACTCGAAGCTTACTTGATCTATCAGGGCTTTGAACTTCTGGTCAAAGTCCCATACTGATTCTGTAGGTAACTGTTTGATGTCTTTGAGCTCTGTTATACACTGTGATTCTGATTTAGGTTTCTTGAATTCTCTAATCATGGCATTTCTTACCTCAGCAAGCGTCCTATTTTGTGCTGCTGAGTATTTCATGAACCAAGTCAAGGCTCTTTCTCTTAGTGTGGTTGCTAACTGAACCAGTTTAACAGCATCGTCATTAATTTGCTTAATTGTCCAAATGGCTTCACATAAGAACCAGTGCTGCTCAGGGTCCTCTATCCCTGTTCCTCTAAAAGTTGGTAGCTTCATGTCATCACCCATCCTTCTTGCACGGGTTTGAGGTGGAGGTACTGTAGCAGTGCCTCTGGGATGGTTAAACAAAGGTGGTAGAGAGGTACTAGAAGTAGCGTGTGGGCTACTAGAAGGTGTTACTGTAGGATTATACTGAGCTCCGTCTGGTTTTTGCGGTGTAAAGGGGTAATAAGGGATATGAGCACTCCCTTGTCTTTCTATATGGCTTGCTCTAGGGACTTGGCTATTGTCTGGGCTAGACTCAAAAGGATATTGGTCAAGGCCTACTTTATATCGTTTTCCACTACGAGTGCAACCAATAACTTCAGGATCACTATCAGAATCTACGGACATTACTTGTCTATGCTATTCATCAGAAGCAATACATAGCTTTCCTTTTTCATACAGAAGCATTTTAATCCATAAGTTCAGAGAATTTAAGAACTTACCTCTGTGCACTTGGAAGAAACTCCTCTCAGCTTCACTGAAACTCTTTCTTGTATCGACTGCAAATTCGGTAATGAAACCTTCCAGTAGACTATTCAACCAAAAGTCTACTGCGCGGGACACAGGATTGTCTATCTGCTTCACAATACTGACTATCTCAGGCGTCCACGTGACGGGTCGATCAACATGCAGCGTAGGTCTAGAATCTGCTAACTTGGCTATCCAAGCGTGTAACTCCAATGCAAACGTAACAAAGAAAATTTCGTAAAGGTCAGCATAAATATACTTCTGTAACCAATCTTCTGTTTGAAGCGTAGGGCTTCTATTTTCTTGTTCAGCAAACTCTTTAGCCTTTAAATCAAACCAATCTCCAATTTCTTTAGCTGTAGGATGCCAGTAACACATTTGTTAGCTGAGCAAGTCTCAGTGTAACAGAACCTTATGTTGTCTTCAGCAACAGTCTCAGATGTCGCGTGACTAGTAAGTCTTACAGCAACAAGTCGCAAGGCAAAGGAATCATTTGTTGGCTCAATCAACAGGGTTCAAAGCCATGGAAGTAATGTGATCAAAAAGTCATAAGACAACAGAACCATTTGTTGGTCACTAGGCAACGGAACCATTTGTTTCGCTGCTTCCTTTCTCTAGGTTGCGCGTCAATCTCGCACGTCACTGAAATAAGAGGTCTCCCTCACGCGGCAACGGAACCATTTGTTGACTCCTCAATCTCGCGCGTCGCCAAAATAACAAGTCTCATTCGCGCGACAACGGAACCATTTGTTGACTCCTCAATCTCGCGCGTCGCCAAAATAACAAGTCTCATTCGCGCGGCAACGGAACCATTTGTTGACTGCTTTTCTGGGCAGACCCGGGTTTTAATGAAGCGCAGCAACAAAACCCCTTGGCGCACTGGCCCTTTCGGCAACGAGCTGCGCAGCAGCTCGAGGTCTCACCCGAAGTGGCTATGGGGGGTTAAGGAATCAGGTTTCCTTAACCGTGGTGACGCGGAGATTGTTCTGTATATCTTCTTCTTCCTCAAGTATCGGCGGTCGGACCTTCCCGCAGGCCGCTCGGCGCAGCTGCGCGGATTCCTTCCTAGGCCGGCCTACTGCGCGGTTTCTCCTCTCTAGCGCAGAAGGCAACTATTCCTGGCATTGACGCGCTAAATACTTCCTTGCCCTTCGCATCCGGCGCAGTAACGTATTCCTCGCTCGCTGCAGCGACAGCGCGTTACTACTTCCTGGTACTTAACACTCATAGCTATCAAGAGACCTTTTCGACTCACTTAAAAAGTCACAAAGATGATGCAAAAGATGTTCACACAGGTAATGATCTTAAATAGTTATCATTCATGCAAATATTATAACAAGAAGATATATGTGATGCTCATCTCCTCGAGGAAAACCACATCCACGGGAGTTTCATATTAACCAGAAAATGATAGAGTCATACAATATGCTGCGCACACAGCTGCAGCCTTAGATCTTACAGGGAACTCCACGCACACAGCTGGGAGCCCTTCTCTCAATCTTGTCTCCTCTCTATGGAGATTACAAAGGCACAGACGTCGACTCAGACCGTCTGGCAACTCAGGGATTAGCTCCTCGGCTATCCGATTTCCTCTCTAGTTCTACGCACCGGGTAGAAAATACAGTGAAGGATAATCAACACATGATCTATCCTTTAGACTGGCTCTCTAACAGTCTAGCATCTAACTCTCTAATTCTCCAAAAGGAAAGAACTGAAGGAACCTCTACCCATTACAATGATTCATATATATAGGTGGCCATGACGGTCACACCTTTACAAAACTGTGGGCCTTTCCCAACAGTAATTCCCAAAAACCCTAACCACGCACATGGCTAGGTGTACTGTAGGCGCCGCTTGCAGTCACGTCGCCGCTTCCTGCAGGCTCCGTGAATTCCGGCGCAGATTGTGGGTATGGGCGATCGTCCTTCGCCTTCAATGCTCTGGTCCGTTGCTCCTCCTTGATCCGAGCAACCATAACTTCTGTACTAAGCCTTTAAATGAGGGTAGCTGAGCCCTCTACTCCATCGCCTTATTTATTATGGTAGCTGAGCCACCTTCATTCTTCGATGACGTGCGCGCGAGCTCCGCAATTTCCGGTCCGTGATCTGCGCCGAGATCATCCATCTGGCACCGTACTGCGCACCGTCTCCTTCTTACCCAAAACTTAGTGCTTGTCCCAAAATTAGCACTTTCCTTCCATACTCGTGCTTTTTCCCAAAATTCGCAGCTTTTACTATAGCTGCGACCTTGGCCCCAACAGGGGCGCTCGGTAGCCCGTTGGAAAGGTCTATCCGAGATTTACAACTTTCATCTGGGGCCAAATGTATGCCGAGGGCAACCATTTGGCCCCCCAAATTGCGAAAAAAGGTCATTTAGGGCCTCAAAATGGCCCCGGAAGTTTAGGACCCGAAAAACTGCTAAAAATAGTACAATACCAAAATTGCCATAAAACTGTTTTGAGCCAGTTGGAAAGGTGGGTGGCCACCAATATCCACCTAGATCAATGCCTCTGAACTCTGTGTTACAATTAGGCTCGAAGGCCTATATATTATTGTGAAACAATGGAAACCCTACACATCCAAAAACTTAACCCTAGGAGGCGAAACGCCAAAATATGGGCCCCGTTGGGTAACTTGGTACATCAATTTCCCGGGGTCGTAACTTTGGCATGCTACCTCCGTTTGACGCACATGATACATCGTTGGAAAGATATATTCAATGACTACAACCATAAATACAAAATGCTAAGTTTGAAATGGACTCCTATTTTTTCGACCATTCGATGCCGAAAAAAACGTTGTTTAGGGCCTCAAAACGGCTCCCGAAGTTTAGGACCTGAAAACTGCCAAGAATAGGAAATTGTGCTACAATTAAGGAAATGAAAAACTGAAGAACAATGGTGGGGGTCCAAGTGGAATAAGCAGGTGGCCACCAATATCCTCTTGGATCATTCCTCCCCCCTTAGGAAGCAATGGTCCCCATTGCATTGAGTCCCTCCATGAGATGAGGTAACTTCTGCTGAACTTGGACCCTGGTGAAGGAGTTGGCCTGCTTTGACAACTCGATATAGTTGGATCTTCTGCTAGCGGGTGTTCTTGATCTGTGTGTCCATAATCCAATCAGTTGTGGCTTGTTCCATGCAGTCTAGGTTTAACTATATTGGTGTGAGTTGTTCTACCATGTCTGATGTGTCCAATAGAGGTAGAAAGTAGGGTCGAAGGCGGTCCACATTGAACACTGGGTGCAGACCAAGGAATGGTGGAATAATGAGCTCGAAGGCATTGTCCCCGACAGCATTGGTGATGGTGTATGGCCCATATTGGAGTGGGCGAAGCTAGCGGTGGGGTCCAGTGAGGCGCTCCTTCTGCAAATGTAGCCACACTTTGTCGTCCACCTAGAAGTTGTGTTGCATCCGATGCCGATCATGTCACGGCTTGTACTTAGCATTGGATCTGTCCAATATGTCATGAACCTGTTGGAGAATGTGTTGAATGTGCTCAATGAAGCTGTTCGCCTTGGAAACTTCAGACTGGACATGAGTCGAATCAGTCTGAGTAGTTGCAAATGGCATGGCTATGTCAATGGGACATAGTGGCTAGAATACCAAGCCCACCTGGAAGGGGCTGTGGTCGGTTGAGCTGTGGAGGGCCCGATTATAGCTATGTTGTACATAGGGGAGGCTCTCACCCCTTGTGCATGGATTATTTGAGTTGTACATGCGCAAAATGTGGATGATCATCCTATTGACGACCTATGTCTGGCCATCAGTTTGGGGATGGAAAGCTGTGGACTTTGTGAGCTTGGTGTCTAGCATTGACCATAGGATGGAATAGAATGTACTAAGGAACCTACTGTCCCGATCTGAGATGATAGACTATGGGATCCCAAAGTGTACCCACACTCGTTCAAAGAAGAGTTTAGTAGTGGCTTCTGCTGTGATATTCTTCTTGCAGGCCGCCATGATGGCCATCTTTGAGAATTTGTCGATGACCACGAATACACAGTCGTTGTCGTTCTTAGTAGAAGGAAGCCCCAACATGTAATCCATGGATATGGATTCCCAATGTCGACTAGGAGTAGGAAACGGAGTATAGAGGCCTTGCTTCTTGATGGATGGTTTGGCAATGGCGCAGGCAGTGCAGGATCAAATGTACTTCCCAACATCCTGTCGAAGGTTCGACCAATAGAAATACTTCTACAGTATTGCCACTATTTTCTCGACCCCGAAATGCCCAGCGACCTGACTGTAGTGCGCTTCCCAAATCATCTTGGCACACTCACTTGAAGCAACACAAAGGTGTCCCATGTGACATAATAGTGCATCCTGGAGGTGAAAATTTGGAACTTGGTTTCCCTCCAAAAGCCTCTTGTATGTGTGGTTGAATTCTGGATCGCTCTCTTAGAGAAGCGGCCAATCAAAAGTCTCGTGCCCACAAGAGTTGAGCACGGTGGTTATCGCCACGATCGATGGTCGGCTGAGGTAGTTTGCAACATTATTGGTGCTGCCCTTCTTGTACTTGATGTTCAAATAAAACTGTTGTAGATATGTGGACCACTTCTGATGGCAATCGTTCTGTAACTTCCCTTGTGTCTGTATGAACTGTAGGGGTCGGTGGTCTGCGTGGATGACCATTTCCTTCCCCAAAATGTAATGCTTCCATTTTCGGCAAGCCTGTACAATGGAATACATCTCTTTGTCATAAGTGGGATATTTGCGGACTGTGTCGGACAGTGTCTCACTGTGATATGCCACTAGATGCCCTTGTTGAGTAAGGACTACCCCAATAGCATAGTCAGAGGCATCTATCTCGATCTCGAATGGTTGTTGCAAGTCTGGTATTGTGAACACTGGGGCACAACAGAGGTGATGTTTCAACTCTACGAATGCCTTCTGTTGAGTTTCCGACTAGAAGAATTTTTCTTTCGCTCCTCCCTTGGTGACTTGACTCAAGGGCCAAGTGATATGAGAGAATCCCAACACGAACCTGTAGTAGAAATTAGCAAGACCTAGAAAGCTACGAAGCTCTGTTAGAGTGGTTGGGGCTGGCCAATCCCGAATGACTTGGATCTTGGTTGGTTCCACATGCACCCCACTCTCATCAATAATGTATCCCAGATACTGAACCTGGGTCATGCCAAAAGTGCACTTGTCCAAATTGGCACACAACTTGTGCTTCCGCAGTGTTTGGAGGACCTATCGAATGTGGTGGAGGTGCTCTTCCCAAGTCTGGCTGAAGATCAGGATGTCATACAAGTACACTACTACAAATGAGTTGGTGAATGGCCGTAAGATGTCGTCCATCTGTCTCATGAAGGTTGCAGGAGCATTCGTCAGCCCAAAATGCATGACCAGCCATTCGAAAAGGCCCTCCTTGGCTTTGAAGGCAGTCTTCCACACATCGGTTGGTTCGATCGGTACCTGGTGATACCCGAACTTTAAGTTGATCTTGCTGAAATATTTCACCCCTTTAAGTTGGTCCAGGAGGTCATCAATCCGGGGGATTCATGGTGGAAACGGTGGCGTTGGGCTCTGCATCAATAATCTTCTTCCCTCTGTCATTCCCCTTCTCAGGTTCTGATTCAGTGTCAGAGTATACATCTGATTCAGAAGCCTTTATCTTGGCCACCAGCGACAGCTTGGCCCGACACTCACTTGTGTTGTGAGTGGGGCTCTTATGGAACTCACACCACTTTCCCGCTTCCTTCTTCGGCTTCACAGTGTTGATCTTTGCTTGTGGCTTTGGCAAGTTGTATTGGGTCACCATGCCTTGAATTTGTCCTTGGTTTTATGGTTTGGGGGCACCTTTCGCTTGCTTCTGATTCGCAGATCCAAAGTCTCACTTCTTATGTTTGAATTTTTGCTCAATTTTGGCAGCATACTGGTATGCCATACCAAGCGAGGAGATGTCGAGAAACTCCATTTCCTCCTGAATGTATTTGTGCAGACAACTGTGGTACTTCAGTACCAAATGTTTCTCTGAATCTTTGATACCCAACTTGGTGTGCAGGGTATGGAAGAGATTCCAGCTCATCCACATCTTGATCTCTTTGCTGCCGCAGCATAGTCCATTGTATGTACTTGTCCTCATAGATCCCCACGGGATAATATTGTTCCTTTATGGCATCTCGTAAAGAATTCCAAGTGGCTACGATCGAGAACAGAGAGGGTTCCTCCTCATCCTTTCTATCACATTAGGTTTCCCACCAGTCCTTGACATGGGTGGCGGCTTTGAGTAGTGTAAAAGTAATCTTGTCCCGGTCGAAAAAGTCATGAACCGAGAAATATCCTTCTAATAGATTCAACCATCTATCTATGGCGTCTGCATCTATTTGGCCATCAAATATGGGAATGTCAAAGTTTACTTGTACCTTAAAAGGGGTTGCGCCTCTAGAGTGGCTGCTAGATGCAGATGCACCGCCAGTGGGAAGTCGTTAAAGGATTTGGGCGAAGTTATCCATCATCGCGTTCCTTTGTTTTTCAAGGGCCTCCTCGAGCAACATTTTGATAGGATCTTATGCGCCCTCATCTTTCTTTTCGTCCCCCATGGGCATCCATCAGGGTTTGCAAGGATGATCTTGCAAAGGTTCAACCAGATCGAGCCCTAACTCCTTATTACCCGCCCTCATCGGGGACATGCAAAGAAGGATCAAGAAAGAGTAGATTGCTCTGATACCACTGATCTGGATTTATGCATGAATGCAATGGAATACACAAATACCCATAAAAACAAATATGCAGCGGAAATAACACTTCATTTCATTAATCAAAGAATTGAAACTTGTTTACATACACGATGGAAACAGACTAGCTAGAGTGCTGGTAGCTTATCTCTGAGAAGAGATGCGGTGGCTACATGCCTCTGAACTCTATGTTACAATGAGTTTCAAGGGCCTACATATTATTGCGAAGCAGTGGAAACCCTACACATCCAAAAACGTAACCCTAGGGGTGAAACGCCAGAATATGAGCCCCGTTGGGTAACTTGGTACATCAATTTCCCGAGGTCGTAACTTTGGCATGCTACCTCCGTTTGACCCGCATGATACATTGTTGGAAATATCTATTCAAGGAATACATCTATAAATAGAAAAATTTGAGTCCAGAATGGACTCATATTTGCCCAACCATTCGATGCCAAAAAAATGTCGTTTAGGGCCTCAAAACGGCTCCGAAAGTTTAGGACCCGAAAACTACCAAAAATAGTAAATTGTGCTACAATTAAGGAAACTGAAAAACTGAAGAACAATGGTGGGGGTCCAAGTGGAATAGGTGGGTGGCCACCAATATCGTCCCGGATAATGGTTCTTTAAGATCCGTCATCATATGTGAAATTGGTGATGGCCCTTTAAGGTCCGTCACAACCATGTCCCTCACTAATGGATATTAATGAGAGCCATTTAAGAATTGTAACTAGAAGTGTCACTAAAGAGAGAATTGGAAATGGGCCTTTAATATAAAACCTCACAAAAAGTGTCACTGAAAAGAGTTTTGGTGACAAAACTTAAATGAATGTCTCCAAATACAATAACAATGACGTTTTTTTAAGGTTTGTCATCATTTGTGACATTGGTGACGACCCTTTAAGGCCTATCACAAACATGCCCTCACCAATGTCCTATTTTGTAGTAGTGTAAGTCACTAGCTACAACCAAAATTCACAATGAAAATCCCTAATCAACACATAAACCCTAATAAAAACTAAAAAATGGGTTGTAGTGAACTTCAAAGAAAAAAATGAAGAAGATTTGCTTGCCATCCCTCCAAAGATCAAAATCAAAGCAATTTGCATTTCCTTGGTACTCTCTGTAGTTTCCTTGGTATTCCCTTTCGAGGCAACCTTTACTAGCATACCATGGAGAGAGCCCAATTTGACCTTTGTACAAGTGGTGGCTTGGGAAATTTGATGCCCAAGCCTAGGTTGTGATTTCACAAGAAAATGGGTGATATTAATAATGGATGGGGTGTGGAAAATTTAAGAAATCATTGCTTAACGCAAATTCAAAAGTTTCACCACAAACTTGAGGATCCCTAAATATACTTCCTCTGAAATTTTAGCCTTAGGGATGAATCTAAAATGTAAATTATAGAAGTAAAGTATTCACTTCTATCCAACCACATACACAAGTTATCCCAAGAAAATAAACATTAAAAAAATGTACTTAAAGGTAAAAATGATGTCATCCCTTAGGGCACAAATCCCAACATATAACCGATCTAAAAATTACTTAATTACAACAGATCTATTACATTCATAAATCTATCGACATAGATTCTATATTTTTGTCAAATCACTCAACAAACTCTACTAGCTATTCATGATAAATCTACATAATAAATAACCTTAGAAACTACTCATTCACCATGAGATTATAATATGAAAATCATACCTACAAGTACACAACATTTAGACAACAAAGTACTCTTCATATAGACATAAAAATGAAATTACAAGTACATACCAACAACTTATCACAAGTTAGTACAAGATAGTTCTTCAAGCTTATTACAAGTTGGGACTCTATAGTACTTTTCAAACCCTAGCTAGATCATTCATCATCGATACAAAGGCTTAGAAAGGTGTCCCACCAAGTTATCCAGCCACATCAAAGGCTTCACAAAAAGCTAGCATCAACACCAACAAGTCCACCCTTCATATTTTACCAAACTCACTCCACACAACTCTCAAAGAAAAGTGCTCCAAGTCTTCTCTAGTGTTTTTTCTACAAACCCCATGTCCTTATCACACAAGGACTCAAACCCAAGCACTTCAACCCTCGTCTAGGAATTTCCTCTCACAAACCCTAGCTCCTTCCTCCCTTGCATAAAAATAAGCATAAAGACTCTAGAAAAGTTCATTTTCAAGATACAAAATGACTTAATGAACTCCTAAGCAAGATGTTGTAAATTATTGCGTTCAAATAAAGATTCTCTCCTTCCTTTATATAGAATAGGTGAAGGAGGCCAACAATAGTAAAGTGGATAAGGTACACAATTTATCTCTATCTCAAGAAACCTAACTAATCATTAGTTAATTCAAACTATGTGGTATCAATTCCTTTGTTCAACCTGGATATGGCCGGGGTATGCACCTCACTTGCATAGAAGTTGAATATTATTGTAAGTGTTAGACCCTTTTTTTCCTCGTCTTCTCAAATACATGATATTTTCTAAATGTATCTTCCATTACAATTGTGTAATCAATCAGAAATACAGTGTAGGATTTCTTCACAATTTTCCATTACAACACATCCTTTTGATCGTAGAGGTTCTAGAGGTCAAGGGAATGGTGAGAGGAGGAACACTAATGAGACCCATGCGATGGCATGACGCCCTACCCATGGCCGGTGAACCTACATAAAGGAAAATGTTATGGCCTAATACTATGTCTTTGGACTTGCTAAATATTATAGCGTAAGCGTTAAAAAGACAACCATATCCCACTCATGGCTAGCTAAATATTACCTATATTGGATGGTTTAAGTGGCGGCATGGGCTCTACTTCCATGAGTTATAAAAGAAAATGTGTTATTGCATAATATTATCCCATATTTCATGCATAAAACATGGAATGAAGCTAGAGAACCATATTTTCATGCACCAATGAATATTGAAATGGTGACCATATAACACTCATAGGCTTAAGGTTCTTTATTTTGGGCATGTATGGTGGTTTAACACATCACACATGGCCCTTGAGTCCCTAAGGAAAATTGTATGGCCTTAGACTATGATGTTTGACCCTAGAGCATGGGAACATTAATTGGAAATATAGTTATTATTGAAATGGCCATTGTATCATACAAGGCATATGTGATGTCCTATGGCTTCAAGTGTGGACCATGAACCTCAAAGGATAATGTTATTTCTTAAGGAATGTTATATATGCTTAGGAAATTCAATTTTCTAGTTGGTTTTTGATGGTTTATTTTTATCTAATAGAATTCAAGGTACATGGCCACATGATCTATGGTATATGATTTTAATCCTGGATGATTTTAATTGTGGCTCTAGAATATCTGTAGGAATGACAATATAATAGTCCTCCCCAAGACGGACACAGTGGGTCATTGTATTTGGTTTAGTCTTATGTATTGTTGCCCTTGCAACTTTGACTCGAGAATTTAGCACAAGGAGATAGCACTTCTTTCCTTCCAAACCTAATTGGGAAGATGTTGGCAGCTCAATAGAATTCTCTTCTTCCTGCCAATGAATGAGACAAAGTCATATAAGCTGAAATAATAAGTTAAATATTGGTGATCAAAAAATAAAAAAAATAAAACTTACTAAGATTGGGGACTTCATTTTGTTAGTTTCAAATGTAGTGGCCAATAGGGTTTTCTGCTTCAAATGCTTAGCATAATTTGATGCACAACTTTGCACCTAATAAAGAATGATTTGTAATATATTGAAATAAAAGAGAATGACTTGGAGAGTGGGCATCTTATCAAGTCATTAACAAGGCATTTCCAGGCATGTAGTTTGTTCATTTTAATAAAATACATCAATCTTTGTTTGTTGGTTGTCTATTTATTATAGTCTATTTAATTTTCTTTCACTCTACCTTATAGCACTAATGATTCACTCTACCTTACAACACCAAAGGAAAATATCAACAAGGCATTTATCATTAAAACTAGATTAGAATAAACAAGACTGCACGAAAATATGACGTACCTTGCCCTTTCAAGGTTCTTCAATTCTACCACGCCAGTTGAATGGATCCCCTGGTTTGAGAGCCGGCCCTAGTGCTAGTGTTTATGGTAATGCCTGTCCCATATCTGCATGTAGTTCGAGCACTTGGTATGAAGGATCCCTTGGTTTGAGAGTCGGCCCCAAGTGCTCATAGAACCAGTCTGTCCAAATCACGCGGGATTCAACCAATTTCTTAAAAAAAATCACAAAATGGAGTGGCGGGAGCCAATATTCCAAATGGCTCGGGATTCCTAAACATGATTTTGATTTTGATTTCATTCCCATGATGAAAAAGTTAATTAGACATTTAGTACAAGGCTAGGCATATCACATATTAAAATACATTTATATGTATTTGCAAGAAAGCTACTAAATTCAACAAATTATTAAATACATTGTTTAAGTAAATAATTATGATTCCACTTTAGAACTGAGCGAAGCGATGGAGGATGTGTCCAGTACAAAAGATTTTTGGGTCTCTTCAGGGTTTTTCTAGTGTTTTATGGTGTTTTACAAGTGCATTAAGACTTTCTCCATTTAGTTGTGTATATGTGGAAGAATGGAGTATTTGCTAGACGTGGAATGGGAGGTGGAGACTTGAGTCACCCTTCACAAAAAGGGGAAAACAATGAGAAGAAAGGGTGACGAAATGAAAATTACTAGCATGTTGAAATTGGCAGGAAATTTTTCATTTTTGGTCTTATAGATCTAAAAAATACCAACATATCCCACTTGTAGTTGAAATTAGATTCACTCTTTAGAGATTATGTGATGTCGCAAGGCCTTAATCATCACTCAAGAGCAACAGAGGGAATTGTTACATATAGGCTAGATATTCCATATGTAGGTCATATGTAGTAGTCTAGGTTAACATGCATGGACCATCAACCGCATAGCAAATTAATATGGTATTAGGCCCTAAAATTAGTTTATAGGCCATGGTATAGGCCACGAGAACCATCGTCAATGTTACAAATATTGAAATGGCTACAATATATCGCTTGTAAGGTAAAGTAATTATGTGTAGGGTGCTACACATGGACCATGAATCATATAGTAAATTTATTAACCATGGACCATTATCTAGGTTATGAGAACCACTATTGGTTTACATAACCTATAAATATTAAACCATGGTTGGTTTATTGGTTTACAACCATGGACAAACCAACAACAACAATGACATCGACGATGGTGACAATGATGATCATGGCGATCTCACATGTAGGATATAGATTCTTATGTGGTAATCTAGGTTAACATGCATGGACCATCAACCCCTTGGAAAATTAATATGGCATTAGACCCTAAATCTAGTTCACATGCCATAGTCCAGGCCAGGAGAACCATCCTTTGTGTTACAAATATTGAAATCAGGCCACCATAAATAATTCCACTAATTAGACACTAACCTAACACAACCAACCCATGTAAATGACTCATGCACTTGGCACACTTGATCCATGCAATGAATTCATGCACCTAGGAAGCTTCAACCTCTAACCCCCTCACCTCGTACCTAACCTTAACATCTAGCCCCAAACCAAATAACATGATAACTTATAAACCACTTAACCACTAGTACCAACAAAACCAGAACTCCTTGCCCACTAACCCACTGATTCCTTAGGTGCCTCGCTTCTAATCCAAAAACTCCCCAAATCCTACCACATTATGAAATTGTAGAAAATATCCCCTTAAGCCAGTGTCCCTCTAACCGTAACCCACTACCCCCTAACCCAATCACTAGCATGCCTACTACACCAAATCAACACACTAACACAATAAAATTTGACCTTGGGTTATTTATAACCAAGGTTTTAGATCAAAGAATTTGACATCGAGGTTTGAATGATCACCGTATGGGATTTTATCAAACCAAAATTAGTGCAAAAATAAACACAAGAACTTAGACTATAAACAAAATATTCCTTATCTAGGGTATGTATGGTGACTCAAGTCCCTATGCATGGCCCATGAGTCTCAAAATAAAGTTTTATTGCCCAAGAACCTACATTTTGGCCCTAGACCATAACATAGGCTCCTATAACCATCCACGACATGAAAAAACTAAAAAAAATGACAATGTGTTACTCAAAAGCTAAATATTCCTTTCCTATGGCCTATGTGGTGGTATAGATAAAGGCCCATAGGTCACAAGACCTTGAGGTAACTACCATTCATTATAAACTAGATTTTGATCTAACACCATGGACACCATGGATTAGGATTCAAGAACCATCCATGATGTTGTAAATATTGAAATGGCCACCATACCCACTTGCAAGCTAAATATTCCTTGTGTAGGAATCATGTGGTGATTAGGGCCCTACAGATGGCCCATTAGCCATAAAGGATAATGTTATGGCACACAATTTTGTATTTTGACCATGGATCATGGAAAGTTGGAGTGTGAGTCGAACCATCTTTGATGTGAAAAACCTAGCATGACTGCCTCAATTGTAGAGCTCTAATGGGATACAGTGTTGAATGATGATGCACCCTTCCTAACACTACAATAGCTTGTGTGCACTTGGATCCAATGTTTTGATGAGATGCATTGTTGAACCCATGTGACACACCTAACCCACGTACGTAAATGACTTTTAGGGGGTTTTCAAAAAACTTCCTCGAAAATTTCAATTCAAATGAATTTTAGGGGGGGTTTCAATAAACCACCTCCAAAAGTTCAATTCTCATGAGTTTTAAGGGGGGTTCCAAACAAGCCGTCTCCAAAAGTTCAATTCTCATGAATTTTAGTGGGGGTTTTGACAAACCGCCCCCACAAGTTATGAGAATTGGGCTTTTAGGGGGGGGGGTTTAAAACAACCGCCTCCAAAAGTTCAATTCTCATGACTTTTAGGGGGGTTTTGACAAACCGCCCCCAAAAGTTATGAGAATTGGGCTTTTAGGGGGGGGTTTCAAACGACCGCCTCCAAAAACTCAATTCTCATGACTTTTAAGGGGGGTCCAAAAAAACCGCCTCCAAAAGTTCAATTCTCATGACTTTTAGGGGGGGTTTTGACAAACCACCCCCAAAAGTTATGAGAATTGGGCTTTTCGGGGGGATTTTCCAGAAACCGCCCCCAAAAGTCAAATTTCAGGACTTTTGGGGGTGGAATTAAAAAAACCACCCCCAAAAGTGCAATTTCCATGACTTTTAGGGGCGGTTTTAAAAGACCGCCTCCAAAGGGTTGAAAAAACTTTTAGGGGGGGTTTTACCAAGATCCCTGCAAGCCAAAACTGCCCCTAAAGGGCTTTTTTTTGTAGTGATTTATCCTTAAATAAAGCATTGAGGCATCTAGATCCATGAAAAATGATTCAAAGCACAACACATAACTTTGTCAATGGTATTCATGATGCTCTATATTTATGTCTTGGGACCTTGGGGCCTTGGACATGCTTAGTGGAGGATACCAAAACCTTGGGCCCTGAAGAATTCTTCTAGCCATCAAAGACTAATAAGGTTTCCTCAACCAACCACACATGGCTTCTTAAGTGTGCCAATGGCTTATGATTAGGGATGTTGGTGTAATTAGGTGATTTGGAGAAATATTTATGTGTCTCAAGGCCTTGGGAATGACATTTGAGGGAAAAAGACCATGCATTTGGCCCTAAAGAAATCATTGAGGCATCCAAATCCATGAAAAATGTCTCAAAGCACCATGTATGACTTTGCAGGGATATCCATGATTCCATGGAACTATGTATCCAAGTCTTTGGAATTGGGGGTTTGGACATGGTCATGGGAGGAGACTTGAAGTTTGGGACTGAAAGGAATGTTACATCCATTTAAGGATAACAAGGTTTTCTCCACCAAGAACATATACCATTTTGGGGGTATCATTGGCATATTGAGGATGACTGTGCCATTATGGTATCATTAACATATGAATGTTTCCTTGAACCAACATAGATCCATCCTAAATGCGTATCTATAAAGCACTGAGAGGCATCCAATTTCTTGAGGTCTCACCTTTTTATTTATTTTTTATTTGGTTTTAAATTTTTGTTTTATGAGTGGATATGGATTTTCTAAATTATTTTTTAATTGGTTTTCACTTTTTATTTTATGAGCCAACATACATTTTTTTAATTAATTTTTCTTTTGAGTACATAATGTGACGTTGTTACGCTACATTACATTACACATATCCCCCATACTAAGTTGTAAGCACCTTGCTACTCTTGGTGCAATAAACACATATGACATTGCAAGTAGATACTTCACCTTCAAATGATCATATTTGCTTGAGAACTATGTATAGGTCTTGAGCCATAAACCAATGTAAAGGATCGAGACATTGAAATTAGGCCTAAAATATAACTTTTGAAGCCCAAGGGAACCCACTAATCCCTTGCACTACCACACATGACCTCTATGTAGGAAATTTGGCCTATGAGTGGTGATATCTCACTATTAGAAGGTTATGAGCACTAAATATGGGTCATGGGGAACTTGACATGTTCAAGAGATGAGACTAATCCTTATGATCTAAAACAATATTTTAGGAAACCTACTTTAAGAAAACCACCTTGAACCACCACATTTGATCCCCTGAGAGTATAATTTTCCTAAGGGTAATGATATGGGCATCCCAGGAAAAAAAATTCACCTTGAACCATCACATAGGATCTCTTGAGGGTATCCCTAGCCTCCAAGTGGAGATATGTGCATCGTTAGGAGTTTTTGAGCATCAGGTTTCGGTGTTGAGGTATTAAACATGGTCAATGGAGGAAGTTGAGGAATTGGGACATAAAGGAATATTCGAGGAATAAGGGTCCATGAATGATTCCTCCAACCACCAAAGATGACTTTTTGAGGGTTTATTTGGTATTCTAGTGACAATATTGGAACACTTCAAGTTTTTGAGCACTAGGTGTGGGTCTTGCGTCCCTAAACATGGTCGAGAGAGGAAACTTAGATCTTATTCCCTAAATAATGCTTGTAATCATCCATGGCCAAGAAGAATGAATAAAAAAACACATGGATTGTCAATGATGCCTTTTAACCTATGACTAGAGATGTTGATGCTCTTTAGCCTATGAGAGGATATGTCTCTTTAGCCTAGTAATTATGGGTTTTGAGGCTCTATGCATGATCAAGGAAGGAATCCTATGCATTACACCCTAAAGGAATATTTGAGGCATTCAAGGCCATGAATGATACCTTAAAGAAACACACATGACCACCCCAGGAGTGTTGTAATAATAAAACTAGTCTTTTATGTTTCTTTGTGGACATTAGAAAAAACATTTGACAAAGTTCCAAAAACTAACCTATAGAATAGTGTAAAATAGGTATAGAGAGATATTGGGGGTTAGGTGTATTGAGAGAGAGGGAGAGAGAGAGAGAGAGATTGGGGGTTACCTGTGTGTGTGTGTGTGTGTGTGTATATATATATATATATATATATATATATATAGAGAGAGAGAGAGAGAGAGAGAGAGAGAGAGAGAGAGAGAGAGAGAGAGAGAGGGGCTTTAGAGAGAAATCAGTTGTTAAGGGTTTAGAGAGAGAGAGTGAGATTGGGGGTTACAAGTTTATAGAGAGAGAGAATGGGGGCTAGGGGATTATAGTGAGAGAGATTGGGGTTTAGGGTTTATAAAGAGAGAGAGATATTGGTGGTGAGGGGTATATAAAGAGAGAGATATATTGTGGTTTAAAGGTTTAGAGAGATAGATAAAGGGGAGAAAATGGTGGTTAGGGTCTTATGGAGGAAGAGATAGATATTGAGGGATAATGGGTTAGAGAGAGAGGGGGTTATGGTTTAGGGTTTGATAAAGTGAGATATTGATGGTTTTGTGTCAAAAGAGAGAGAGAGGTTTGGATATAGAGGTTTAAAGAGACAGATATTGGTGGTTAGGGGTAGAGAGAGAGAGGGATGGATTGGAATTTATAGGTTTAGAGGGACATATAGAAAGAGAGAGATTAGGTGTTAAAGGTTTAGAGAGAGAGAGATTGGAGGTTAGGGGATGAGAGAGAGAGAGAGATTAGAGAATATGGGTTTAGAGAGAAAGAGATTGGTTGTAAGGGGCTCAAAGAGAGAGAGATTAGTGGTAAGGGGTTCAGAGAGAGAGAGATATTGGTGCTTAGGGGTTTAGATAGAGAGAGAGATTGGGGATTATGGGTTTAGAGGGAAAGAAATAGATCAAGGTTGTTTGAAAAGAGAGAGAAATTAGGGTTAGGTGTTTAGTATGAGATGGAGAAAAATTGGATGTTAGGAGTTTAAATAGTGAGAGAGAGATATTGGGGGTTAGGGGTTTACAGGGAGAACTCATTACCCCTACAACCCTTAAATACCATCAATTTTGAACACTAAAATATATAACCTTTAACCCTATAAATTTAAAAAATATTAAGCTACAATCCTTATAACCCTAACCCCTAAACACCTAGAAGCACTTATGAACTTTGGGATTATGGTTTAGAAGAGGTCATAAAGGCCTTTATGGGGGAGGGGCTCTAGGAATAAATGGGAAAATAGAGATTCATTGCGAAATAAATGAACTAAACGTTACCCACCGAACAAAGCAACGTTCAGCAGAGGTGCGCACGCACTAGGAGTGCGCACACGCTCCTAGCGTGTGCATTCTCCTAGCACGTGCGCGCCTTTGCTGAACATAAAATTTTGCAAATAGCCCATGCTCTTCTCCCACATTGTTTTTGCTCATATAGCATATTTTTCGCTCTTCTCACACATAGCTTGATAATCACTTGCATTTTGGATTGAATTCACATAGCTTTTGGTTTTTCTTTGAAAATTTGGATTGAATACACATCAGTTGGGCTCTATTTGGTTCTTTGGATTGAATACACACCAGTTGGATTTTATTTGGCTCTTTGGATTGAATTCTTATGCTGGTTGGTCACACTTGAAATCTTCTTACATATAGTGGATGCATCAAAAGACAATATTAGATTTCAAGCAAAGAGCAATCCTTGAGGCATGGTGACAATTTTTCCTTATGAATTGTATTTTAGTCTTCATTCACTTTGTTTGAATTGTATGTATTTTCTTTTTTCCTCATGGATTGTATGATAAATGTATTTTAGTCTTCTTAATCTTCAACATAGACAATAAAAACATCTTACCACAAAAAAACTACAACATGTACCAAGCAATGCTTTCAACCTTTCTAAAGATAATAAAAAAACTTACTTGCATCACCAACAATAACCTTTCATAATCACATAACTCCATCCAATACACAAAAATTCGTTGAATTCCTCATGATTTCACTATAGCAACTCACACAAACACCAAAAGAATCAAATTCTTAATCAAATTCACCACACTACAAGCCTATTTCACTAAGATGAATATGAGGACCTTGATGCCAACCTAGGTTGGGTTTTGCATTGATGAAACATTATTAAATCCCACAACAATATTTGATTGAATAAGTGTATGATCGATAGTAGTAACAAAATATCTATGCATGTACACACTAATGGGATGTTGAGAGAAAAAAATATCTTTGCTGCACCAATTCGATCATTTTTTGTGATAGTTGGAATGGCCTCATGCAACCTTCTTTATTTTCTACCATATTAGTTTTCTCTATATGTCCAATGCCAACGAAAAAAAACATACCTCTGTGACCATAGTTTACATTGTACACTTATGCAGATAACACACATAGGTTTGCACAGTACCCAATCAATTGCTACATCGAGTTTTAATAATCATGCTCATTATACAAATAATAAACATGGTAAAATTTTGTTTTCCTCATTTCATAATTGAAAAATAATATCTTATTTGTTATTTATTCTTACAAGAGTGATATTTTTGTTTTGTTAAAAAATGTATTGAAGATGGGCAACAGACATAATAATAAAAGAAAGTCTAGAAGTAAGGAGTTGCCCCCTAAAAAGGCCTATGAGATAAGAGAAAAGGACAGGTTGTACATAGGAAACCATAGAAATCAAAATGTTAGTGCCTTAGATCCTAGCACAATGCATGCCACTATGACCCCGGTTTCATCAGGAGAAGTGAAACAGATGCGGGTAATGGATCCCTCTCAAAATCCAACGTCAACTTAGTGAACATCCAACGAATAATCCATCAACAAGCAATGATGAAGTGGATGAAGTCAATCAAATATTGCTTGATGCCGAGTATGCAGGGATGGATGTTCAACAAGTTCTTAATTGGAAACCTCCCCAAGAAGAGCACAGACATGTTGAACACATTCCATTGCAGGACAAAATTGTGAACGAAGGGCCACAACAAACCGGTGACGAGACTTGTACTTCCTTTCCAATTCCCTTGCCTTGAATATAAAGCAAACGACGAAGAAATCCTAGACGTATTCATGTGGATGAAAGTTCCTTTTCGGGACTTGAAGGTAATTTTCCCAAACGCACTATCGATTTCCATTGTATCAGGATAGTAAAAAAAATTTTGAATCCAAAACCGATGCAGCAAAATGTCAATTGTTTCTGTATTTGTTAAAATCACATTGTATGGCTCATTTTAGGCATAAAGGTAGTTAGAATTTCAAAGGCAAACAATCATGTTGTTAGAAATCTATAGTCTGCATTTAATTTGATTGGAAAAACTTCTCGTACAAAAAATCTTAATGCGGCCTGTCGTGTACTATCAGAATCAATTGTAGGCAAATCCACAAGGCAACGTCGCCTGTTATCACACACATGTAAAATATTTAAAGTAGATAGAAAGAATATTCAAAAGTATTATGCTATTAGAGAAAAACTTGAGACCCCAGGCCAAAAATATTATTGGGCCTTTGTTGGTAGGTTACCTCGTTTAGACATGAAGCTTATTGATGCTATTAAAGAACTAGTACAATTTTTTTTGCATGATAACACTAGACCGTCATCGAATCAAAGAGATGTGTTAAAGTTGAGAAAATGTGTTAAGGGGTGTGAACCCCATGTCAAGCACTTCCTTGACACGACACAAACGAAACTCTATGAGAGGTTCAAGAATGAGCACACATAATTGAACTTGGGCCAAAGGTCCTTTGAAAATTGAAAACCCTAGTATGTTAGAATTTGCATTGATCGCAACACTTGTTGCTGTAGATACCATGTAGAATTTGAGTACTATTATGATACATATATAAATATACTTTGTGATTTGCATACTAACATTGTGCAGGATTGCCCATCGTTACAACCACCAAATGCATCCAGAGAATTTATACATAGCATAATGTGTCCAAGACTTGAAAGACAAAAGTATTATAAAAGATCATGTTTATATGGGACATGTTCCAGGTGCAATGGATTTGCATTATTGAGCCACTGCATCCATGAAAGCGAGGAGCATGAATTTGGGAGGATTTCAGTAGAAATGCAGAACTTCAAGTACATAAAATATGAAGTATATAGTGTGAAGGAACGCAAAAAAAATGCATTGGTGAAGTCATAGTTAATCTAAGTTTGCATACTTTCATAATGTACATGTTGAATTTATACATATATATTCAGATTATAAATGTCACGTTGTATTAATGCCCTTGGTTTTGTGGCACTAGGTACAAATTTGCAATTTCATGAAGGAATTCTACAAAAATACCGAGCAGTATGTACAACATGTCCATGTAGCACAATGGCAGGATGAATAGTACAGACTGTGCAGGGACACCTTTCCCAATGGCACAATATTGTCGGTTGTGGAATTTGCTAAAAAAATACACCCTGCAACCACATAATGAGATTCAAAGTCAATACTACCATTCATACCAAGTTAGCATAATGGTCCATATCATGTATAGGCACGCACCAGAGAGAAGCAATGACATGAGGATGATATTGAAAGAGAACAAATTCTACATCAGTGACGACAGGTGCCACGAACTGTATTATGTGCAACATTGCTTCAGAATTTTCTATGATCAGCTGAAGGAGAGAGGTATACAGATGGATCAGCATTGGATATGGTCACATGGTTGTGCAGGCCAGTTAAAAAATGCAGGTGTATTCCAGTGGTTGATTATTTTGCACAAGACTTATGATGTGCTACATATGGAAATATTTTGAGACCGGGCATGGAAAGGGAGAGCATGATGGGGCTAGTGCATGTCTCAAAAATTCGCTACGAAGGGAGGAGATGAGGTGAATGACAAACCCTCATATTCGAGATGCAGAATCCATAGTTCAATGGTGCTCTGCAAAAATGTCAAATCGAACCACAGAGCAGCACAAACCAACACGTAGAGGACATGTTGTCATAAATTTATGGCACGTGGTTGATATAGATCGATCGCATTCTTATAGTTATAGTACTGTACAAGGAACTCGTGGATTTCATTCGGTTTGGAGCTCAAACAACCCCTTATTTGAAATATGGACGTGAAAACTTGCTTGCTTTTGTGGGCCTTGTAGCAGTGGTGAGTGGGATGAGTGTGAACCAATCAATTGGGTTGATGAATGGGATCATGTATCACATGTAGTAGACCCACGTGGAGTTTTTGAAACAATCTAGTTAGAGGAAGGCCAGTCTTATATTTTGAATGAATATGATCATATATTTGATCTTGTATAGCCAGGTAATCATTTTTGCATTGATATCCTCATTCCCTTCTTGTTTTTTTAATTAACCATGTTATCAAACCATTAGTTGGAATATGACCGTAAAATGCATTTTTGTAGGACACATATACGCAGTTGTTTCCCCGAAAGACAGTGCAATTGGCATGAATTATTGGTTGGAATGATGCATCTAGGGGAAGCAAAACCTCCTTGCATCATTAACTGATAGTGAATGCATTACCTTTCCGACTGGCTCGATGGTTGTTCAGGGATAATATCCTACAGTAGATGGAAAGGGACCAAAGGGAAATGGCTACACATACATGGATTATAGAACGGGTTCACGGGTGTATCACTTTACGCACTTGATCGCTGGTACAAAAATCCAACTACAAACAATGTCAATGAAGTCATCAAACAAGGTACACTACTTACTACCTCATGCAGAGCATAAGAGGTTGTTTGAGACAATAAAGAACATAGAGGATCTAGAAGGCCCAATTGATTGAGGTACATAGTATAGTCATGTGATTATTTTTTCATGCATGTCTAATGTTATTCATGTTAGTTAGTTTATTTATTTTAGATCATGTTATCTTATATCGTGTATTTGATGTTTAAGTTATGTTTAAGTTACTATTACAATACATTGATGTTTTACACCATTATATGTTTTACACCAATCACTCCAATTCAAGTTTCCATCACTTTAGAAAAAATTCACATGCATAAAAAAGATTGAAAATCATCTTATATAGCATATATATAACGGATGATAGCACTCCATGGAAGAAACATAAGTGATCCATGCACTAGCGAAGCGATCCACTTGTAGAGTACATATGTACATATGTAAAGAAATACCATCAATCCATCTCCAATCCTCCATAAAGGAAACCATGGCACCATATGTTATCCAGGGATTGTCTCCCTCCTCCGAAATACACATTACTCCATGTGTCTTGTAGGCTGTTCTCCCACCAAGTGAATACTCCATGTGGCCACCATGCAAGGTGTTTTCCATTGAGGCTAAAGATCTTAATTGCTCAAGGGAATAACACTAATCCAACGAAAATCTGATATTTGACATCCATTGAGAAAGTTATTGTTAGAAAAATAGGATCGCAGAGCAATGAAAATAAACAAGATGCAAATACAATCACACAAACATATTACAAGAGAGACACCAATATATCGTGGTTCACCCAAGGTGGGCAACGTCCACATTGAAATTGCTAGTCCTTATTATTATACCATCTAGCAAATGAAGGGATACAACCTGCAGCACATCCGTTGCACTTCCTCTTCATTGTCTCATAGTCTCTCTTTCATGATCTAAGAGATATTTACAATGCATAATACCTAATACATCAACCCTAGCCATATTGCAATGTATTTCTTATAAAGGGGAAATACAATGGGAAAATACCACGGGTTACCCAAAACCATGGGCCCATAATCTGTTGGTGAAAAACCAAACCATAACAAAAATTTCTTTCGGGGGCGTTGCCCCCGCGCCCCCCAGCCAGGGGAGTGCACCAATCCCCCAGATCCCTTGTTGCACATGCTGGGATCATAACAAAACCTAGGGTACAAACACGGCTGAATGATCATCTATGAGACTGGAAGATTAGGATCCACAACCAACAATTATTACAAGTGTGCATATCAATCACATACCATCTATTGTGATACAATCCATCTCAAACCATTCAAGGGATAATCCATGGCTCTATACTTTGTAATACTCACATTATCTATGACTCTTGAATCACCCTCAACAACATCCTCGATTAAGGAATCACACCTCTCTAAAGAATAAGTAGAACATGCATGGATGAAGTAAATCTCATCATCACACCTCTCCTCCTCTATATAATTGGAAGTCTCATGGATGGAAGCAAAAAATGATATAATGTGAAGAACCTGCAATAATTAATTAATGAAAACACACGCATCCTCAGGTTGCATTCCGGCCCACTGACGCCTTTTGAGTTTCAGGGAGGATTGCTTGGAAGGCTGTAGACGAAGGGGGACCATATCAACTACGTGAAAAGTGCGCTCAGAACGGTGTTGATTGGCTTGTTGTTGAAGTCGAATTCTTGCCATGTGAAGATTGTCCTGCGGAATGAGAAGAATCTGATCACGGTTTCAAAGAACCGAGTCAATTTCCTGAACTAGGGAGCTGCTGAGCGTGTATGGAAGATGAATTGGCGGTTCCTTTCCATAAACTGCTTCATGTGGTGTCCTTTTAGATGTGGTATTAGACCACTGGAGCGCTTCTAGGAAATCCATAGAAATAGCTGTCCACATTTGTGTAGGGATGGGAAAGGGTTCGAGCAGTCCTGAAAGGAGTGTCATTTCACCCTTGTTGACTTGGAAAGTATCACACTCAACCACCATCTGGTGAATTTTCATTTTTAGTCCCTACCAAAAGAAGTTACATGGTTCCTGGTCATAGATTTTGAGGAACCCAGAGTGCCCTGCTGATGAAGAAGCATGGAGTTCATAGAAGAGATAGCCCTGTTGAACATATTGCAACCAATTTGGAACAAGCAGAGAAATAGCTATAAGAGAAACTGGGTCATCAAATGGGAGAGAAGGAGCATCTGCCACCATATTATCCTTACCCTTCTTGTAAGTGATCACATAGTCATAACCCATGAGTTGGATAACCCATTTCCGGTGTGCTGGTGAGGAGACCCATTGTTCCATAAATGTTCCATACTCTGGAGATCAGTCTTGATGCAGATATAAATCCCTAATATGTATGGCTGCCACTTTTGTACTGCATGCAAAATAGCCATAATTTCCTGCTGAGATATATATGCGGCTAAATTCTTACCAAAAAGGTCTCTTGAAGGCAACAAACCCACTGGTTCAGCAAGGACACCTGCATATCTATCCAAGGAAGTAGGGGATACCGTTGATGGGTGTATCTGAATGGAATGGAGTTGAGCGATGACACCATGTGAATTCTTCTTAAGGATATTTTCCAAGCTATGTGAACTGATGATGCGGAGAGAACCTTGTTGTAAGCCCTTAAATTTGTGTTGTTTCCCATTGACTGAAAACTGCATCCAAAGTTCAGTAAAATCCCATAAAATGGGGCCAAGTGTGCGTAACCATTGAATGCCCAAAACCACATCACATCCTCCTAGGGACAAGGCAAACATGTCAGAGCGCAGGTTATAATCTTCCAGAGAGATACGCACATTGTGACACTTCCCCTTGCAAGGTAAGGTGCCCCCATTGGCAACCATGACTTCAAAGTTGGAGCAAGATTGGACAAAACAATCAGCATGTTTGGTGATCCGATGGTCAATGAAGTTATGAGTGCTACCAGAATCAGTGAGTATTGTAAGAGGAATCTTCTCGAAGTAACCCTGGACCCGCATTGTTTGGGGGGTGGTGATGCTGGATAAAGCATGGAGAGATATCTCTGGTTGTTCATCCTGAGATGGGGGGTCAATATGCGGCTCTTGAATGTCGACCTGATCATCCATTGTATCTGGAGTTTCTTCACCAATTGTAGAGGTAGGCGGAGAATCCATATCCAAGAGATAGAGCTTTTGTTGAACACATCTATGTTCCCAAGTGAATTTCTCATCACAATTATAACAAAGCCCTTTTTCTCTGCATGCCTGCATCTCTGTTTCAGACAAATGCTTGATAGGAGTTGGTCGAGAAGCTGGCGGGATGGGAGGTTGTTGGGAACCCATATTTCGAAAGGGAACAAAAGTGGGTTTGGAGCACTGTTGGGTTGAAATCTTGTCTTCTGCCAGCTTAGCCAGCCCTAGGACTTCCATCATTGTATTGGGACAGAACATTTTAACCTCTAACCAGATTTTATCCTTAAGACCACTGATAAAACAACTGCTGTAGAATCCATTAGACAATCCTTCTATGTGATTGGCTAGTTTCTCAAATTCTGTCTGATACTCTCTCACAGTGCCACTTTGATGAAGTTTAGTGAGTGCTCCGGTGAAGTCATCAAAAGCACTAGGACCAAATCGTTGCAAAAGGAGTTGGCAAAAATATGTCCATTTTGGCTCATCATGAACCTTGATGTACCAATAGTACCATTGAAGGGCTTCCTATTCCAAATGAAAGGATGCAAGTGGAACTTTTTGGACATCAAAAGTATTATGCAGACTGAAATACTGTTCTTCATGATAGATCCATCCAGTCGGTTTAGTACCATTGAAGCGAGGAAATTCAAGCTTCGGACCATGGAAAGTGCTGGAAGAAGAGAACCCATTGGTTACAAAAGATTCTTGTTGTCGGTTATTGATCATGGATGAATGCTGAAGATGGAGGCAGAGAAATTTTTCATCCAGATCTTGGAGTTTGGTTTGGATGGCTGCAAGTTCTTCCTCCATTGTTTTTGCTCCTGCGCGGGTGACAACCATAACCAGGAGTTTTTTTGTTTGTTTTTGGAATGGATAGAAAAACACAAACAAAATCTTATTTAGTAAAGGGAAATTTGGATTTGGGAAAAACTCGGATGGGTAATTGGGGTTTGACTAGGTTTTGGACACTTTCTGATGGACAAGGAAGCAAAAAATGGGGATTTTAGAAGCGGGGTGAAAGAATAAGAAAATTTGTCAAAGAGGGACAAAGAAACAGAACTAGGGAATGAACACGGTGGCAAAATTTTGAGGCGAGTGGGTGAAAATTGAAGAAGTTATGGAAAACACTAAAAATAGACAAATGTGAGATTTCTGGCTTTGGGAAGTAGAATTTGGGATAGGGTCCTTAGGAATGAAATATGCATAATGGGATTGCAGGGGTGTCCGGGAAGTTTCAAGGGAAATGGAGTTAAAACAAGGGAGATATGGCGAAAAAATGAAATTTTATACTTTTTTTTTTAGGGATCGAAAACAGATAGATCTGCAACGGCATGGAAGGGATCAACAACAGATGGATCTGAAATGACACTGAATGGATAAAAAATGGCTGGATATGAAACGATTGGATCTAGAACGATTGTCAGAATGGATATGAATGGCTGGATCTGAAACTGCTTGGAAGTGATCGACAATAGTTCAGCTAAAAATAGATATGGACCCCAGGTATGTGTGGCTTGCTATCGGTTCAGGGGATTCACTCGGCCACCAATTCTATCTGACGGCTTGTGTATTGGGGAAGTATCCCTCACTCCACGGCTCAGGTAAAAATGATAACCGCTTTTCCACAAACGACAACTCTTGGTTTACCTCACGGGTGGGAACCAGTCAATCAGGTAGGGGTCGTTGCCCTCTTTGCTGGCAGGTCCTCTCAATGGGCCAGCTACTTCGGGGTTCCTATGGTACTCCTCACAATGATTTTTAGGTCTTATGCTCAAGTACTTCCCACAGTTAAGCGGATAGGGATTATTCCTAGATCCAAAGCTGCGACAGATGCGAAAAATTTTTTTGGCAGAAATTTCACGCAGCAAGCCCAAGAAAGTGCTCTGATACCAGATGTGAAGAACCTGCAATAATTAATTAATGAAAACACACGCAATAGCAAAAATAACTGAACTCAGAATCACTTTTATATTGATCGCAAGCCACTTCGAGGGGGCAACCTCCTTTGAGCAAGCTCAATACAAATAACTTCACGGTACCTTCATTGGTCTCAACACAAACTTATATACTAAGTCTAGGCGCCAATACCATGGGTCAATACCATGTGTCAATACAAACCATGGGCCAATACAAAATATGGATCAACAATTACTACGGGATGACTTACGAAGCATATGCGTCCAACAACAATAATACAAACTATAGATCAACAAATACTACGGGACGACTTACAAAGCATATGCGTCCTAAATAGAAGTGTTGACATGGGTTCCTAACATATAAATATCTTGGGCAGTACAATCACCCCTACATGCTCCTAAGCCACTAGATCAATAATGTTGACATTAAACCTGATCACAAGAGGAAATACTAACAAACTCAAATATCTCAGAATCACACTATATGGGTTGGAAGCTAGATCTACATGTTCCTTCTACGAAATAGAACCTAATATAGATTAAAGACCCTTATCTAGCCCTAGAAACCAGAAAAAAAATGTAGCCCTGGAAATCCCAATGTGGAACTACAAACTTGGACACCTAATATAGAATACTTATCTATCCCTAGAGACGTAACCTTGCTTCAGAGACCTAATCTAGGCCTATAGAACAAAATCTAGCTTATAAAACCTGATCTAGCCCTATAAACCAGAGAAAAACAAATCTAGCCTTGGAAAGCCTAATGTGGACCTAGAACCCTAGACACCTAATCTAGAATACTTATCTATCCCTAGAGACGTAACCTAGCCCCATAAACCTTATATATCCATATAGAACCTAATATAGCTTATAGACCTTGATCTAGCCCTAGAAATAAGACAAAAACAAATCTAGAGACACATGGCACCCCGTGGCCATTGAGGGACACTTTGAGGATTATCTATGGGGGAATGAAACCCAAACCGACGAGTGGAATGGGGTTCTGTTAGCTCCCAGACATGCATATGTCTAGTGTGGAGGTTTTCACAATGTCCATGCATGCCCAGGAGCATTCGGATGAGAATTGACCCCCTTTTGCAAAATTGGAATGGCCTTCATTGAGCAAAACCCTAGTTCCGGAGATGGAACAATAACACCATTTCTGGCCATTGGAGGCATGGTGGGGGGGGGGGCACATCTAGAACCTGGTGTCCTGAATCCATCGGAATCAATGGCTTCGTGATCAGAGTCACGGTTTTGATGGTATGGGCATATTTTCCAGGCACCATGTTGCCATTCAAGGACACTTTGAGGATTTGCTCCAGGGGCACGAAACCCAAACCGATGACCCAAATGGGGTTTTTTCAACTCCCACACATGCATATGGGTAGTGTGGAGGTGCTCACGATGGCCACACATACTCGAGAACCATCAGATGAGAATTGACTTCCTTTTGCAAAATTGGAATGGCCTTCACTGAGCAAAACCTTAGTTTCAGAGATGGCACAATATAACTGTTTCCGGGCATTGTAAGCATGGTCAAGGGGGCCTACAACTAGAATCTGGAGTCCTGAATCCATCGGAATCGACGAATTTGTGATCGGAGTCACGGTTTTGGTGTTATGGGAATTTTTTCCAAACACCCCATGGCCAGTCAATGACACTTTGAGGATTTGCTCCAGGGGCACGAAACCAAAATCGGCGAGCGGAATGGTGTTTCATGAGTTCCCACACATGCATATGGATAGTGTGGAGGTGTTCACTATGGCCATGCATGCCCGGGAGCCATCAGATGAGAATTGACCCCCTTCTACAAAATTGGAATGGCATTCACTAAGAAAAACCCTAATTCCGGAGATGCACAATAGTACCATTTTCGAGAGTTCGAGGAACTGTTGGGGGGGGACCACAGCTAGAACCCAACGTCCTGAATCTATTGGAATCGACTACTTCGCAATTAGAGTAATGATTTTGGTGCTATGGGCATTTTTTCCTGGCACCTTGTGGCGATTCATGGATGCTTTGAGGATTTGTTCTGTGGGCATGGAACCCAAACTAGTGAGCGGACTTAGGTTCCGTAAGGTCCCACACGTGCATATGGCCAGCGTGGAGGTGTTCACGATGGGCACTCATGCCCACGAGCCGTCGGATCATAAATGACCCCCTTGAGAAAAATTGGCATGGCCTTCACTGAGCAAAACCCTAGTTCCAGAGATGGAACAATAGCACTATTTTCAGGCATTTTAGGAATGGTGTGGGGGGTCCTATAGCTAAATCCTGGCATCCCAAATCCATTGGAATCGACGCCTTCAAGATCGGAGTCATGGTTTTGGTGCTATGTCCATTTTTTTCAGGAACCCCTTGGTCATTCAGGGACACTTTGCGGATTTTCTCTAGGGGCACAAAAGTCCCAACCGACGAGTGGACTTGGGTTGTCATGTACCCACCTATCTATATAATGCAAGGCGGGGAACATGGCACTAAAATCTGGGCTTTTAAAACAACTTAGCCAAATTCATCATGAATAAAAGGTACAGGCATTATAGTAAAATGCATATGTGTGCAGATGCAAATCAATTGAACATGCACAATGGAATAAACATAAACCACACACATTTCATAGTCATCCATCATCTCAAAATAGCCATCCCTTAAAACATTTGCAGAAGTAAACACAATAAAATACTCATCTGGATGTAATGTTGTCCCAAGCAACTAGCTATGTTGCTGCAATTTTCCACCCAACCATAGGTCTCTGCCCAGCCTATATTCTTTTAGCACTCAGAGACCACCCCCGATCTGGGCATGATATCGACAAGGAAATTGGGTCTCTCAAGCTCAGCTCAGCCCAAAGCAATGAATACCCAACTCAACCCCAGCATTCACACCAAACTTAGATATGGGATCTGGAACACACTTTCAACAATGGGACTTAGGAACTAGATGGACATGGGTTTTCCCCAAAACGTAGGCACACCAAAAATGGATTTGTGAGAGGGAAAATCGACCATAGGGAAGAAAACGATTTCTCCCACAGATATACAAGCAATCAGTGAGCCAAAACAGCCTCTATGGTCCCCCAAATCGATTTCCCTTTCTTCTCCACTTTTATACAACACAAAAATGCCCTTCCCAGCTAGGAGAATGAAGGAAAACACAACAAAACCATGGAGGAAAACACCCAGGTAGCTCCAAACTCGTGAGAGAGAAAGACTGATTGGTGAATAATGGATTGGGGGCAATTTCATGGCTCTTTTCTTTCCTAAGAAGCCAAACATGAAATTCTAGGAAGGGTGGCTTGCCCATACTGGAATTTGGACAGCCATACCTCTCCAATCCCCAAGGCATTAACTACCTCAACCAATTCTTGGAGGAATTAAATGATTGGGTACAAAAGTCAACATGGGTGGTTGAGATTTGATGGGTTCTCTCATTGACACTTGGATTGACTTGATTGGCTCAAAGTTTTGAATATTTCCCTCCCAATTCCTTGTAAACATCATGCCCCCATCTCTTGTTGCATTGCATAGCTAGTTGTGGGAATTTATATTAAAATGCATATTTACAATCCCCATGGTTCACTAGCACATGGGTAGCATAATATCCAATACTTGCCTCTTCACGATCGAGCATTCACTAGTGGGGCCTTCACCTTGAGCTCCACGCTATGAATCATACATAATATGCATACAATATTTACATTATAGCCCAAAATATTACAAGGGTCAAAATGAAGATGTGACATGGGTTCTGTCAGCTCCCACACGTGCATATTTCCAGTGTGGAGGTTTTCACGATGGCCATGCATGCTCGGGAGCCATCGGATCAGAAATGCCCCCCTTAAACAAAATTGGGATGGCCTTCATTGAGAAAAACACTAGTTCTGGAGATGGCACAATGGCATTGTTTCTGTGAGTTTGAAGCATGGTATGGGGGGTACCCCAGCTGAAAACCGACATCCAGAATACATCGGAATTGATGAATTCATGATCGAAGTCACGATTTTTGTGCTACGGGAATTTTTGTCAGGCACCCCATGGCCATGCAGGGATACTTTGAGGATTTGCTCAGGGGGCACGGATTCCAAACTGATGAGTGGAATTGGGTTCCATCAGATCCCACATATGCATATGGCTAGTGTGGAGGTGTTCACGATGTCCACACATACCCAGTAGCCATCGGATTCCAAATGACCCCCTTGAGCAAAATTGCCATGGCCTTCACTAAGAAAAATCCTAGTTCTAGAGAAGGCACAGTAGCACCATTTACGGGTGTTTGAGGCACAGTGTGGGTGGTCCACCAGCTAAAACCCGATTTCTCGAATCCATCGGAATCAATGGCTTCACGATCGCAGACACAATTTTGCTGCTATGGAAATTTTTTCTAGGAACCTCGTGGCCATTCAGGAATACATTGAGGATTTACTCCGGGGGCACGGAACCCAAACCAATGAGCGGACTTGGGTTCTGTCAGCTCCCACACGTGCATACGACCAGTGTGTAGGTGTTGACGATGGTCACTCATGCATGGGAGCCGTCGGATCAGAAATGACCACCTTTAACACAATTGGCCTGGCCTTCACTGAGCAAAACCCTAGATCCAGAGATGGCACAATAGCACGATTTTTGAGTGTTTGAGGCGCGGTGTGGGTGGTCCCCAGCTGAAACCCGACATCCCAAATCCATCGAAATCGATGGCTTCATGATCAGTGTCACGGTTTTGGTTCTATGGTCATTTTTTTCAAGAACCCCGTGGCCATTTAGGGACACTTTGAGGGTTTGAACCGAGGTCACAAAACCCAAACTGATGAGCGGAATTCGGTTCCATCAACTCCCACACATGCATATGGACAGTCTGGAGGTGTTCACGATGGCCATGCATTCCTGGGAGCGGTCGGATCAGAAATGACCCCCTTGAGAAAAGTTGGTATGGCCTTCATTGAGCAAAACCCTAGTTCTGCAGATGGCACAATAGCACCGTTTCCAAGCATTTGATGCATAGTATGGGGGGTCCCCCAGCTAAAACCAAACATCCTGAATCCATTTCAATCGACGGCTTCACGATCATAGTTACTATTTTGGTGCTATGGGAATTTTTGTCAGTCACCGCGTGGCCATTCAGGGACACTTTGGGGATTTTCTTTGGGGTCACGAAGACCAAGCTGGTGAGGGAATTGGGTTCCTTCAACTCCAAACATGCATATGTCTAGTGTGGAGGTGTTCATGATGGCCACACATGCTCGGGATCCGTTAGATCAGAAATGACCCCCTTGAGCAAAATTGGCATGGCCTTCACTAAGAAAAACCCTAGTTCCGGAGATGGCACAATAACACCATTTTCGGGTGTTTGAGGAATGGTGTGGGGGGTCCCCCAGCTGAAACCCTCCATTTTGAATCCATTGGAATCGATGGCTTCGTGATCGGAGTCACGGTGTTGGTGCTATGGGCATTTTTGTTAGGAACCCCGTGGCCATTCAAGGAAATTTTGAGGATTTACTCCGGGGGCACAGAACCCAAACCAGCGAGCAGACTTGGGTTTCCTCAGCTCCCATATGTGCATATGAACAGTGTGGATGTGTTCACGATGGCCACACATGCTCAGGAGCCGTCGAATCGGAAATGAACCCCTTGAGAAAAATTGGCGTGGGCTTCACTGAGCAAAACCCTAGTTCTAGAGATGGCACAATAGCACCATTTCCGGGTGTTTGAGGCATGGGGTGAGGGGTCCCTCAGCTGAAACTTGATATCCCAAATCGATCATAATCGATGGCTTCACGATCAAAGTCATGGTTTTGGTGTTATGAGCATTTTTTTTGGGCACCCCTTGGCCATTCAAGGACACTTGGAGGATTTTCTCCGGGGGCATGAAACCCAAACCAACGAGCGGACTTGGGTTCTGTCAGCTCAACTTGGGTTCTGTCAGCTCCCACACATGAATATGGCCAGTATGGAGGTGTTCACGATGGCCACGCATGCCCAGGAGGCTTCGAATCGGAAATGAAACCCTTGAGCAAAATTGGCATGGCCTTCATTAAGCAAAACCCTAGTTTCATAGATGACACAATAACACCATTTCTAGGCATTTGAGGCACGGTGTGGGGGGTCTCCTAGCTGAAACGCGACCTCCCGAATCCATTGGAATCGACGAATTCACGACCAGAGTCACGGTTTTGGTGCTACATGAGTTTTTTCCAGGCAGTCCATGGCTATTCAGGTACACTTTGAGGATTTTCTCCGGGGGAACAGAACCCAAACCGGTGAGCAGAATGGGGTTCCGTCATCTCCCACACATGCATATGGATAGTGTGGAGGTGTTCACGATGGCCACTCATACCTAGGAACTGTCGGATAATAAATGACCCCCTTAACTCGTCAGGATATAAAAACTCTTTCACTCATTTCCCCTCATTCTATTTCTCATTCCATGCATTTCACTTCTCTTTACCAGGGTTCTTGGGTGGGTTTGCTAGTTGTTTGAGAAAACATTTGTGGGAGCTTGGAAGGGAGATTGAAGGCTACTATTTGTGAGATATTGGAAGGGATATTGAAGGCTTCCATAGAGACATTCATCCACCATTGGAGATCTAAATAGGTGATATCCAAACCCCACTCTTTGTTTGTTTTTGAAAACATATTTCACTATGTTAAAAATTTTAAACCTTGCAACGTTCTATTCTCCTACTCTTTCCAATTTCTTCTTCTCCATCATTCTATTGTAGGAAACAAGTGATTCTCATCTTGAGTCAAGAAACATGATGGGTATGTGGTTTTGGATTTTGGTTCCACTTATTCTCATTATGATCGTGTTGGGAAGTAGATATGGTGGTGGTAGTCATGAGGGGGAAGAGGTAGAGAGTGACACATACTGTGGAGAAGAGGAGGAAGGGGAAGATGGTCATGATAATTATGAGCTTGAGAGTGATGAGGGGAAAAAATAAAAAGACACAACACCTTTGTGGAATTATGTGACAAGGCCTGGGGGAGGGAGAGGGGGTGGAACTACAAAGTTTATATATCCCCATTGCACTAATAATTACACAGGTTCATATACTCGGGGGAGAAATAATTTTTGTGGGATTATTCCATGTGATCAAGGTAATGTTGTTTGATTCAAAACCTGTGACAAAGTGCCAACTAAAAAGAGAAACAAATACAAAATGGAAGAATATGCCGCTAAAAAAAATTCCAAGATATCAAGGGTTGAATCTAAATCCTCTCACTCAAATAGAATGTTTGGTAGTGGATCATCATCGACTCCATCGAGATCCTCTCCTGGATTCTCAACTATGCGAAGAACATTATTAGATTTCCTTGACCTTGGTTGTAGAGATGATGTGGATTCAAAATTGTACAGGTTTCTCTATGCATGTGGTGTGCCATTCAATGTTCTTCACTCACCATATTGGAATGAAATGGTACAAGCCATCAATGGTGCCCCTGAAGGATACAGGAGCCCTGGGTATGAAAAATCTAGAACCATGGGACTTGACAGTGAAAGAGCCAAAACCAATAGTTCTCTTGGAAAGTTTAGAAATGATTGGTCGAAGTCATCACTGATAATGATGTTAATTGTATGGAAGCATGAGCAATCATTGAGGATAAGTATCCCAACATATTTTAGTTAGAGTGTTTAGTTCACACATTGAACCTTTTGATGCATGATATTGTTAAGATGAAGGACCTAATTACCGATGGATTGGTGCCTTGTACAAGAGAGGTAAGCAAATGATCAAGTTTATTACCAATCATAGCATGGCTCAATAGGTTAGGTATGTCCTGCAGTTCACCAAGCCAGTTTATAATATGATTTGTTTTGCAGATACAGATCAATCAGTGATTGGGGAGGTATATGAGCATATTGATAGCATGCTTGGTCAAATCAAATACATTGTTGAGAAAAGAGATGCAATCTTGTATGACCATATTCATAAACATGTGGTCAAAAGGTGGGATAATCTAAATGTTCTACTCCATGCCCTTGCACATGTCCTTACCCCAAAATATTATTCTCCAATTTGGTTGTCCCAACCTGCAACAGGGGGTGGAGTTAGGAAAAAACCACACACATATCTAGAGGTGCAAAATGGGTATGTGCTTGCATTAGACAAGTTGGTCCCTGATGAGGAGGAGCCTGCTCAAGTACGGAGTGAAGTGAGCGAATTGATCAGTGAGCATGGAGTCTTTGGTACCCTGCACGTAACCAAAGATCGAGATAGATTGGATGCTATATTTTGGTGGAACATGTATGGCTATGGAGCCTCATATTTGCATAAATTAGCGGTGAGGGTTCTCATACAGGTTGTGGAGGCGACCAAGAATGATAGAACATTTTTTACTTGGGACAACAATACAGAGGAGGCTAATGTCGAGGATGGAGCCATTCATCTTCTTCTCATGTTCCATGATCACTTCTAGCAGCTCCTATTCCACCTAGACCATGAGAAGAGAAATTGGAAGTTTCTCATGTCAAGCAGAAAGCTTAGTAGAGAGTATCATAGTACGTTTTATTTAATGTTTATTATGGCCTATTTTGTAGACATTATGGCCTGCTTTGAACTTTATTCTTTAACCTTTGAATCTTGTACAGATGAACCAACCTTTGAAGTTTAAACATTAAATTTTTTATTGCATCCTACAACTCTTTGGTATTGAATATGATATTATGACGCTTGGCTTCATTTCATGGTTGATGTTATCTGTTAGAGTTTGTTGATGGAAAATATTATATGTTGAAATTGGAAGGTTGATGTTGTTGATGATTGATGATTGATGATTGATCATTTAATGAAAATTTTATAAGTTATTGTTCCTATATGATTGATTTTATATCAATATAACTATTGTAGAATTGTTCAGGATGGCCACAATCGCCCGGGAGTCTTCGGATCATAAATGACCCCCTTGAGTAAGATTGGCATGGCCTTCACTAAGCAAAACCCTAGTTCCCGAGATGGCACAATAGAACTGTTTCTGAGTGTTTGAGGCACAATGTGGGGGGGGGCTAGCTGAAACCCGGTGTTTCAAATCCATCGGAATTGACGGATTTGCGAACAAAGTCACGGTTTTGGTGCTACAAACATTTTTTCCAGGCACCCCGTGGTGATTCATGGACACTTTAAGGATTTTCTTTTGGGGCAAGAAACTCAAACCGACGAGATTATTTAAGCTCCCACACGTGCATATGGCCATTTTGGATGTGTTCAGGATGGCCATGCTCTCTTGGGTCCATTCGGATCATAAATGACCCCCTTGAGCAAGATTGGCATGGCCTTCACTGAGCAAAACCCTAGTTCCTGGGATGGCCCAATAGCACCGTTTCCGGGCATTTGAGGCATGGTGTTGGGGGGTGCTAGCTGAAAACTGGGGTCCCAAATCCATTGGAATCAATGAATTTGTGAATGAAGTCACGGTTTTGGTGTTATGAGCATTTTTTCCAGGCACCCCATGGCCATTCAAGGACACTTTGAGGATTTTCTTTGGGGGCACAGAACCCAAACCAGTGAGCTGACTTGGATGCTTTCCGCTCCCACATGTGCATGTAGACATTGTGGATCTGTTCAGGATGGCCATGCTTTCCTGGGAGACTTCGGATCAGAAATGACCCTCTTGAGCAAGATTGACATGGCATTCACTGAGCAAAACCCTAGTTCCTAAGATGGCACAATAGCACCATTTCTGGGCGTTTGAGTGTAATACCCCAATTTTGACCCTTATGAAATATTGACTTTTAATGTAAATATTCTATACATGCGATGCATGTTTCCCTAGCGTGGAGCTCAAGGCCAAGGCCCTGCTAGTGTATGTTCGGATTTTATTTAAAATGGACAGGTATTTGATATTTTATTACCCATGAGCTATTAAGCCATGGAATATTGTAAATGATGTAAATATTTGATATTGCAATAAAATACCAAAACTGGCAATGGAAGCAACGAATGAGAAGGGGCCATGTGTATCCACTAGGGAGTGGTGAGGGGGTTGTGGGGATGAACCATATGCTGCCAAATGTCATCTTGTGAACCCATTTGACTTCCCTTGCTAACATTTAATTCTGTTGTAAGGAAGTTGTTGAAGAATTCAGTCCATGGCTTCAATGGAGCATGGGCAGCCCAGAAATTCATATGGAAGGTATGGGCTCTGTTTTTCTTGTACACAAGTCACTCTACCTCATGGGAATGGGTTCTTCCTCATTCCCATTCCATTATGGAAGATCCGAGCATCAGTTTTGAGCCATTACGAATTCCCAGCAGTGAGTAAAAAACTAGATATCGCAACTTTACAAGAACCCACGTTTTGAAGAGCCATAAACACCTAGAATTTGGTATTGAAAGTAAAATCCAATGGGGGATCCATAGATATGAACCTTGGGGAAAATTTGAGAGCATTAGATACCACGAAATCCATAGAAAAACCTAGTTTTTATAGCCCAAAAATCCAATGAAGGGATTGAGTTAATTGATGGCAGAATTGTGACAAATCCAAGTGTGAATGACTGAGCAGAGGTTGGGTTTGCTTGATAAACCTAGTGAAGGTTAGAATCTCAACGAATTAGCAGTTGGACCTTTCTATGCCCACCTTGAAGAGCACTGGAGGGAAGGGACGCCTGAGGGACTGTGTAGTAGAGAAGAGGACCTTCCTTATGTTGGGCGTGGTAGGTATTATGGGTGCCATGACTGTTGAATTCATTTGAGATGCCTGTAGCTTTGTGGTTGAGATCACTGGCTTACCATCCTCCTCATTTTTCTCTTCATGCTTGATAAACTCAATTGTGTGTTGGCTTAGCATGATTGTTTGTGCAAAACCATGGCTGTGAGTGAGCCTGTCTAGTTTCTCCTTAGTGGATACACAACCCAGCTCGGGGGTGATCTCTCAACTGAAAGAATATAGGCTGGACAAAGATCTATGGTTGGGTGGAATGTTCCTCTCACATAGCCAGTTGTTTGGATAGCTTCATCTCAAAGATAAGTAAACTCTATGGTTTAAATTATGATCATTATGTGTTTTGTTCTGAATGTTAATTGTCCATGTTAATGAACTAAAGTGATTATCTTAATGAAATTGACATGAAGTATGTGCATAGCATGAGAACTAGATTGAATTCTCTGCATGTTGATTCATCATATGCCTGTGATAGATATGCTGATGCATTTATGTTTGTGTGTGTGAAAATATGATTTAATTCCACTGTGTTTATATTGAGTATGTATTTGCACACATAATTTTTATTTATCCATGAATATTTGAAGTAATGTATGGGGTTGAGATTGCCAATAAGCCCAGCATGTTGGTCATGTTCCCTCTGTGGTTTGGAATGATGGGAGAGGACGTGATAGAGTGGTATCAGATCCCATGTTGCAGCACTAGGGCTGCTTGGGCCAAACTTTGAGTTTGCAGACAAGTAACAAAATGTTTTAACTTGGTATTGGTGAAGTTGGGGCGTCATTTTGGAATGGAAAAATGGTAGGATCAGAGTTTTCAGATGGGGCATAGGACCACATAGGTGCATAGAGATCTACAAGAGCTTTCCAACAATACTAGACTCGTCTCATTCGGATAAGGGACGAAGGAGATATGAACCCCGCAAGTTGCAGGAACAAAGGTGTTTCTACAGTTGCGGATTTTGGGAGTTCGGGTTGCAGGAACGCAAATTTCTGAAAATTGTGTTTTGGGATTTTCACAATTCCGAACCCGCAATTTCGAGATTTCGGGATTTTGGGTTGCGAGAATGCAAATTTTTGACAATTGCATTTTGGGATTTCCGCAATTCCAAACCCACAATTTCAGGATTTCGGGTTTCGATAATGCAAATTTTTGAAAATTGCATTTTGGAATTTCTGCAATTCCGAACACACAATTTCGGGATTTTGGGTTGCGGGAACGCAAATCTTCGAAAATTGCGTTTTGGATTTCCACAATTCCGCACCTGCAATTGTGAATTTCGGGTTTCAGGTTGCAAGTTGTGGGAATGCAAATTTTTGAAAATTGCGTTTTAGATTTCCGCAATTCCGCACCCGCAATTTCGGATTTCGGCTTTCCGGTTTTGGTGTCGAGTAAAAAAAAAATAAAAAAATAAAAAAATAAATTGATTTTTGGATTACAGGAGCATGCGGGATCAGAATTGGATGAGGTCAGTGGTGTTCTGAGGCCATTAACGAAGGCCATGGAAGGTCCTATGAGGATCCCGAGTCCATTATGCTCCAGTTTGGCATAAAATTGGAATTAATTGCTTTTATAAATCGGTGTCTCGATGCTTGGAAGAAGGTCGGATTGAGCCGAAACTAATATGGAGAAGTCATGGAGCAGGCATAGTGTTAAGTTTGGAATTTTGGAGCCAAAATCCAAAGAATGTGGTCTCGAGGTGAGTGTGAAGGCCAACAAACACTATTCCGAGCCACTTTTTGGAGATTTTGAAAAGCTCGCAGTGGATGAGAGTGACCCTGTAATAAGGATTCAAGAAATTTACATAACTCAACATTTCATATTCTCAGTAAAACAGAAATTTTCTGTTAGACAAAGATTTTCTAGAAATGCTCAGTTTGGGAGATAGCCATTTTTGGCTCAAAATCTTGAAAATTTGGAAAATGTCAAAAGTTAAAAGTAGAAAAACCCAGAATTTTATAGAAGATGAATGGAGCATCGGAATAGAGATATGCGAGTTGCTAAGTGTTCCTTGGTATATGGACTAACTTTTCCCGGTAGAAAGTTTTTCTAAATCCTTATAGATTTGCTTCTACAGGTGGCTTAAGTTGGCAGTTTGGGATATTTTACAACTGTGTAAAAAGTGCAGAATTGTGGTGAAAATTGTCATTTTTGAAGTAATGCAATTTCCACATCCGATGTCAAAATGGAGGACGTGGATAGGCATTGGAAAGCTTATCCAGCAGGGAATAATGGTGCATGACCAGAATTTGAATGAGGTTGTCATACCTTGTATATAATTAGAGCATAAAAGTGTCAGTGACTTTTTTGACATATTGTTGACAATATGGGCAATTTCCATAATTGCATGAATGGGAAAAATAAATGAAGACATACTAACTCTGTAAATGATTCCATGAGTTTGATTATGTTAATTATTGATTTTTTATGTTTCTATAAGCATTCCTAAGATGTCTAACAAATATTTTCATAATGCATAGTGCTTGCAGCTCATAAGATTTAATAATGTAGCAGAGGTAGCATATAGGGAAGAGAGTCTCCAAAGAAAAAAAAATGGTGACCATAAATGATGCTTAGGATTCTTATGAGCATGAGTAATATGTGCTAGGAGAAAATTTTCAAGAAGGGGATGCTGAGACTAAATCCAATGGGAGAAGGGAGCAAGTAACTCCTCAGAATTTGGTTGAAACCATGGTGAGCTTCAATGAAAGGTTGATGAAGGCTCAAGAAGAACAAAACCAACTCAATGCTGCTATTTTGCAAAGCCTCACTGATATGCAGCAGAAGATAAACCTTGGGTCCAACCCAAGCAATGTAGGTGAAGAAGGAAGAGATGCAGAGAGTTTCTCTAGAGCTCATTCAAAGAAGAGGACTCCAAGCCCAAGGAAGAGTTCTATGAGCAAGAAGCATAGAAAACCTTCCTCTAGATCTTCTTCTAGCAGATCATGTGACTCCAGAGGTTCTCAAAGAAGTCCAAGGCATATGCCCAGGAATTTTAATGGAAGAAAGAAGTTCAAAGGCATCCCACATGGGGAATTCAAGAAGGCAAGGCCTCCCACATTTGATGGAGAAGACAAGACTGGCCAAGAGGAAGAGGCCTGGTTTCTTGGAAAGAAGAAATATTTTAGAATTCAGGACTACTCAGGAAATGAAAAAGCCAGAATTGCCATTTACAATCTAAATGGAAGAGCTTCAATTTAGTGGGACAACCTCTTGTAAGTGAAAGACATCAGTGAAAGGAAGATCAACTGGGACAGATTTAAGAAGTACTTCAAGGAAAAATACCTTTCTTCTAGGTATTATGAAAGTAAGAGAAAAGAGTTCAATGAACTCAGGTTGGGACAAAAATCGATGGAAGAACATGTCCACAAAATTTTGGAATTATTGAGGTATGTGGATTACATTAAAGATGAGAGAGTAAAAATCCAATGTTTCCTTGGGATTCTACCTCAAAGTTTCAAATATAGGATTGAGTTTGTTAATCCACCAAGTCTTGATGAAGCTATTAGAATGACAATGCATTGCTATGAGCAGAATAAAGGAAAATCGGAGGTTAACCCGGCATGGAAAGGAAATCCAAGAGGGAGGTTTGATCAAAAGAAAAGTGGCTTCAAACCACCATTCACAAGTTAGCCCAGAACCTTTGCACAGGGGCAGCAAGCAAGGAGTGTATTCAAGCCAGCAGTAGCAACAGATAAAGCATCAAAAGGACCACTTCAGTGTTGGGGATGTGGAGAAAACCATATGCTAAAGGATTGTCTGCATCAGAAGGAGAATCCCCGAAGGTTGCACAAGTTAAAGGGAGAAGCTACAGTGGAGGGCATGGCAAGGGAAACACCTCGAATTTATGCAGCGTTGGATAATCATCAAGAAGATCATCAATCATCAGTGGTGGAAGTTGAAGGTAAGATTGCTAAGCAATCTATTTCTATTTGATTGATCCAAGATCTACTCATAGTTATGTTTCTCCAAAAGTGGTTGAAGGTTGTTCTCTTAGAAAAGTGAAGCATAATAAGTCTTGGCTAGTTCAATTAGCCACAGGGACCAAGAGAAAAGTTAGTGAGGTAGTGTTGGAGGGCCCCATAGAATTGAATGGACTCCACTCACATGCAGATTTAAATGCACTACCATTAGGATCTTATGATGCTTTAATTGGCATGGATTGGTCGGAAAGACATAGAGCCAAGTTGGACTGTTATGAGAAAGTGCTTGAATGTATTGATGAAGAGGAAAGACCAAGATTGGTAATAGGAATTCCCAAGCAAATTTCAGTAAGACAGATTTTAGCTTTACAGCTGAAAAAGTTATATAAGAAAGGTTGTAAATTATATGCAGTTCATATATCAGATTCACCAGAGGAAGAAGGACCAAGGATAAAATATTTCTCATTGTTGCAAGAATTCCAAGATTTGATTCTGGATGAAGTGTCAGGACTACCACCAAAGAGAGATATTGATTTTACCATCGATCTTGTTCCAGGGGCAGCGCCGAATTCCAAAGCTCCTTATAGGATGAACACACCGGAATTGGTAGAGTTAAAGATGCAGCTACAAGAATTAATGGACAAGAGGTATATCAGGCCTAATGTGTCTACTTGGGGAGCATCGGTGTTATTTGTCAAGAAGAAGGATGGGAATTTAAGGCTATGTATTGATTACAAGCAGCTAAATAAAGTAACAGTCAAGAATAAGTATCCATTGCCAAGAATTGATGACTTATTTGATCAAATTAAGGAAGCTAAGGTGTTTTCAAAGATTGACTTGAGGTTTGGCTACCATCAAGTGAGGATTAAAGAAGAAGACATTCACAAGACAACTTTAAGAACTAGATATGGTCATTATGAGTTCATTGTGGTGCCATTTGGTCTTACCAAGTAGACTGCGCTATTAGTAAATGCCCTGGATCTCTATATTATGTGCTCCCATTGAAAACGTGAGATTGCTCGTGACCTCTATCTACACACTCTATGAATTTACCCTAAATCTAAGATTTATTCTGTGTGTTATGTAATGTTTAAATTTCCGCTGGATATGGGAAAGGACGGCCAGAAGGCCTGACCCACAACGGTGTTAGTGTTTTTCTTTCACACCTTATATATTTTGTTGTCATGGAAGCCGAGCGATCCCATTGGGGAATCGATCCCTATAGTGATTTACCCAACTGCACTCTGCTTAAGTACTGATGAGGATCCTCCTGTATTGTTTTATTTTGTATACTGACACATAAGCATGAATCCGAGATTCAGCTCTTCGTAATAGGTTGATCCTTATTTATGGTTGCGGGTTGGTAGCCCGGAGATAGGAGAATAAACCTATACAAATAAAATCCTAAGGAGAGTGGATCTGATTATTCGGCGTCAATGCCAGGGAATTTCTTATGATGGGTTTTAATAGTTTCCTTCTCTGACTATGCAGATCCAAGACCGCAGTGATTTTTATAAGTTGGAATCTTTTTTTAAAAATGCAACAGTTCTATTTCTATTATGGCATTATAACGTCTGGTTGTATATCTTCAGATAGATCTCTGTATCCGTAGAAAGCCACGTGATTTCTGTGATAGTGTTAATTTTTTTGTATAGCGTTATAAATTCCTGAAAACCATCTCTGAATTTGTTTGGCGACGGGAAATGCTAGTTTGTTACTTTTTGTGTTCTTGGATCACGCTGCTAGATCTTATCTTAGATCTGGGCATTTATTTAATTATTGAACTGAGTATGAATTCTTAAACTCAGGCATGATCATTCTGCTCGATCCTATGTAGATCTGAGTATTAATCTTTTCAACAGCGTTCTATCCTCAGGCTAGGGCGTTATTTCGCTTTTCTTGACAGAGTTCGAGGGTGTAATTTTGTGGGTATAGTTGCTGTAGTATGTTACAACTAGCATAATTCTCTATATTGGATTCTCTGCCATACAGGTCTGTAGATATATAGTTTCATCGATAGTAAAATGGGGAACACTGCATTGTACAAGTAGATCGGTTGAGATCCCGACTCTTAGTAAGTTATGCTTCGGGGCTGGGTGATCTTCCTTAAGATCAATTTGTTCCATGCCTGGTGCTTAGCGCATGAATTTTTCGAATCCCTATTACTGTCACGAATTTATTTGTGCATAGTATAATTGTTGTGCCGAGTGCTGTTTGAATGCATATCACGATTCTGATTGAATGACGAATATTGATGTGTTAGATGAATACTCGGTTAGTTTTATCCCTGTTTTATTTGTATGGTTAATGCCTGAAAACTTGAATTTGTATCTCTGTAAAATTATGCGAATGTACTTACATATATATATAAGTCTATAAGGAACAAAGATAGCATTTTGTAGTTTTGATAAGTTAGGAAAATTACAAGTGTTTGTATATATGTATCGAGGTAGACCCATGGAATATCTTGGGGAGAGCATTTGAATGTCTTGAGAAGAACCACTCGTGGTTTAAGAGACTTTTGGGAAAGCGGAATTTTGTATAAAGCAACATTGAAGTTGTAGATGTAAAACTTCTAACTTGGCAAATAATACATGAGGTGACTCGTTCCTGGGGGACGTAGCCCATAGTTTGGGTGAACCACGTACATTTTGTGTCTTTATGTTTCTTATCATTGGGCTTATTGTGTATGATTATGTGTATGTTTTGTCGAATGTAGCATTGATGAATCCAGTTATACATGTTTTATGATGACTACATAGATGTATGTATTGAGATTTTTGGAATACCCTTTAGATTATAAATGGTATGGTGTCCATTTACTATTAAGACTAGGTTTACTTCAAAATTGTTTCCAAGTACAACAAAAGAAGTTGAATAGTGTTTATATGTGTGTAATGTTTTATCGTCAATTATCAATTTAATATGGAAGTATGTCACAATTTTGATCCTCCCTCAAATCAATTTTATTACAGAGAAATTTTAATGTTACTAAGTTCTTCTACAATTGGCAAAAACTAACTCGTCCCTTTGGGGTATGTTACATATGGTATCAAAGTGCAAGTTACAGCATTCGGGCCTATATTGGGCTTAACACGAGGAGATAAGTTGGAGGGGATATACTTGTAATACGAAACAAGTTCATCCTCAAGGTGCGACAAAGAGGTAACCAATAAGTCGTCGGTGAGTTACAAGTAAGTAAATTCCATTGTGTTTATTCCTGAAGCATTTTGTTATCTAAACAAATGAACTTCGGGTTTGATGCATGTTCCACAAGAAATGTACTTAATGCCTTTGGATGATGATAGCCTAAGATGTCTAAGATATGCTGAATAGAGATGAATAGAATGACTATTATGAATTGACATCATTTTGCAGATTGTCATAGGATAAGAGATTGTAGACCTTGAGGAAAGTATAATAGTATTGTGTAAGGTTGACCCTACAAAAGAATGAATAGTTATATACGGTTTAAAACTGAATAGTTATATGTGGTTTAAGGAAATTAGATTTTCATTACAGTTATGTAAGTTGTTTATAAAGGTAGAAGTGATATCGTCAATCAAGCTTTGCATAATGATGATTGAAGAAGGTCGATAGCAGTATATTAATAAAACCCATTCCATTTTCGGAAGGAGTAGGACAGTAAAGTTCGAAATAACAATAAATGATGGCGAGTCTAAGCAGTTTTTAATGCTTTTGAAAAAACTAAAAAAACTAAAATAAAGATGAACTTTACCATAATTCGATTTTTAGCTGTACTGAGTAGTTGTACCTTAAGGTAATACCTAAAAGACTAGCACTTTCTTGTAAGATTGTGTATTCTACTGGATAAAGAATATTTATGTGGAGTTATTATAAGGGATTGTATGCTAAAGTTATCTATTCTAAAACATCTCTTAGAAGTAAAGTGTTGTAGGCAATGACTTGTGGTCAACAATTGGTTTCTTTTCGTATTTTAGTATAGAGAAAAGTGCATTAAAAAATAAGCTTATTGGGACAATAACTATGACGACAAAAGTATTATGAGTCAAGATCGATGAAAAATGCTATAGCCCATTCCCTTGGTATAAAAGATTTAGATGTGAGAAGTGACGATGAGATATGTTATTACCTTGACTACCAAAAGTTAGGAATAAAAAGAATAAAAAAAATAAACATAGGAATGATGCCTTCATACCATGTATTTTGTCAACATAGAAAAATTTGAAGTTGGATTATGATTTCTACTTTCGATGTACTCAAGAAATAGTCCTAAATAGTTTTCATGAGATATAGGGACGTATATTGGTTTCTTTCATATGTACCTTATGTGTTTTAAATCTTTTGCATATTATGATGGCTTTTTTGTAAATGGCAATATATATAAGTATAAGTTTCGGTAAACGATAACCCCTGATTAATTCATGTTGATCATGTGGTAACCATATAGCTGTATATCTTGTTTTGACGTATTATGTTTTCCATCAATGGAAGGATTTCCATGAAGATGTTCATGGTAAAGAGAGCATTATATCATCTAATAGTTTAAAAGCATTGTTAACTTATATAGTTAGGTGTTTCTAGGTAACTTAATACCATTAGACATGGCTAATAGTTCCGAGTGATATAACAAAAGTCGTATAGATAAATGACGTTGTTGGAAAATTGATTAAAAACCTTTGCATAAGTATGCAAGAATATTGATTGTGGAAATAAATGATGTCGAAATTTTTTTAAAATCGTCATCTAACTGATGGAAGGATGGTAGACCTTGTAACACAATTGACTTGTATTTGTGGAGATCTTTAATTTTCTGAAAATTCACCAAATCCAGCTTAGTTATTTTGGGTATGTTACATATTTATGTATACACATGAGTAAGAAAGAATGGGGATTTAGATGACCGTTGAGATTATTGGAAGGGTAAAGAGGTTAATAAAATGCTATATGCTACCATTACGATGTCATGTCGTGAAGTATGAATGACGAAATTATTAAACCAAATAAATATATTAATCATCCATGGATGTTGTAGTATGATGGATGATTTCGTATTATTATGCTCAAGAAATGGTTCCTTACAAAATTTGACTTTGTTTTATAAAGTGGTACTAACAAGTGAATTTGACAGATTGTCAAAACCGCGAGACTCGTTGAAAGATAGGAGCGTGATGTATTATGCATGGTAAGCATATGGTAAGGACCTGAATAAAGATCAAACACTCATGAAAAAATATATGTGCATGAGTAACAATGCTTGAATAAATAGGTGAAAATGATTACTTATCGATTGATGATGATTATATCACAACTAACTATGAAGCTATAAATGAATTGTTGTGTGAGCACGATGGTGTTAGGAAAATGATTGCTTTGGGAGCACAATGGTGTTAGGAAAATGATTGTTGTGTGAGCACATTGGTGTTAGGCAAATGAAGTGGCAAAAATTGATGATCTAGCTCTACTTTGCTAAAGTAGCTTTTCCAGGACTCGAGCGAGGAGGCTTGAGGGAAATTGTGAAAGAGTCTGTGATATCAATGGCAAAGACCTAGGCACAAAGTTTGACATCTGCAAGACAGGACGCTCTTTGATGTTTTTGAGGAGAAAACTTTTGACTAGCAATCAAAAGGGAGAGTAACCTCAAAGTGAACTCAAGAGAGAGTTGGTGATTAACAAAAGCGTTGTTGAAAGTTTTTCATGTTCAAGTTATGACAATAAAATACATGTTAATGATTTGACAAGTAATTAGTTTGTTGAATGTCTTAATGTGTGGATGTTATGAATACTTGAATAGGAGGAAATTTCCTCAAGGGTGAGGATGGATGATGAATTTTAAAAGTTTAGTCTTGTAATTATGTGAAATAGATGATGCTAACCTATGAATGAAAGAGATGTTTACCTCGATTTGAGGACTAGTTAAAGTGCCTAAGTATTAGAGGTAGAAGACGCCCTCCAAAAGATTAGTAAAGATGAATTACTTGTGAATTCGTTTTAGTTACATTGAAAAGCAATCTTGTATTTTGTTTCTTACGATGATAATAATACAAAGAAAGGCTAGAAGATGTTCTATGAATAGAGGATTTGTTGTTGCAAAAAGAACTCCTTGCTCATGCTCTTAATTGGATTATGTATTAGTGAAATGTTTTATTGAACCATTTGGAGAACCTAGTTTTGTTGCACAAAAATACAGGGTGATCGATAGCGACTTGCAAGGAATTCATAAAAGACCAAAGAAGGTCAAAGTAGAAGTGACAAAGTAAGAAAATGATGACTCAAGAGGAGAGGAGGAACTGCTGAAAGTATGAACACCAAGGACGGTGTTACTCTTAAGGGGAGGAGGATGTGATATCCCTCCTTTTTGCCCTATTATTTGTAATGAAATTGAATATTTTACTAATTTTTTTGTGAGGAGCTCAAGGCCAAGGCCCCACGAGTAAAAACTTGTAAGTTATGGTTTAATCCCTACATGGTGAATTTTAAACATAAAAGACAAGACACAGTTGAATGGCGGGCAACTGATTTCCACCATAATGGAAAATGTTAAATTTTCAAAATTTACTTCAATCTGATCTAGGATCTTAACTGAGAGAACAACATGTACAGCATATCTACAGCATATCAATCATGGAGACAATAATGCAAGCACACAAGAGACACAAAGATTTACTTGGGGAAAACCATAAAGGTGAAAAACCCCAATAACTTCCTCAGAGATAGATAGAGCAATGATACAACCAACCAAGAGAGATAGCCATAACCTAACAACAGATCCTCCTCCTCCATAAGTGCGCCACTCCTCCTTGAGTGCATGTGTGAGAAGTGAGTGAGCAAATAGAGTGCCTCCTGCACTCTATTTATACTTGACTTGACTTGCCTTTTTACCTAACTCATGTAGGCTCGAACTTAACCACATAACATAATGCTGACTGGGCCGACCCCCAATAGGGTGGTCTAATAACCCTTTGACCCACATGGCCGACCCCCAATAGGGTGGTCTAATAACCCTTCGACCCACATGACTTATACAGGGCTGACCCCAACAAGGTGGTCTAATAACCCATCAAGTATAAGTTACGACACTTACAATATAAATGATGACACTTCCGTATAGAGGAATAATACCATCTCTATAGGAGTACATACAACATACATATATGAAATACATTCCGAAGTTACATATACATCAACACTCCCTCTTAACTAGGAAGGTATTTCTCAGCACAGTTCTTCTAGCACAAGTCATCTTCTCTGGATCATCGTCACTAGATAATTGTCATCGAGTCATCATCATCGTCACTGCTGCTGCTATCTCAATTAATCTCTGAATCTACTCGTCATAGGAAGTTCTACAGAGCCAGTCCTTTTTCATACTGGATGTAGGCCCACCACCTGCAAGTCTTCATCATCATTGGCCATACTATGGAATCCTCGGGACTTATTACGTGTGTCACAAAACCTTGAAAGAGCATCCCAGGATGTTACGGGTACACAACTCCAACCTGTAGGATCTCCTAGGGCGCTATTACATGTGACCCCACCACAAAACCTCGAAAGAGCATCCCAGGATGTTACGGGTACACAAATCCAACCTGAAGGATCTCCCAGGGCACAAATTACATGTGGTCACCACAAAACCTAGCAAGAGCATCTCAGGATGTTACGGGTACACAACTCCGACCTGAAATATCCCAGGGCACAAATTACATGTGGTCATGGAAAAACCTCGAAAGAGCATCTCAGGATGTTACGGGTACACAACTCCGACCTGAAATCTCCCAGGGCCCAAATTACATGCCATAGGACAAAACTTCGCAAGAGCATCTCAGGATGTTACGGGTACACAAATTCGACCTGAAATCTCCCAGGGCACAAATTACATGTCCTCCCAGAGCAATGTCTCGAAAGAGCATCCCAGGCTGTTACGGGTACACAACTCCGACCTATAGGATCTCCCAGACATGCTCATCTGCACAACCTGATCCACGGCCACAGAGTATCAACCTGATACTCACCATACATCATCCTGATGTACTCATGATCGTCCTGATCATCATCACTGCAACGTCCTGCTGCATGTCATCTGGAGCAACATCCTGAAGCTCATCATCTATGATCATCCTGATCATCATCACTGCAACGTCCTGCTGCATGTTATCTGGAGCAACATCCTGAAGCTCATCGTCCATGATCATCCTGATCATCATTGCAACATCCTGCTGCATGATCCACCTGATCATCAATGCATCCACCTGATGCATACCAAGTATCTACCTGATACATATCATCATACATGATCCTCCTGATCATACAATGTATCCACCTGATACATGATACATATCACCATACATGATCCACCTGATCATACAATGTATCCACCTGATACATATACAGATACATGGTCCAAGCATCCAACATGATGCATATACAAAATACATACACATGATCCAACTGATCATATCCAGCATCCAACATGATGCATACATACATAAATGATCCAACTGATCATATCCAGCATCCAACATGATGCATACATACATAAATGATCCAACTGATCATATCCAACATCCAACATGATGCGTACATACATAAATGATCCAACTGATCATATCCAAGCAGAAACCAGAACATCATCCTGATGCTCATCATCCAGCGCTTACATCCACATCCATGTGAAGGACCCCCCTTCCAACATGCTTGGAATGGCTTCAGCAAATGTGTCCATCACTTCTTCCTCGAAGTATCCTCGATCTGAAGCACGCCAAGCCTCTCTCTGAAGTACTCGAACTTCACCCTGGCTAGTGGCTTCGTCAGCACATCTGCAATCTGCTCGTCCGTCGCAACATATAGGAGCTTCTCAGCTCCTCTCTGCACCATATCCCTGATATAGTGATATTTGATCTCTACGTGTTTCGACCTGTAATGAAACACTGGGTTCTCGGACAGCTTCACACAACTCTGGTTATCACAGAAGATACCAGTAGCCTCAAATAACTCAGACAGTAGCTTCCGTAGCCATACTGCCTCACAACTAGCTGAGCAGGCTGCAACATACTCTGCCTCAGCTGTAGTCAGTGCTACGCAGGACTGCTTCCTGCTAAACCAAGAGATCACACCTGATCCCATACTGAAGCAACACCCAGATGTGCTCTTCCTATCTGCAGCACTGCCAGCCCAATCTGAATCAACATAACCCTGTAGGTTAAACTTTTGATTTGCCTCATACCTGAGCCCATAATCCACTGTACCCTTCAGGTACCTCAGAATATGCTTTACCGCAACTAGGTGAACACTCCTCGGATCCGTCAGGAACTGGCTCAATGTGTTCACAGCAAAGTAAATGTCTGGTCTCGTGTTCGTCAGGTACATCAAGGACCCAATCATCTGGCGATACATAGAGACATCAATCGGCTCAGATGAAGCATCACATAGAAGCTTCAGATTTGATGCCATAGGTGTGGCCATGGCCTTGCAATCCATCATCCCGAACCTCTTCGGGATCTCTACTACATACTTCCCTTGTCCAAGGAAGATTCTATCTGCACTCTGCCACACCTCCATGCCAAAAACAAATAGTGCATCATCCCCAAGTTCTTCATCTCGAACTCGGTAGTAAGCTTCCGCTGCGTGTTGGCAATCAATCTATCTTCACCATACCAAGTTCTGCACATATATGATTTCCTATCATGTGTCTCAGAACCAAGTGGCTTCTCTACATACACTTCTTCTTCAACTACACCATTCAAGGAAGCTGTCTTGAATCCATCTGGTGTATCTTCTATTTCATCACTTTTATATTTCTCAATGCTGCCATCTGCAACATGCTTGATATGATAGTTCCATTTGGAAGTCATAGCAAACTTCCCTTCATGTCTTGGGATTACATCCCAAACATCATTCTTCATGATCGACAGATCATGGCATTTCATTTCTTCATCCCAGATCCTGGGAACTTCAATATCTTCAATATCTTCAATAGATATCTTTGTTGCTGGAACAAATGTTGTATTTCTTCTTTTGTAGGAGATGGCATACGATCTTTCCTACACAACAAGTTAAATTGCATGATTAGAAAACATCTCATAGTTTTCAGAACAAATTCTTACACATAAAGAAATATGCCATACAGTCATGCAATTATCTTAGCCAATGCTTCAATACAACATTTATGCATATTCCGTAACTTTCTAGATGCCTTCCAATCTCTACCAGAACATTGTTAAGAGTGTGCACAACTCCCAACATGTCAGCAAAGAGGTTTCATTCTAGATAAGTAGCAATGGAATGTTGTACAGTTCCATAGGCCACTTACCCATGCATATTAGGAGTATACTTTTCATCAATGCAATTATTCTAATATGCATAATACACAACCTGATTCTAGGAACATCAGTATATACATTATTGAACAATATTATTTAAGAAATGACAATTCAAATACTTATCTTTGTTTGTTCGTTGGGTGGACTCCCTCTGAGTCTTCGCTTCCTTGCAGGAGCTACTGGAGTCCTAATCTGAAGTAGCTTCTTCTACACCTTTTGATGTGGAATGTAGAGAGATGGTCAACTCCCTCTGAATATCTGCATCCTTGCATAAACCACTGGAGTGTACTCCCTCTTGATCTTTGCTTCTTGGATTACCTGTTCTTGAATCTCATATTCATCCTTGGTCCCTATGCATGCTTATTAGTATCATGAATGTGTTATCCTTGTGAGCTCATATAAAATCATACATTCATTAGCATACTATTAAAACAAAATAATCTCAAGCATGTATAGTCATGATCATTTCAAACAGAAAATAATAAGTATTAGCATTCAAGGTTTATGTAGGATTCTTATGGTTAGTCATATCATCAATTATGGTAAGAAACATAATATGCATACAATCATGATTATTCAAACCTATGACTTCATGAATAATCATTATCAACAACTGTATAAGATCCTAACCCAAGGTAGGATTCTATCTTGATATAGGAAAAACATACCTGGATTAGCATGCTAGTTAGTTATGTCTAACATACTCACAAGATGTCTTCTTGTTCTTCTTCAATGACTTGTGCTAGTAACCTGTATATCTCATAGGTTAGCCATTACAAAACCAAGTTATACATACCTCGTAAATGGATCTTCTATGAGATCCATGACAATGGATGAATCTTTGTCCTCATGTTATCATGATCATATGTTCTTGGACCAGAACATGATTTGTCTTTCTTGGTGTACCTTTCATGTTAGTAGACAACATAAGCCTCATACAACACCATAATGCATTAGTACAATCATAAGTGTCAACACCCTAATCAATGAATATTTTCTATCGTGCATTCATAGTTTTATTAAGGTGATATGATGTAACGTCCCCAAATAACAATAAGACATTATGTTTTTTGTTTTTGTTATCATTGTGAAATTCATTTCAATAAGAGGCTAGATGGAAAATCTGCCGAATAAGTCCTAGGAGGACTGTTGTAAGAAACAACTTTGAATTTTAATTATTGTTTTAATAATAAAAGGATGAACAGGAACAGCCAAGTTAAATGAGGAGATCATGCATGGAAAAGTGGGGGACAAGTGAGAGTTAACCTTGGGAAAACCAGAACAGGTGTCAGAAGTGTATTTAAGACACTAGACACACCGTGAAAATTAGGGATTTACTTAGCTGTGAAAATTCCATGAGGAATGGGCTGCTAATGGTAAGACCTAGGCAAAACTATAAAGGAAGGGAATATGTGGGAGGCAGGACGCTGCTTAGTATGCTGGAGAGGATCATATTTGCTGTGTGAGCACTCTGTGTTAGGCAAAGGATTCTGGAAATGTGACTGAGTTTTCGAGGTTAACTGTCCACACTTTACATGCATGCATCTGGCTCGGGGGTGATTACGGACAGACCTGGTGTTTGTACCTAATCTACGGTTGGGTGGAACGTGGCTGTTCCGACGTCATTTAGGTTACCAATTCCAGGTTTTCTGATTTCAATCTTTTAGCATTTTAGCATTTCTTTTATTTTCCAGATCATACGAATTTAAGATTTGTGCACAAAGGAAAACTGTTCAAACTTTCAGCATTGTTCCTTTATTTTATTTTGTCCAGTTTATACGAAAGTAGGTTTTGCACACAAATGAAAACTGTAAATTAAGTTTGCCGTCCATAATGTTAAATCTACTAAAGATAGATGTTGAACACTTCGGTGGGGAATTTCTTTCTTGTTAATCTAACCTGAGGTGGGTATAGTTTAAGCTAACGTAAGGCTGATTTCAGTCTGCATATGTAATCAGAAACTAGTGATAAAATATGATGGATGATATTCATAAAGTACATCACAAGGGTAGAATTACAGAAATACTGATTGCAAGCGATTAAATATTTGACCCTTGTATGTATTCGTTGTTCCGGTTAAAGATCCTTTTTTTTTCGCTGTAATAATAATTGTTGATATATGGGTTAGGGTCCAGCCCTCAATGGTAAAGAAAACCCTAATTTGTCTCTTTTATTCATAGATCGTGATAATCGTTTTTGCTGGTCACGACAACCGTAAAACCCTGTGTGATAAAAAAAAAGACCCTTTTAGTATTTAGATCTGAAGTGGTTAAATGATTATTGTTGAGTTATCGAGGCTAAATCTTTATCGGATTTGGTACAGCCCAGTTCAAGAGTTGAACCTTGGACGGTGGACAATACAGTAGCCTTATTGTTAAGATTAAACCCTAAGACTTAAATTTTGTCCAAAGCGAGTTTAACCCTTCAGTTATGCTTAGTAAGGAATCATTTCAACAACCGATATGTGGGTAACAGGGTAGTAGGGCAAACATAAAAGTCCAGGCATGTATGCTACCCGAGGAAAACAACAAACAAAAATAGAGAATCAAGCATTCGCGTTAGCACCAGGGTGAGACTGCAGAGTACGTTTTTGCGTCCCAGACGTAGGCGTTTAATCCTAATGCTAAAACCATTTCAGGGAAAACTATTGATACAGAACTTCCAGGTTCTATCCCCTTACCTAGGGTTTGGCTGCGTTTTTCTTTCTTTTTCCAGAAAAGAAATGTATAGAGATTGGAATCTAAACCGAGCATACCCAAAGCATTTGGGGTTTTGAGAGATATCATCGGAAAATATTTAAATAAACATTTGAAACCTTGATTTCGTTACCTTCAGCCCGAGGATATAGTTAAGAAGAGAGACACGAATTTGCTAAGAATCATCCTGACCATTTAACAGAAAAAAGAAAGAGACGAACATTTTGGAATCATACTTATAAATAAATTTCAGGTGCCATATCCCATTCAACTACAGTACCTTCGGAATAAGTAGTTGTATCTTGTAGATTCTGGAATTAGATAAGAATACTAAAAGTCCCCTAAGATACAAAAGGAAACGAAACCGTTGAACCAAAAGTAATGCAGACCAACACATTTCTTAACGTTTAGATTCGCATGAAGAAGTTTTTATAAAACCAGATATTACATTGAATTCATGGCAGCAAAATACCCAGGCCACTTTGAATCGTTGAAGCTGCAAGTAGACTAACTGATAAAAATTTAAACTCCCTGTAAACGTTGAGTAGGGTCTTTCCCAGGTTTTCCTGTCATCGCATGAAGGTGGAAGGAGCAATGCCACTTACCGGGGCAGGGAAGGCTCCTTCCAAAAATCTGCGCCTTCGAGCTAAGAGAACCTATCAATATGTTATAACCATACGTTAATATCAAATGGATTGGACTGCTGAAAAACAAAACAAAAGAATTTTCTGAACCCTGGCATTGAGGTTACCTTCATAGCATCTAGAATTTCTGATACAGAGAACCATCTAAAATTCCTGGGGTGTTCGTACCATCAATCTGAACCCTGTAAGTAAGAGATCACGGTCATTAACCAGTGCTCAGTCATGCACTAGCAGAGATTTAAAAGAACCTTGGTATAAAACAAATACCTCTCTCTATTACGCTAGTCGATTAAGAATCACTCATCAAAATCACAATTTCGAAGTGGTAAGCAATACCCTGTCGAAATTGTAATCACAGGGAAATCTGCCCCTTTTTTTTTGTAGAACCTCTTTCGAATGACAAAAATAGTCGAACCAGAAAGGATGAACACTGTCGAGGTTATTATTATAAATTATTTTTCAGAAATCAAGGTAACCAAAGCCTGTCATTTCCAGGTGCAGGTGGCACTTCACATTTTACCACTATAAATGCGGTCACATGGTATTGAATTACTCCACAGTACGATTAAGCTGTCAAGGTGCAAGTGGCACCTTCGCCGGCATATATAATTTTGGGTATCACATAACTATTCCGGTAGAGCTTCGCTGGATGACAGAGGGTACACCAGGAACGCAGCAAAAATTAAATGTCAAATGACTCTAGCATGATTGCATTGTAAATGGTGCAGGAAGTCCCTACACGATACAAATAAACAAAGGTATTAAAACTGTAGGTTCAAACATCATAGATCGTGAACCAACCATGCATTATGATATTGTTAATAAGTTCGTGAGATATCAAATGGGCAATCAAATTTTGTTATTTGCATATGATACCAGTACCCGGAAGATTTAACTTTGTAAACAAATGTAAAACGATACAATCATTTTATTGATGTGATGACTAACTAGGTAAGAACGTTTTTGGTGAGCCTTGATAGAATTTAAGCATTTGACAACTCATAGTGCAATAGGATGTAAATTAACAATGTTAATGATAACCAGGTAACCATTGCAAATTCATGTCTCGTGTCGTTGGTAAAAGGTTATTGTATGTTGAGGTTTGCACTAATACAGAAGGAGTTCACATAACAGCCCTTATAGAAAGAATAATGGTTGCGCACTAGGTTTAATGCATACCTTGATTTTAGAACCCTTGCTACCTGCGTTGTGAGGATTTCCGGCACTAAATTGCACCTGCGTCAACATACGAAGCAGAGTTAGCCATAGCTAAGTAAGTGGCATGTCCACCATATTACCCTCCTAACCAGCATGAAGACACAAGGGAAGAATTTAAGCAAGCTTAGCATACGAATGTAATATATTTTTGTGTGTGTTCACATAGATCCATTTTAATGTTGTTTCACAGCAAGGAGAAAGTATAGAAAAAAAAAAAATTTATGGAAATTTTACATATGGTATCAGAGCTAGATTCAACCCTGTCGCGCTTGGGAACACCTAACTTCTGTTGTACATGAAATAAAATTCCTTTATAATGTATTCAGATGTTGTATGCATGTGTTTCAATTTGATTTTTCAGATGACTTCGCACAAGGAATATGGAGAACAGCCTGAAAGAAATGAACAGGCAGGGGCAGAAGAACATTCTGAAGCAAGTCAGGTACTGGAAACCATGAGAAGCTTGATCGTGGAGATACATAGTTTCAAAGCAGACAATGAGCAACTAAAGAAAGCTCAAGAAAAAAAAAAAGAAATCAATGAAATTTTGCTGCAGAGTCTACACGAAAGGAATAATGGCGAAAAACAGAAAGAAGATACCAAGAGGAAAGAGGAGACTGACGAAAATGCTGAGAAAAAGGCGAACTCTTCCAACGAGACCCAGAAATCTGAGCATCAAGACAAGACCATGGGAAAAAGGAAAGTTGACCACCTGGAGGGTGAATTCAAAAAGATAAAACCTACCAGCTTCGATGGAGAATAAAAAACTGGCAAAGAAGCAGAAGCCTGACTGCTGGATATAAAAAAATACTTTCAGATTTACAATTACTCCAGCAATATGAAAGTCAGAATGGCTGTGTACAATCTGAAGGGAAAGGCCAACATATGGTGGCAAGACCTTAAGATTTCCCAGGGACTAAAAGAAAATAACCTTGAATGGTCAGAATTCAAGAAATATTTCAAGAAACAGTACTTATCAGAAAGTTATTATGAAAGAAAAACTAAGGAATTCTACGAATTGAAGCTGGGACAAATGACAATGGAAGATCTTATCAATAAATTCCTAGACTTGTTACGGTTCGTTCCATATATCAAGGAAGAGAAATTGAAGGTACATCGGTTCTTAAGCTGTCTGCCACAGTCCTATAAAGATCGAATTGAGTTCGACAATCCAAGAACTTTAGACGAAGCACTGAGAAAGGCCAGACTATGTTTTGAACAATACAAACAAAGGAATGATACTACTAAGGCATGGAAGGAAAAGAAACAGGAAAAGTTTAACCAGCGGAAGAAAGGTTTCAAACCCCCTCCTTTCAGGAACATGCCCAGAAACTTCCAGGGGAATTCATTTCCCAAGAATGAACAGTTACAACAAAAAACTTTTAAAACCCCTAACATGGGAATAAAAGGAAGTACCGGTATCCCTAAAGAACCCCTGAAGTGCTGGGAATGTGGTGAAGCCCATTTACGCAGGAATTGTCCCCGATACAATGAAACAAACAGGGTACTGCATAATATGCAAGAAGCATCCACAGTGGGAGACATTGGGAAAAGTTATCACCGAATTAATGCAGCCATACAGGCAGATCATCAATCTGCAATTGTGGAAATTGAAGGTAAAATTTTTGACCATACTTGTACTATTTTAATTGACCCTGGAGCAACTTTAAGCTACATCACTCCCAAGATGATGGAGCACTGTCAACTCACCAAGGTAAAGCACCCAAAATCCTGGCTAGTTCAGTTAGCTACAGGAGCAAAGAGGAAGGTAACTGAATATATAGCTGATTGTGAACTTCAAATACAGGACCACAAAACAAAGATTAATTTAAATGTGTTGCCTTTAGGATCATATGACATGATTATAGGTATGGACTGGATTGAAAGATATAAAGTAGTACTGAACTGCTTTACCAAAAACTTTACATACATTGCGGAAGATCAAACTCTAAGAACAGTGAATGGGAAACAGAAACCTGTCTCTGTTAGGCAGATTTCTGCTATGCAGTTAAAGAAGTGCATGAGAAAAGGATGCAAGATTTACGCAGTAAGTGATTTACTCCTCAATGGAAGTCAAACTTCCATAGCAGAGCATCCTGTATTGGGCGAGTTCCTAGACGTATTTCCAGAAGAAATACCAGGGTTACCCCCTCAACGAGAAATAGATTTTTCCATTGAACTTTTACCAGGATCACCACCAGTGTCAAAAGTACCTTATAGAATGAGTATCCCAGAATTGACTGAATTAAAAATTCAGATTCAAGAATTACTAGACAAAGGGTATATAAGACCTAGTGTCTCACCTTGGGATGCACCGGTCCTTTTTGTCAAAAAAAAAGATGGGACTCTAAGACTATGTATCGACTATAGGCAACTGAATAAGGTAACTGTTAAGAATAAATACCCCTTACCACGAATTAACGATTTGTTCGACCAGGTAGGGGGAGCCAAAGTCTTTTCCAAATTGGATCTTCGATCTGGGTACCATCAGATTCGAATTAAAAATGAAGACATTAGTAAAACTGCATTCCGAACTCGATACGGACACTATGAATTTGTGGTGATCCCTTTCGGTCTAACCAACGCCCCTGCCACATTCATGTGCCTAATGAACGGTATTTTTAACAAATACCTAGACCAGTTTGTGTTGAATTTTATTGATGATATCCTAATATACTCAAAGACAGAGGAAGAACATGAACAACATATAAGGATTGTATTGCAAACCTTGAGGGAGCATCAGTTGTATGCTAAGTTGGAGAAATGTGAGTTCTTTAAAAAGGAAATTCAGTACTTAGGCCATATTATTTATGAAGAAGGAATTTCGGTCGACCCACAGAAAATAAAAGCCATAGGGGATTGGCCAGTACCCAGAGATGTAGCTGATATTAGGTCCTTCATGGGACTCACCGGTTACTATCGGAGGTTCATTGAGGGATTCTCAAAGATCGCCTATCCCATTACTTCACTACAGAAAAAAGGGATTAAGTTTGTTTGGTCCTGCAAGTGTCAAGAAAGTTTTGAACGACTCAAGGATTTACTAACCAGAGCACCTGTTCTAAAAGTAGCAGACCCGTGTAAGGGATACACGGTTTGTACGGATGCTAGTAAAGAAGGAGTGGGAGGAGTACTGTCCCAGGACGGACATGTCGTGTGTTATGAATCACGGAAGCTAAAAGAGCATGAACGCAACTATGTGGTTCACGACTTGGAATTAACGGCAGTAGTGCACGCACTGAAAATGTGGCGTCACTACCTGCTGGGAAAGAAATTTCTGTTACTAACAGATAACACTTGCGTCAAGCACTTATTTAACCAACCAGGACTCAATGCCAGACAAGCAAGGTGCATGGCCTTCTTAAGTGAATTCGACTTTGATGTAAAACACATAAAGGGTAAGGAAAATACGGTGGCAGATGCACTTAGTCGAAGGAACCACGAGGTGTACGAAATAATAATGAGTCAACCTGAGAGTAATCTCATGGAAAAAATAAAAGTGGCAAGCGAACAGGATGTAGAATACTTAAATCTGCGAAGTAAAATTCAAAAAAATGAGATAAACATGAACGGGACAGATTTTAGTATTGATCAGAAAGGTCTGATTTGGTTCAAAGATAGGCTGTACATGCCTAATGTTGCAGAAATTAAATTATTTATTCTAAATGAGATGCACAAACCCCCTTTTTCAGGTCATCCCAGGTATCAAAAAATGATAACAACCCTTAGAAAACAGTTCTTTTGGCCTAAATTAAAGACTGATCTAGCTGATTATTTATCTAAATGCTTGGAATGTCAACATGTGAAGGCAGACCATAGACATCCTGCTGGGTTATTACAACCATTACCAATTCCTGAATGGAAATGGGAAGTGATTTCACTAGATTTTATCACAGGTTTGCCGAGAACACAGCGACAACATGACTCTATAATGGTGGTGGTTGACAAATTTAGTAAATCTGCACATTTCATTCCGGTAAAAACCACCTACAAGGCAGCAGATATTGCAGGAATACTTCTAAAAGAAATATTCAGATTACATGGAGTACCAAAGATGGTAATTTCAGATAGGGATGTAAAATTTACCTCCAAATTCTGGAAATCCTTATTTGCAGGTCTGGAAACAAGAATTAATTTCAGCACGAGTTATCACCCTGAAACAGATGGACAGACTGAGCGTACTAATCAGATCATTGAAGATATGCTAAGAATGTACGTCATGGAAAAACCCACCAAATGGGAGGACTATTTACATCTGGTAGAGTTCGCTTACAACAATGGGTATCAAGCATCATCAAGAATGAGTCCATTCGAAATTCTTTATGGAAGAAAGTGCACTACCCCAGTTAGCTGGGATAGCCCGGTCGATCGTTTGTTGGTAGGACCGGATTTGCTGCGGGTTATGGAACAAATAGTCCAGAAGGTGCAGAAAAATTTAAAGGTGGCTCAGGACCGCCAAAAAAGTTATGCTGACCTAAAAAGACAGGATAAGGAATTCTCAGTGGGAGAACATGTGTACTTGCGGGTTAAACCAAAGAAAAGATCACTCCGACTAGGGAGTTGCACTAAACTGGCACCACGATTCTGTGGGCCATTCCAAATACTTGAGAGGATTGGACCTGTAGCTTATAAGTTGGCTTTACCAGCACATTTAAAAATTCATAATATTTTTCACATTTTAGTACTGAAAAAGTATATTCATGACCCCACTCATATTATTGATTGGAATTTGATTCAGGAGGCTCCAGAAGGCGAATTTCAAGTGGAACCTTTACGCATTCTGGACAGGAAAGAAACAGTACTTCGGAACCGAGCCATCGCTTAGGTAAAGGTGCAATGGAAGCACCTTAGTCCTGAGGAGGCGACCTGGGAATTGGAAAGTGAGATACTAGAAAAGTATCCGAATTTGTTCCCAAAACCGATGGAGGAAGACTAGAACACTGAGTACAGTGTTCATAATAAGGGGGCAAGGATGTAACGTCCCCAAATAACAATAAGACATTATGTTTTTTGTTTTTGTTATCATTGTGAAATTCATTTCAATAAGAGGCTAGATGGAAAATCTGCCGAATAAGTCCTAGGAGGACTGTTGTAAGAAACAACTTTGAATTTTAATTATTGTTTTAATAATAAAAGGATGAACAGGAACAGCCAAGTTAAATGAGGAGATCATGCATGGAAAAGTGGGGGACAAGTGAGAGTTAACCTTGGGAAAACCAGAACAGGTGTCAGAAGTGTATTTAAGACACTAGACACACCCTGAAAATCAGGGATTTACTTAGCTGCGAAAATTCCATGAGGAATGGGCTGCTAATGGTAAGACCTAGGCAAAACTATAAAGGAAGGGAATATGTGGGAGGCAGGACGCTGCTAAGTATGATGGAGAGGATCATATTTGCTGTGTGAGCACTCTGTGTTAGGCAAAGGATTCTAGAAATGTGACTGAGTTTTCGAGGTTAACTGTCCACACTTTACATGCATGCATCTGGCTCGGGGGTGATTACGGACAGACCTGGTGTTTGTACCTAATCTACGGTTGGGTGGAACGTGGTTGTTCCGACGTCATTTAGGTTACCAATTCCAGGTTTTCTGATTTCAATCTTTTAGCATTTTAGCATTTATTTTATTTTCCAGATCATACGAATTTAAGATTTGTGCACAAAGGAAAACTGTTCAAACTTTCAACATTGTTCCTTTATTTTATTTTGTCCAGTTTATACGAAAGTAGGTTTTGCACACAAATGAAAACTGTAAATTAAGTTTGCCGTCCATAATGTTAAATCTACTAAAGATAGATGTTGAACACTTCGGTGGGGAATTTCTTTCTTGTTAATCTAACCTGAGGTGGGTATAGTTTAAGCTAACGTAAGGCTGATTTCAGTCTGCATATGTAATCAGAAACTAGTGATAAAATATGATGGATGATATTCATAAAGTACATCACAAGGGTAGAATTACAGAAATACTGATTGCAAGCGATTAAATATTTGACCCTTGTATGTATTCGTTGTTATGGTTAAAGATCCTTTTTTTTTCGCTGTAATAATAATTGTTGATATCTGGGTTAGCGTCCAGCCCTCAATGGTAAAGAAAACCCTAATTTGTCTCTTTTATTCATAGATCGTGATAATCGTTTTTGCTGGTCACGACAACCGTAAAACCCTGTGTGATCAAAAAAAAAAGACCCTTTTAGTATTTAGATCTGAAGTGGTTAAATGATTATTGTTGAGTTATCGAGGCTAAATCTTTATAGGATTTGGTACAGCCCAGTTCAAGAGTTGAACCTTGGACGGTGGACAATACAGTAGCCTTATTGTTAAGATTAAACCCTAAGACTTAAATTTTGTCCAAAGCGAGTTTAACCCTTCAGTTATGCTTAGTAAGGAATCATTTCAACAACCGATATGTGGGTAACAGGGTAGTAGGGCAAACATAAAAGTCCAGGCATGTATGCTACCCGAGGAAAACAACAAACAAAAATAGAGAATCAAGCATTCGTGTTAGCACCAGGGTGAGACTGCAGAGTACGTTTTTGCATCCCAGACGTAGGCGTTTAATCCTAATGCTAAAACCATTTCAGGGAAAACTATTGATACAGAACTTCCAGGTTCTATCCCCTTACCTAGGGTTTGGCTGCGTTTTTCTTTCTTTTTCTAGAAAAGAAATGTATAGAGATTGGAATCTAAACCGAGCATACCCAAAGGATTTGGGGTTTCGAGAGATATCATCGGAAAATATTTAAATAAACATTTGAAAACTTGATTTCGTTACCTTCAGCCCGAGGATTTAGTTAAGAAGAGAGACACGAATTTGCTAAGAATCATCCTGACCATTTAACAGAAAAAAGAAAGAGACGAACATTTTGGAATCATACTTATAAATAAATTTCAGGTGCCATATCCCATTCAACTACAATACCTTCGGAATAAGTAGTTGTATCTTGTAGATTCTGGAATTAGATAAGAATACTAAAAGTCCCTTAAGATACAAAAGGAAACGAAACCGTTGAACCAAAAGTAATGCAGACCAACACATTTCTTAACGTTTAGATTCGCATGAAGAAGTTTTTATAAAACCAGATATTACATTGAATTCATGGCAGCAAAATACCCAAGCCACTTTGAATCGTTGAAGCTGTAAGTAGACTAACCGATAAAAATTTAAACTCCCTGTAAACGTTGAGTAGGGTCTTTCCCAGGTTTTCCTGTCATCGCATGAAGGTGGAAGGAGCAATGCCACTTACCGGGGCAGGGAAGGATCCTTCCAAAAATCTGCGCCTTCGAGCTAAGAGAACCTATCAATACGTTATAACCATACGTTAATATCAAATGGATTGGACTGCTGAAAAACAAAACAAAAGAATTTTCTGAACCGTGGCATTGAGGTTACATTCATAACATCTAGAATTTCTGATACAGAGAACCATCTAAAATTCCTGGGGTGTTCGTACCATCAATCTGAACCCTGTAAGTAAGAGATCACGGTCATTAACCAGTGCTCAGTCATGCACTAGCAGAGATTTAAAAGAACCTTGGTATAAAAAAAATACCTCTCTCTATTACGCTAGTCGATTAAGAATCACTCATCAAAATCACAATTTTGAAGTGGTAAGCAATACCCTGTCGAAATTGTAATCACAGGGAAATCTGCCCCTTTTTTTTTGTAGAACCTCTTTCGAATGACAAAAGTAGTCGAACCAGAAAGGATGAACACTGTCGAGGTTATTATTATAAATTATTTTTCAGAAATCAAGGTAACCAAAGCCTGTCATTTCCAGGTGCAGGTGGCACTTCACATTTTACCACTATAAATGCGGTCACATGGTATTGAATTACTCCACAGTACGATTAAGCTGTCAAGGTGCAAGTGGCACCTTCGTCGGCATATATAATTTTGGGTATCACATAACTATTCCGGTAGAGCTTCGCTGGATGACAGAGGGTACACCAGGAACGCAGCAAAAATTAAATGTCAAATGACTCTAACATGATTGCATTGTAAATGGTGCAGGAAGTCCCTACACGATACAAATAAACAAAGGTATTAAAACTGTAGGTTCAAACATCATAGATCGTGAACCAACCATGCATTATGATATTGTTAATAAGTTCGTGAGATATGAAATGGGCAATCAAATTTTGTTATTTGCATATGATACCAGTACCCGGAAGATTTAACTTTGTAAACAAATGTAAAACGATACAATCATTTTATTGATGTGATGACTAACTAGGTAAGAACGTTTTTGGTGAGCCTTGATAGAATTTAAGCATTTGACAACTCATAGTGCAATATGATGTAAATTAACAATGTTAATGATAACCAGGTAACCATTGCAAATTCATGTCTCATGTCGTTGGTAAAAGGTTATTGTATGTTGAGGTTTGCACTAATACAGAAGGAGTTCACATAACAGCCCTTATAGAAAGAATAATGGTTGCACACTAGGTTTAATGCATACCTTGATTTTAGAACCCTTGCTACCTACGTTGTGAGGATTTTCGGCACTAAATTGCACCTGCGTCAACATACGGAGCAGAGTTAGCCATAGCTAAGTAAGTGGCATGTCCACCATATTACCCTCCTAACCAACAGGAAGACACAAGGGAAGAATTTAAGCAAGCTTAGCATACGAATGTAATATATTTTTGTGTGTGTTCACATAGATCCATTTTAATGTTGTTTCATAGCAAGGAGAAAGTATAGAAAAAAAAAAAAATTATGGAAATTTTACATATGACAAGTCTAAAATCAAGATTGTACTAACCGTAATAACATGAAGACAAACATACCATAAACTTAATCATGGACAAATATTGAAACATACCTCGATGAGTCATACCTGTCGAGATCGCTTGTAATCTTCTTATGTAAGGCCTTAGCCTCATCTCCCTCTGAAACAGGAACTTCTTCACTCATGTAGATGATCAATCCATCTTCTTCTAGGATTAACCCAATCCACTTGATTTGCAAGAACTGGACTTGGAGCTGGATATGGGTTTGTCAGAGAAACCCCAAAAATTCAAACTTTGAATTTCAAACTTCTGAAAGGATAGAAATATGCGTCTTGATGAGCTGATCAAACTCGTATATTCAGAATTTGAAAACTGCAAAGTTTCACTCATCAATTTTGCCTTTGAAACTTCCGGATTCACTGGACGTGACCCTGAACTGGGGTTTGATGAAGCCCACTCTTTTGCCCCATCAAAAGGTTTGATCCAAAGCTCTAAGATTCTATTTTTCTGAGGAGCTTCCAGCCGTGGTCACAGATTGCAAAAATTCCCATTTTTACAGAAGCCATAATTTTCCACTTTTCTGATCAAAGTCCCGAACTAGGGTTTGATCAAGCCCGGCCTTTTTCCCAACCAAAAATTCTGATCTTGGTATCTAAATTTCTATTTTGATGAGTAGCATTCAGCCGTGGTCTCCGATTACAAAAATTCCAACTTTCTCCAAAGCCCTAAATTCCGGAAGCCATGAATGAAGGTACTCAAAAAATAATTCTGTTTTGATAGAAATATGTACCTGATTGTTTCTGGTGTACCTCCAAACTTTTCGATCCACAGGGTCTGAAAAAGTTTTCTAAGATAGCCTGACCTGTTATCTTTCCATCCTGACAGGTCTAACCACAATTGGATTCTCTGACAGAGAGTTATGTCAAATGTCGCAACGTGACCTGTTTTGGGATAAAACAGAAGAGCGAACTTGTACGGCGTGCCACGTGTCACTTTTGAACTTCGGAATCTAAAAAAATTTCCTGAGATATCTTGGCCTGTTATCTTTCCATCATGACAGGTCTGACCTCAATTGGACTCTCTGAGAGAGAGTTATGCCAAGTGTCGCAACATGACCTGTTTATGGGATAATATAGGAGAGCGAACTTGTACGGCGTGCCACGTGTCACTGGTTCAACTTCGGCCTCTGAAAATGTTTTCTGAGATAGTACAGTCTATGTACTACCTGTCACTTTTTACTAAATTTCATTTGGAGCTTCCTAGCCCAAGTTATGACCTTTTTCCCAAGGTCACCTGATTTTGACTCAGATCTGCGAGAGGCAGAAACCCTATATTGTACAGATCATAAATCACAAAGTACAACGAATTAGAGGTTGTCCTTTGGACACAAGGTACATGGGGATCTTAGCTTCGTCCTGTAACAATTTCAGATCCGAAAACATCTCCAAAACGGATTTATAGCGAAAGTTCTACGATGACAGGTTTTTGCTATATCAAGCCCTAGCATCGTAAGTGCAACAAGTGTCATACATGCCATATCATGCCTTCTTTCAGGCTAGCTCTGATACCATGTTAAATTTTCAGAATTTACTTCAATCTAATCTAGGATCTTAACTGAGAGAACAACATGTACAACATATCTATAGCATATCAATCATGGAGACAATAATGCAAGCACACAAGAGACACAAAGATTTACTTGGGGAAAACCATAAAGGTGAAAAACCCCAATAACTTCCTCAGAGATAGATAGAGCAATGATAAAACCAACCAAGAGAGATAGCCATAAACTAGCAGCCGATCCTCCTCCTCCATAAGTGCGCCACTCCTCCTTGAGTGCATGTGTGAGAAGTGAGTGAGCAAATAGAGTTCCTCCCGCACTCTATTTATACTTGACTTGACTTGCCTTTTTACCTAAATCATGTAGGCTCGAACTTAACCACATAACATAATGCTGACTGGGCCGACCCCCAATAGGGTGGTCTAATAACCCTTTGACCCACATGGCCGACCCCCAATAGGGTGGTCTAATAACCCTTCGACCCACATGACTTATACAGGGCCGACCCCAACAAGGTGGTCTAATAACCCATCAAGTATAAGTTACGACACTTACAATATAAATGATGACACTTCCGTATAGAGGAATAATACCATCTCTATAGGAGTACATACAACATACATATATGAAATACATTCCGAAGTTACATATACATCAACAGAAAAGTGATAGGCAGTGTATCCATCAGAATGTAACGATAAATGTTGGGCATCATCGTAGCACCGCAAACACTCGAGTTGCGATGAGTAACGCCGTCATAGTTGGGGACAGTGGTTACTCATCGCAACCCTTTCTTTTAGGATAAAGGGGCTTATCCTTCTAGGGTCATGATAGCTAGGATTAAATGGTCCTAGGACAAACAACTATAATACATGCGTATGTATTTTAATGATTTGAATTATTGATATATATATATATATATATGAAAAAGACAAACAAAAGTGTTGTCATAACAAACAAACCATAATCCATAGGTATGGTATGAGTTTATCTACATCTATATATATATATATTAATATATATACATATGCTAAAGACAAACGAAAGAACTGTCATAAATAAATACATGGTTTGTATATTAAAGATGTGCATTTATATATATATGTGTGTGTAGTGTTAGTAACAAATAACTAGAAAATTAATACATACATATTATTAATACATTTGAGTACGTTTAAGGAACTTAAACGAGTTTGGTCGAGCCTTAAACTTTTCCCTTAACAAGAAGAAGGACTCATCTGGAAATATGTAACTATCTACGTTATTTACGAGGAGTGGAGCTATAGTCCACTTGGAGAATTTAATAGAGGCTGTCTCCTTAGTGGAGCATATTCTGCCAATTGTTTCCATTTTGAGCCAAGTGTCTATCCAATGACAGGTGTATTTTTTTAGGTGGCCAAATCTCCTTCATAAGGAGAACGAAGTGTTGAGTAAAGGGGGGAGAAAAGGGATGGAGATCGGGTTCTCATTTCGTTGATTGTTGGGGAAGGTACAACTCACATGAGCTTGATCCCTGTCATATCATATTTGTTTATCTTTTATGTTGATCGGTATTTGTAGTAGAGATCAGAATTCTATTATGAGAAAGCACAATTTTGGTTTATTTCAGATCTATGGGTTTATGATGATGCCGATGTATGTGTGTGGAGTCCTTGTAATCTAGCACTGCAATTCCACTCTTTAGTGTGAATTGGTAGAATTCCCAAGTAGACTGCATTGTCAATAAATGCCCTGGATCTCTGTATTATGTGCTCCCATTGAAAACGTGAGATTCCTTGTGATATCTGTCTACACACTCTATGAATTTACCCTAAATCTAAGATTTATTCTACGTGTTATGTAATGTTTAAAGTTCCGCTGCATATGGGAAAGGACGGCCAGAAGGCCTGACCCACAATGGTGTTAGTGTTTTGATTTCACACCTTATATCTTTTGTTGTCATGGAAGCCGAGCGATCCCACTGGGGAATCGATCCTTATACTGATTTACCCAACAGCACTCTGCTTAAGTACTGATGAGGATCCCTCTGTATTGTTTTATTTTGTATACTAACACATAAGCATGAATCCGAGATTCAACTCTTCGTAATAGGTTGATCCTTATTTATGGTTGCGGGTTGGTAGCCCCGAGATACGAGAATAAACCTATACAAATAAAATCCTAAGGAGAGTGGATCTGATTATTCGGCGTCAATGCGAGGGAAGTTCTTATGATGGGTTTTAATAGTTTCCTTCTCTGACTACGCATATCCAAGACCAGAGTGACTTTTTTAAGTTGGAATCTTGTTTTAAAAATGCAATAGTTCTGTTTCTTTTATGTCATTATAACGTCTGGTTGTATATTTTTGGATAGATCTCTGTATCCGTAGAAAGCCACGTGATTTTTGTGATAGTGTTATTTTTTTGTATAACGTTATAAATTCCTGAAAACCATCTCTGAATTTGTTTGGTGATGGGAAATGCTAGTTTGTTCCTTTTTGTGTTCTTGGATCACGCTGCTAGATCTTATCTTAGATCTGGGCATTTATTTTTATTTTTGAACTAAGTATGAATTCTTAAACCCAGGCGTGATCATTCTACTCGATCCTATGTAGATCTGAGTATTAATCTTTTCAACAGTGTTCTATCCTCAGGCTAGGGTGTTATTTTGCTTTTCTTGACAGAGTTTGAGGGTGTAATTCTGTGGGTACAGTTGCTGTAGTATGTTACAACTAGCATAATTCTCTATATTGGATTCTCTGCCATATAGGTCTGTAGATCTATAGTTTCATCGATAGTAAAATGGGGAACACTGCATTGTAGAAGTAGATCGGTTGAGATCCAGAATCTTAGTAAGCTATGCTTCGGGGTTGGGTGATCTTCCTTAAGATCAATTTGTTCCATGCTTGGTGCTTAGCCCATGAATTTTGTGAATCCCTATATGTAACATCCCAAAAATCGCAAAATAAAAAAAAAATTGATGTAGCCTAATTTATAAGATAAATGCTAACTGCGGAATGATAATAATTAGCTCACAATGATAAGTGTCTCATACAATTTGTCTTAATTGTTTTAAACATGATTGTGTACCTGGTTATAAGTAGGATCCAATAGAACAAGGTTTTATTTTGTTATGTGTGAGGATTTGGTAACAATACTGATGATGTTATTTGCATAATTCTGAAGGGGTTCCTATTGGGTGCCCTTGGGTTTACTTAGCTTTGAAAGCTAAAGCATTGGATTCTTCTTTCGCAGATCTGCAGGTAAGGTTATAGAGTAATTCTAGTTTTTACAAGACAAGTTGTAAGCTTCAGCTTGTCGTCTCTATGTTTAAGATAATTATAAAATCTGACGTGCATGAAGATGTCGATGGTATGTATCTTCAGTTTAACTTCGTCACTTGTATCTTCTTTTATGGTTATGATTGCACGTGTCGTTAGAAATGTTTAAGCACTAAACTCATTGTAACTGTTGGTGAGATCAGTGGTAATATGGCCTAGTTTAACTGTCTGAATTTGTAACATGTTTGGTTTATGTGAAAGATAGTGTCATCAATATAATAATTGATCCTCCTGGAATGACAGCGGCAATGTAATAAGTTTCATAATGCTAGTGCTGACATTTGTATTTCGTCCACATATGAATCAAGGTGTTGTTGATATGTAGTATACAACATAGTAAAGTTTACATCAAACCCTAGTTTTCAATATGGTGTAAAGGTTAAGTAATATTCTACCCTATCCTTAAGCAAATAGCCTAGCTATTTAAATGTAATGTTTAAACATTTACTTTGTGGTAGTCCATACGATACTATGACATAGTTGGTTTATAATATAGTTGATATATTAACTATATCGATTCTTCGTTGGATATCCTATGGAAACTATGTTAATAACATTTGTTATAATGTTATATGGTGCGAATAATAATATGGGCATGAAATGTTTAAACTCCATAGTTCGGCATGCATTGCATATATGTGTTATATAGACTTTGGATAAGGTTTATGCATCTAGCATGAATGGTGTTGTAATAACCTTATGGAATGAATCATGTATCAATATTTATGATATTATGATACCTCTATCCTATGTTTGTAACTTATACACGGTTGTATGCAATTGTATGGCGTTGTTAAAACCCCGAGGCCTTCGCTGTCACAAGACTTAAACTCTGATATGAATTAAATGTTTGTGCAGTCGAGGTTCTAGCTTAAATCTATGTGAGATCTTCAGCATTCAATGTGATCCTGTTGTGGTGTTGTGATTGCTACATTGGCGTCTATGTTTCTGGATCCATGTGAAAATATTGATGAGGAAAGGTGATGTGTCACCATGCTGTGAACTTAGCTTTAGTGATATGGCATCCGATTGTCCTGCAAATTAATGTAATTATTGAATGCTATTAGGTCGTAACTCTGCCTTGGTTTCTCCGTAGCTCACTAGCTCAATATCGATCGTTGATCTTTGTGGTTTTCGGTAAATGGAATGTGTAAACCCTAGGAATACTTTCCTTAACGTTATTTGCCTTCGTGCATTCATTTGTGGTTTTGTTTTGGAGGAAGAAGGCCGACAGGACACTGGTTTACAGGGTTCGACCCTGGGCAGTTGTGGATGGCACTGTGCTTCAAAAACTCTGTAATTTTTGTTGTGGAATAATGTATAAGTGCTTGAGCGTTTGCTGAGAGTGTAATACTAAAATCCTGTGGCTTTCTTTCGGTGGAAAAAAGTTAGTAGGGAGGCCTTGAATTCGAGTTCAGTTATGATTCAGTTGCATGGAAATTTTGCTGTGTTGGAGAAAGGATTTGGAAGCTGAACGCATTCCAATCGACTATTTAACAACTGGGTAAGTTTTCTGGTCTATCCGCTATGTAATGTATTCCTTCATTTATTAACAGTCAATGGATAATATTGCTAACTCCTCATAGTTTCTTTTGGTAGGTAATGCCAAGGTTCTGTACTCCATGCTCAAGTTTGGTTGCAATAGGATTCGGTGATCAAAGGATAGCAATGCAGCTAAAACGGTAAGCCCAGTGGAAAACCCTCGTAGGTTCTCCTGGCAGAAATCATGACAAACAGTGTATCGTCAAACCTGGAAGTCGTGGTTATAAAACCTTGGGTTGTTGTTTTGGTTTATATAGTCGCTGTAATAGTTGGTAATTGCATAGGGTTTGAGTTTAAGGTTTCTATCTTGGCAACGATCCTTTGTTTTGAATTTGGGGTTTCAAAATCTGTTGAGATAATAAAATAAACGTTATCAATCCTGTGTTATGATAGTTGTTTTTGTTTTAATGTGTTGGGACTTGGCCTCTGAACAAAACTATGTCTCATCTATTCAAAATGTGGATGTGATACTAAGTATTTCAACAGACCTTTGCGTTTGAAAACGACGTGATACGAATGTGCAGTTGTGTATCTAAATTTATGAACACCGCGACATCGTTTTATTAATGTCTGTGAGGTTATGAAATATGTATGATGAAGATTTAAAAACTGGGTTCCGAAATCACTGATGCTATTGTTTCTTTAGGAAATGTGAGTTCATAAAAATGTTTATGCAATTCAGGAAAAGAAAATGCATGTTACTGTCATTTGATCTTTAGCTAGGTGTTGAAACTATATGACATGCTCCGGCCAAATGCCTCGTCTTCGACTGTGTAAATGAATAAGTAATACAACTATAAGTCTGTTAGGGTTTAGGGTTGTAGTTAAGTTTAGATTGGATGAAACGATGATGACTATTGATACGTTCGGCATCAAATGGAATTTGTGTGTACTGTTTGACCTTTGCTCCTACAGTCATTGAAATGTCTTAACTTTGTATTGATGTTTGAAATCAATGAGTTCGATCTACAGTAATGATTTGTAATGTGAAAATATACTTAATTTGTCTACTGTGAGTCAAACAAGAAAATGACAAAGAGCTTATTCATTTAGCTCGATCCTGTAACAGCATTTCAATTGTGTGTTTATGATTATAAGTGCATGTAAAAAGAAAAACATTAAACCCTAACTATATAATAAAAGACTTTGTTTTCTTAACTACTTTGTGTGTACAGTAATAGGAATATTAGTAATAACAGTAAACTTTGAAAGTATTTAAATGTAGAATTACAAACCCTAAGTTAGTAATGTGATGCTTCTTATTTGTCTAACTGTCCTATATGTACAATAATGATATTAACAACAAACTATAGTTATTCTTTTGAAACTAAACATTGGGAAAACAAAAATGAAAAGAATGGAAATAAAAATAGTGGTGTGAGTAGAATACAGTAGATATTGCTAAATAATAACAACAGATAATTTTAACAGAATATAAAAATAGTACTTCCATCACCATGGTAGTTTGCCTATCCTATCTTATTTATCTTAATCTGTTTCTGTACAGTAGTACAATGCTGTTCCTTTTTACATGGGGAAAAATACAGAAACCATTTTATTCAATCATTTCATATTTATACAAAAATTATTAACTTATACAGGAAACTGAAATAACTTATAAATTAAACAGTGAAAGTTTAATAGACCGTAGAACTGTAATATGCAGAATAGATAACATAACTTAAAAATAAAACAGAGAAGACAATAGAACCTGTAACTGACGATAGGGCTGACAAACACCCAAGGAGGCATGTTCCTCCCAACCTGCTTCAGAAGAAGCAACTCAACTACTGACTTCTAAGGAACCCTCGAGCCTGCTTACTGATCCAGTAAGTGGGTGGAATCTGTATAGAAGCAAGACACTCAAAAATACCTTCTCCACTCAGTATCAACCTCCTGAAACAAATGCCTTCTCCACTCAGCATCAAAATCCTAAACTCAATAAGAGTTTGGCAGACTAACAACATGATCAACAACAACATATCCCCTAATCAAATCTCTTGGGTGCAAACACAGCAAAACCCCAAGGTAAATTTCCTCGTCAGGAAAAGTGATGAACCTCAGTTCAATATTTGATGGCTATTATATAGACTGCCTAGGTCTTTTAGTGGTCAGTTTGGAATAAATGAGCCTCAAGCTCCAGTCCCATCTTTCAGGGCACTATGACCACATTTCAAGGGAGTTGTCCCATACCAACAGCTAGTTAGTTGCATCATTATGCTGCCACTTGTCCATTTCCTTCTACCCCAGATTGCATTCCACCTAGTGGATTAGTAACCACTCTTTCAACAGTCCTCTTAGGTGTTTGTCTCCTATTTTATTTATTAAATAATAATATATTGTGCAAATTACAGTCATCCTTGGACACCTGTCCAATATAAACTTTACAATAAAAGTTATCATAATGTTTCTAAACACAAAATGTTTTCCATCTTAAAGGGTATGTTACACTATAACTGTCACGAATTTATTTGTGCATAGTATAATTGTTGTGCCGAGTGTTGTTTGAATGCATATCATCATTCAAATTGAATGAGGAATATGGATGTGCTAGATGAATACTCAGTTAGTTTTATCCTTGTTTTATTTGTTTGGTTAATGCCTGAAAACGTGAATTTCTATCTCTGTAAAATTATGTGAATGTACTTACATATATATATAAGTCTATAAGGAACAGAGATAGCATTTTGTAGTTTTGATAAGTTAGGAAAATTACAAGTGTTTGTATATATGTATCGAGGTAGACCCATGGAATATCTTGAGGAGAGCATTTGAATGTCTTGAGAAGAACCACTCGTGGTTTAAGAGACTTTTGGGAAAGCGGAATCTTGTATAAAGCAACGTTGAAGTTGCAGATGTAAAACTTCTAAGTTTGCAAATAATACATGAGGTGACTCTTTACTGGTGGACGTAGCCCATAGTTTAGGTGAACCACGTACTTTGTGTCTTTATGTTTCTTATCATTGGGATTATTGTGTATGATTATGTGTATGTTTTGTCGAATGTAGCATTGATGAATCCGGTTATACATGTTTTGTGATGACTACATAGATGTATTTATTGACATTTTTGGAATACCCTTCAGAGTATAAATGGTATGGTGTCCATTTACTATTAAGAGTAGGTTTACTTTGAAATTTTTTCCAAGTACAACAAAAGAAGTTGAATAACATTTATACGTGTGTAATATTTTATCGTCAATTATCAATTTAATATGGAAGTATGTCACAATTTTGATCCTCCCTTAAATCAATTTTATTACGGAGAAATTTTAATGTTACTAAGTTCTTCTACAATTGGAAAAAACTAACTCGTCCCTTTGGGGTATGTTACATATGGTATTAGAGCGAAATTTACAACACTCAGGCCTATATTGGGCTTAACACGAGGAGATAAGTTGGAGGGGCTATACTTGTAATACGAAACAAGTTCATCCTCAAGGTGCGACAAAGAGGCAACCAATAAGTCGTCGGTGAGTTACAAGTAAGTAAATTCCATTGTGTTTATTACTGAAGCATTGTGTTATCTAAACAAATGAACTTCGGGTTTGAGGCATGTTCCTCAAGAAATGTACTTAATGCCTTAGGATGATGATAGCCTAAGATGTCTAAGATATGCTTAATAGAGATGAATAGAATGACTATCATGAATTGACATCATTTTGCAGATTGTCATAGGATAAGAGATTATAGACCCTAAGGAAAGTATAATAGTATTGTGTAAGGTCGACCCTACAAAAGAATGAATAGTTATATACGGTTGAAAACTGAAATGTTATATGTGGTTTAAGGAAATTAGATTTTCATTATAGTTATGTAAGTTGTTTATAAAGGTAGAAGTGATATCGTCAATCAAGCTTTGCATAATGATGATTGAAGAAGGTTGATAGCAGTATGTTAATAAAACCCATTCCATTTCCAGAAGGAGTAGGACAGTAAAGTTCGAAATAACAATAAATGATGGTGAGTCTAAGAAGTTTTTAATGCTTTAAAAAAAAAAAAAATTAAATAAAGATGAACTCTACCATAATTCGATTGTTACCTGTACTTAGTAGTTGTACCTTAAGGTAATACCTAAACGACTAGCACTTTCTTGTAAGATTGTGTATTCTACTGGATAAAGAATATTTATGCGGAGTTATTACAAGGGATTGTATGCTAAAGTTATCTATTCTAAAACAAATCTTAGAAGTAAAGTGTTGTAGGCAATGACTTGTGGTCAACAATTGGTTTCTTTTCGTATTTTACTATAGAGAAAAGTGCATTAAAAATAAGCTTATTGGGACAATAACTATGATGACAAAAGTATTATGAGTCAAGATCGATGAAAAATGATATAGCCCATTCCCTTGGTATAAAAGATTTAGATGTGAGAAGTGATGATGAGATATGTTATTACCTTGACTACCAAAAGTTAGGGATTAAAAAAAATAAAAAAAATAAAAAAAATAAACATAGGAATGATGCCTTCATACCATGTATTTTGTCAACACACAAAAATTTGAAGTTGGATTATGATTTCTACTTTCGATGTACTCAAGAAATAGTCCTAAAGAGTTTTCGTGAGATATAGGGACGTATATTGGTTTCTTTCATATGTAACTTATGTGTTTTAAATCTCTTTCATATTATGATGGCTTTTTTGTAAATGGCAATATATATAAGTATAAGTTTTGGTAAACGATAACCCCTGATTAATTCATGTTGATCATGTGGTGACCATATAGCTGTATATCTTGTTTTGACGTATTATGTTTTCCCTCAATGGAAGTATTTCCATGAAGATGTTAATGGTAAAGAGAGCATTATATCAGCTAATAGTTTAAAAGCATTGTTAACTTATATAGTTAGGTGTTTCTAAGTAACTTACTACCATTAGACATGGCTAATTGTTCCAAGTGATATAACAAAAGTCGTATAGATAAATGACGTTGGAAAATTGATTAAAAACCTTTGCATAAGTATGCAAGAATATTGATTGTGGAAATAAATGATGTCGAATACTTTTTAAAATCGTCATCTAACTGATGGAAGGATGGTAGATCTTGTAACATCTCCACGATTTGCGAGTTAGTATTTTGGTGAAAATTAAAATTTCTTCCCTTAAAGATCTTCACAATAAAACATTATAAGAAAGCAGCCAGCATGTAATTAATCCTTGTGCATGCACTTGACATTCTTATAAAAATCAATTTGCTTATGTTATTAAGTATTACCATTGCATCTCCTTGGATATCCCTTCAACCATACATTTAATCTCATGACAACAAGGAATTCCCATAACAAATACATATCAACAACAAGAACACACATACACATAAGAAGAGAACAATTTCAGGTGGTTCACCCCTATTTGGCTACGTCCACAAAGGAATGTCATTTCTTTTATTACTCAACAAGAAGGGAGTTTTACATCTGCAACCAATTGTTGCGTTCTTCAACTTCCAACATTCCAAGCCCTTCTAGCTATCTAGAACAACTTTCACTCCAATTTTTCTTCCTACATAATATCTCATGAACAAAGGTGCAATCTTATTTTTCCTTCAATAATTTCATATGTAAAAGACAATATAATTTAACTAAATAAAAATATAGCGATCACCATTATCACATATTCCTATTCAGCTAACTTTACAAGAAGAATAGATCGCATTCCAGAATGGATTATATAAATATATAGATTGTTTCCATTAGATCTAGTACAACATTAAATAGATCTCTGTGATTTTGTTCCTCTACTACGATAATTATAAGTGGAGTGTAGGCCTTTTGCTCAAACCTACCCTTGTACATATAAAAATAGAATACCAGCAATCTTCTAAGTAACTGCACAATCAGATTCGCGGTGATTACAGGAATGCGTATGCATTCAGGTGGTGACCCCTTGGATTGTAGTTAGTTTGGATTTAACCTTGTTCATATAGGGTTTGGCCTAAAGTAGGAGTATATATTTTCTTTTATTTTATAAAACCCGTTCTTGTTTACACATAGATTTCACCGATTTGGGCATTCTTGATTTACAGAACTAAAAATGTAACAAATACAAGAAATGCCTCGATTCCTGAACCCGTACTGGGTCTCGACGATCTGGACGATATGATCTATAGGGATAACAATTGAGCATTGCAACACTATTTAAAAGACTACAATGATTCCCAAAATGCAATAGACCTTACCAAGATTGGCGCTAGGGATCTACAGGGTTCGCAATTAAAGTATTGCATGAAGATTACCATGATTTCTTAGTGTGAAAGGTTCATCAATATAGCGCTATGGGTTTCTACAGAGATCACAAAATTATAATGCAGAAAGGAATACCACGAATTCCTGAGCATGAATATCTACCACTCCGGCGATATGGGTTTTTACGGAGATCAGAAAAATATAATGCAGAAAGGAAATACCAAGAATTCCTGAGTGTGAATATCTACCACTCCGACGCTATGGGTTCTAGCCGAAACACAATAAATAAAGAAATGTACGGGTATTTCTTATCCGATCTGATTCACACGGATCCCTGGTGAAGCAGCCATCTATCAAATATTATCTAGAATTACTGATACAGGATTAATGACTTCTAAAACTTCACGACAGCATATCTCTGTAACCATGGATTATACAACTTGAGCAATGTGTCGATCTCTGATATGCAGTACAATAGGGTTGTTGGCACATGCCGTCTTTTCGAAGATATCTCATAATAGAATAATTTCAGGTTAATAACTACAAAAAAAGAAATACATACTGGAACCTTAAGCCCACGATAACTGGAGTAAAGTCTACCATTCCAAATGCTAAAGGATTTATACAGCATAAAATTAAAAGTGATCAAGAATCGACCATCTGATACAGAAAACGAATCCATCTCGGTGACTCAAAAACATAGATCCATGATCTTGGTGTAACCTAAATCAAATGATAACAATGCTGGGAATGATCCTCCCTTGGAGTAATCGCCCCAAAGTTGCAGGCACGAAGGTAAACAAATGAAATTAGTTTTTAGCAGGCGATAACTGCATTAGTTATCTCAGGGCAGAAAAGGTATGAATAACAATATGATGAATTCATAATCACAACTGGTTATAACCCTCAAGCGCCGAGATATGAAAAATGTTCAGGAGTAGAAATTTTTCTACCTCATTGCAGAGATACCAAATAGTCAGGAAGAGATTACTCGTTCTCCTAGGTGCAGATCTAACTGGAGTAATCGCCCCAGCTTAACATAATACTAAGAATGTAAATTCTGAAATAGTATAATCATATACAGATAAAACTTAGTAATGGATCGATAATACCTGATCAGAAGAGAGATCGGTTCCCATACTTACTTTATTAGAACTTTTATCTAGAGGAAAAATTTATCAAGGATTGAAGATCTGAATGATCAACCTCACTGACAGGGTTCGCTCCAGTCAATCAACGCCAGCGTAAGAAGAGATCCACTTCAGCAGCAATCCACTTTCGTTCAAAAGAAAAGAGAACCCCCTTTCATTGCCGAGCCCCCTCATCATAAACTATTGCCGAACTTTCACTACTTTGATCATAATTGGTGATAAGAAAAGCTACTGGTTCATAGATCGAGCTCAAGACAAGTGGTCCTTCCAGTCTTAGGATCAAAATAAAAAAAAAGAACTAAATCTCGTTATTTTCCCCCCAAACTTATCATTTTCTTCAGTACTCATAAGCCAAGAATTTCAATCACGATGCAACAGTAAAGTTCTTGGGTAGACGACAGAGATCTGTGCTATCCCGCCACATACTCCCCGATCTATCCAGGAAGGAAACATGATTTAAATGCTTAGAACTCCGACTTTTGAAGAGCAGAGTTCTATTCATACCCGTATCAACAAGAAGTGAAATATGATTTCAATGCAAAGAACTACGACTCATATTTTCCCCCAATATCGCAACTAAGTGTGCCCTGTTTGTAGGGAGTCGTGGCTCCTCATACGAGACAAGTGGTGCAATGGAGAGGTTTTGGTACCACCACTAAGGAGACCATCCTTAGATACTATCGCTCAGTTTAATTTAACCACCTTCAACAAGTTGCAACTGCGTTTTCTAGGGAGGAGGTAGGTGGCGGCAAAAAGGTTTTAATAGTCTTGAGTGTTTAAAGCTCCACTTCTTTTAAATGAAGTAGGTGGGTAGTTTCCATCGATGTACATGCAATTTTGTAAAATCGTCAATATATATATAGACATAAATACCCATCTAATATTATTAATAGTTAACACAACTATTGTTAAACTTTCATATATGTATAACACATATATAACATACTCAATATCGGCCTAATATCATTAATAGTTTAACACAACTATTTGTTGGACTTAATAGTTATCACAACTATTTACAATCACACAAGTATTAACATTAGTTCATTCTATCTTATATATATATATATATATATATACAATTACGCATATATTTTAGGTGATGTCTACTTGATGTCCCTGTTCTTATTAGACTCCCAGTGGTAATTATATTTCCACTCACTAAGTGGGTCCTAGGTGTCCAATTTGACTAGTCGTTACTTGAGTATTAGCTTTAATCACGACTTCTTTAATTGGAGCAGTATTCGAGGCTTTAGACCTTATGCATGTAGTGTTAGAAACTAAGCCTTTACGACTGTAGGTATAGTTTTGTGGCCATTGATAGGTTTTCGGAGATAACTATTAGCGTGCGACGAATAGTCTATACCCTCATCCTAGGGTCATGACTTCCTCACTTAAGCTATACGTTACTTTCTCTATAGTTATCGTAGCATTGGAATGACCCTCTTCTTTATTCATCTTCCACTTAGTGGTCAAGCTCTCCCCCTAGTGTTTTCATTTTCCATGCCGCTATGGTTGCATTAAGATCTCCTAGTCTATTAATCCATTATAACAACTTGAGAATACACAATCATACCACAAGATTCTCTGGTGGGGCCTTGGCCTTGAGCTCCTCACCAGAGACCATTACATAGTTACAATTACATTTACAAGAATTATAGGGATCTAAAAAGTGGGATGTTACATCCTTTCCCCCTTAAGAATAACACCGTCCTCGGTGTTCACATTCTTCAAGAATATCCTTCAACTCTTGAGTTCTTCATTGCACATATCACTTGCAGTATATGGAATAAATCTAGTGCTCCATGATTGTATACTGTTGACTAAATCAACAATCAACATTCACTTGATCTAGGAAATTCTTTCCTAACACCTTAGTGCTTACGCAGCAATCCTTTCTCTCATGCCTTGCCTAACACCTTAGTGCTCATGCAGCAAACATTTCTCTCATGTTTTGCCTAACACCTTAATTCTCACGCAACAAACATTTCTTTCATGTTTTGCCTAACACCTTAGTGCTCACGCAGCAACCATTTCATTCATGTCTTGCCTAACACCTTAGTGCTCACGCAACAGACATTTCTCTCATGTTTTTCCTAACACCTTAGTGCTCACGCAACAACCATTTCATTCATGTCTTTCCTAACACCTTAGTGCTCACGCAGCAAACATTTCTTTCACGCATACTAAGCAGCGTCCTGCCTCCCACATATACATTTTCTTATAGCTTTCCTAGGTCTTACAGTCAGCTGATTCTCTAAGAATCCTAGTGGCTGTTCAATCCCTCATTTTAGGGAGTATTTCAATGCCATTACAACACTCTTTACACAATTCCCCTCAAGCCTTCTCGCTTGAGTCCCGGAATTTATTTTCCCCAAGCCGCCTTGCTTGAGTCTAGAAAAATCTCTTTCAATTTAATCAATTTATTTCATCATATTATATTTTGTAACCATATGATTACTCTGATCCATTTGGGTCAAGTTCTTTATTCAATAATAATTAGCAAAATTTATTTATTTATTTTTTTTTTATTTTTTTTGAGTAACAATTTGTGATGTGGATCTTAAATCCCCACCCCTTTTTTTTTTCCTTGGAAAAAGTCGTAATTTTATTTCATTAATGAACAAAATTACATTCTGCACATGTAATAGAATCTTAGAGATCCCTACATTGTCAACATTTACTGTCCATAAGACCAATCAGTTTCCCCACCCCTTTATTATGCCATGCATAATATTTATGCTCTTTTCTTTCCACAAGCTCCATAGAAATTTGACCATCTGCCAAATTTTCACTTGTTAGTATCACAAAAATCGAATATTTTAAGAAGATCCCTTAAAATAGAAAAATCGTCTTTCTTACTACAATATCCATACGTGATCATCTAAGATATCATTTGCTAGTACACATAACTAGCTTATAGGATTACATAATGCTTTCAATACAATATAACATTCTTCCTATGATGATCCATGGTCAATATAAAAGTTAGATTTTTCCATTTCCAACACAATTCTTATTTTAGTTGTACAACCTTTCTTTGTATACACTGACATTATATAGGAATTACCCAATTGTCAACAACATAGTTGCGTACCTTATAAGGATAGACATATACCTTTGTAAGGGAAAATGCATATCTCCTCATTATAAGATCCTCATATGCCGAGGTACTAGTTTACTTGTATCCACACATATTAGTATTACACTAATATGAATCTATATATCCCACACTTACCTATTGATGGTTCTAAGGAAGTGATGTGTAGGAGATAGACCTGTTTGACAACACCTTAAGAGCATTAGTCGTGTAAAGCTAATTAAATCCTAAAACAATTATACATGTAACATGCGTCCAGACACCATTTTTACTTGTTTCTTAAAAGCTTATACATTGATTACTATTTTTTTTAAAAAATTACTTCTGATCTGCCATGACAATTCCATGGCATCTACGGTTTCCTTAACTCATAATAGATATACAACAGTCATTCCTTGCAGACATCAGAAAATTACAATGTTCTACTGACCTGTATCACCATTTCCTGTTGGTTCTAGATTTCCAATACTCTTTTGACAAAACTTTATTTGCATCACCATGACCATTACGTGAAATAACCATAACAAAATAATCATTTTGACCAAAACATTTAATTCTACATGGATAGCAAGTCATCTTAAAAATTGGACATATAAAAGCATAACTTTTATAACCACTATTCATCATTTCCCAACATTTATCCTAAGGATTAAAAATGTACTCATGCATCTTCATCATATGCATCCTAATAACTAATCAAAATGCACATGGATGTATATGTTTCTCTTCTTGTATAAATGACAACCTACACTTTCCTAGTTGATACTTTAAGAACAAAATATTAATATCAACATAATGATTCTTTCTTCATTACCAACATATTAAATACCTCGGTTACGATTTCCTACATTGTCACCATATTAATGGTCATACATCCTAAGGCTTTAACATAACCTGTTTCACATCTGAATATCTTTTCTCTTGTTTTCACATATTGTCTTTATGTTGAATGTATCAAACATGCATGCAATAATAAAAACCTCCTCCTTAAATGCAAGCGTAGGAAGATCATTACTCGGTAACATCTTTGCAATTTTATAACTTAGCTAATTACTCACGCGGTCTTTCGATCACATTCATACTGTGTTCTTCATCAATATAACTACATATATATATCTGGTCACCAACTAAGAAGAGGACTATTCTCTTATAGCGGTATACTGAATTAGTTTTTTAAGAAACCAATGCTTAAGGCTAATTACCAACTTTTCCCCTATCATCATTTAGTTGATTATGCAACATAGTAAGCCATACTTTTGATGGCATTCCTATCAAAATGTTCATAAGTAGCGCATGAATCGTAAGTATATCTAATAACCCTAGTCTATCAGGATACATAAGCAATACTAACATTTCATGTGGAGAAAATACTTTGCACACAAATATCATTTGAGAGTTTTCAAACCATAATGCTTCAGAAAAAGAGACTTACTCACAATCAACCCATGGACACGTTATCGGTTACCTCTTGTTGAATTTTACAAAAGTGGATCCATTTAGTTTCACCTCATAGGTAGAGTAGTTTCCTTGATTCAACCCGCATGACATTCTCTTCCTCGTGCTGAGCCCAACTAAGCCCGAGTGTTTGCAACCTATGCTCTGATACCATATGTAACATCTCCACGATTTGCGAGTTAGTATTTTGGTGAAAATTAAAATTTCTTCCCTTAAAGATCTTCACAATAAAACATTATAAGAAAATAGCCAGCATGTAATTAATCCTTGTGCATACACTTGACATTCTTATAAAAATCAATTTGCTTATGTTATTAAGTATTACCATTGTAGCTCCTTGGATATCCCTTCAACCATACATTTAATCTCATGACAACAAGGAATTCCCATAACAAATACATATCAACAACAAGAACACACATACACATAAGAAGAGAACAATTTCAGGTGGTTCACCCCTATTGGGCTACGTCCACAAAGGAAGGTCATTTCTTTTATTACTCAACAAGAAGGGAGTTTTACATCTGCAACCAATTGTTGCGTTCTTCAACTTCCAACATTCCAAGCCCTTCTAGCTATCTAGAACAACTCTCACTTCAATTTTTCTTCCTACATAATATCTCATGAACAAAGGTGCAATCTTATTTTTCCTTCAATAATTTCATATGTAAAAGACAATATAATTTAACTAAATAAAAATACAGCGATCACCATTATCACATATTCCTATTCAGCTAACTTTACAAGAAGAATAGATCGCATTCCAGAATGGATTATATAAATATATAGATTGTTTCCATTAGATCTAGTACAACATTAAATAGATCTCTGTGATTTTGTTCCTCTACTACGATAATTATAAGTGGAGTGTAGGACTTTTGCTCAAACCTACCCTTGTACGTATAAAAATAGAATACCAGCAATCTTCTAAGTAACTGCACAATCAGATTCGCGGTGATTACAGGAATGCGTACGCATTCAGGTGGTGACCCCTAGGATTGTAGTTAGGCTGGATTTAACCTTGTTCATACAGGGTTTGGCCTAAAGTAGGAGTATATATTTTCTTTTATTTTAAAAATCCCATTCTTGTTTACACATAGATTTCACCGATTTGGGCATTCTTGATTTACAGAACTAAAAATGTAACAAATACAAGAAATGCCTCGATTCCTGAACCCGTACTGGGTCTTGACGATCTGGACGATATGATCTATAGGGATAACAATTGAGCATTGCAACACTATTTAAAAGACTACAATGATTCCCGAAATGCAATAGACCTTACCAAGATTGGCGCTAGGGATCTACAGGGTTCGCAATTAAAGTATTGCATGAAGATTACCATGATTTCTTAGCGTGAAAGGTTCATCAATCTAGCGCTATGGGTTTCTACAGAGATCACAAAAATATAATGCAAAAAAGAATACCACGAATTCCTGAGCGTGAAGATCTACCACTCTGGCGATATGGGTTTTTACAGAGATCAGAAAAATATAATGCAGAAAGGAAATACCAAGAATTCCTGAGTGTGAAGATCTACCACTCCGACGCTATGGGTTCTAGCCGAAACACAATAAATAAAGAAATGTGTAGGGATTTCTTATCCGATCCGATTCACACGGATCCCTGGTGAAGCAGCCATCTATCAAATATTATCTAGAATTACTGATACAGGATTAATGACTTCTAAAAGTTCACGACAACATATCTCTGTAACCATGGATTATACAACTTGAGCAATGTGTCGATCTCTGATATGCAGTACAATAGGGTTGTTGGCACACACCATCTTTTCGAAGAGATCTCATAATAGAATAATTTCAGGTTAATAACTACAAAAAAAGAAATACATACTGGAACCTTAATCCCACGATAACTGAAGTAAAGTCTACCATTCCAAATGCTAAAGGATTTATATAGCATAAAATTAAAAGTGATCAAGAATCGACCATCTGATACAGAAACCGAATCCATCTCGGTGACTCAAAAACATAGATCCACGATCTTGGTGTAACCTAAATCAAACGATAACAATGCTGGGAACGATCCTCCCTTGGAGTAATCGCCCCAAAGTTGCAGACACGAAGGTAAACAAATGAAATTAGTTTTTAGCAGGCGATAACCGCATTAGTTATCTCAGGGCAGAAAAGGTATGAATAACAATATGATGAATTCATAATCACAATTGGTTATAACCCTCAAGCGCCATGATATGAAAAATGTTCAGGAGTAGAAGTTTATCTACCTAATCGTAGAGATACCAATTAGTTGGGAAGAGATTACTCGTTCTCCTAGGTGCAGGTCTAACTGGAGTAATCGCCCCAGCTTAACATAATACTAACAATGTAAATTATGAAATGTAGTGCCCCTAGACTACTGTAGACATTGAGGGCAGCTACTGAGTCACCCGACTGTTTGAAACATTAATAAAATAACCCTATGATTTTATTTTGAGTATATTTATGATTACGATTGATTGATATATGTGCATTTGGGTAGTTATTGTGAATGGACGATTTCATGTTGTTTAACGATTAACTTTGATATGAAAATTGTACACATGAATAATGCTTAACGACTAGCTATATGGTGATTATGTATTTGGCGACGAAATGTATATTTGATAAGATGAATGAGCAGTTTGAATAAATCATAAATGTTTAACAATGCCAGAGTTAGAAACCAGATGATGATTGTTGAGAACAGTGCCACTGATAATTTGTTGTGAGAAGTGTGTGTAGAAACAAGTGAGACGATTCACCAATGGACACACAAAGGAACATGGAGGGTCGTAGAGTACGGGTAAATCACACACAGGGGAAGCGATGACGATGTCAACTTTCGACAAGAATACCACGCATGAGCAGATAAGCATTGATCCGCTTGCTCAAGAGGAATGCGTGAGGACGTACGAGGTGGGCCACGACGGAGCTGGTCACGTACGAGTTGAGGGGCGCGCAGTGAGAACGGACTCACTCCTCAGCGCCATTAGTCCCTAGATAGCATGTAGACGGAGGATGGATGGTAACGATTCCTAAAATCCCTACAAAAGTTCCCGCAAGTCAAAACGGAAAGATGGTGGCAGAAGGTCCCGATGATGCGGTACCCTGTCGAGAACGGAAAGAATGGATGCAAGGACCCAACGATGAGGTACCATGCCAAGGAATGGAAACCATGGATGACTAGACCCGACGGAGTGGTGCCATGTCAAGGAATTAAAATTAAGGAACTAGGAGCCCAACGGCGCGGCACCATGATCCTAGTGAGTTTGATTGTTAGATTAAACTGCATAAAAACTTAGGAGAATAACTCTAGATTATTACTTAGCAAATGCATAAAAATAACTTAGACATTTGCACATGAATAGTTATTTTGTTAAGCATTTAAAATAATAGGAATTATTATTTAGGAGAAAAATAGATTAGACACCTAGTCAACTAAAAGCTAGGAGTTGATTAAAATATCTGGGGGACAAACTAGAGCAAACTTAGGGATGTAGGTGCACTTCCCAGAGAAATTGACACTTGGATGGGTGAGTGTTTTAATTAAATAAATAATTAAAAATATTTATTTATGCATGAAGCGACATGTGTCGCAGGAGATTTCCCTTTATAAGGAAGGCTTAAGGAATGGGTAAGGGGCCCATAATTTGGACGATTGTCGTAATTTTCGAATGCCTCAAAGACTTGCTGCTATCTAAGGGTTTGGCTTAGAAATCCTGGTGGGAAGGGAAGCCCAAGCTAAATTTCTGAAATACTTGTGTGAGCTCTACGACCCAAAGCTCGGGGGAGGCCATGCGACTGAAAGCATGAGCCTATGGTTGGGTGGCGAAGCTAACGGTTGCTTCGCCTATGGTTAAACGAGCTTTGCTGGAGGGATCCTACGGAAGACGCAGACAACAATGGACCAGCTGGATCGGGTTGACAGGTTAAGGTTTGCTTATTTTTGTTAAGTTATTCACTCTTTTATTTTATTTTTCCAATAACTATAATGGCTAATTTGTTTGTATGAAGTTTTTAAAGTTTCAGGTTCAGTTCAAGGGGACCCTAAAGGAGGGGTCCTACATTTGGTATCAGAGCCGGTCGAGCCTTCAGGGCACCGGACTCATATTAAGCAGGTGTTCTTCGGTGAATCGTCAAGCAAGGGTCACTTCGGATCGGATGATATTTCATCAAACTTACCAACACACGACTGATCACCGAAAACAGGTTCATCTATCTCATCTATTATTTTTCCTTTTGTTAAATTTCTTATGGTTGAATGTCTGAATATGAATTGTGTAGGTTTATTACTGAAAAGTTGTATCTCTATATTGAGTATTTTCTTTAAAACCTTGATCCGAGGATTACTGGAAAGTAGTATCTCTGTATTTGGGTATAATTTTCTTTTTATAAAACTTGATCTGGGGATTACTGAAAAATTGTACCTCTGTGTTTAACTGTTTTATAAAAAATAGAAATAAAAAAGAAACTCTGTTTATGCAAGCGTAAATCTCCAGATCAATTTTAAATACATCCATCTCCGTTTATGAAGTCAAATCTCCAGATCGATTTAATCTACACCCATCGTTGTTCATGTAAGCTATTATTCAGATCGACTTTAAATGACACCCATCAGAACTTGTAGGTTCTCATTCTCTTTTAAGGATCTGTCTGCACATATAATTACACATATAGGAATTAGTTAATTCGCAGAGATCGAATTCGATAGACCTTCCTACTTGAGAGATATGTATGCATAATCTTCTATGTATGAGTTAACCTGTTCATCAAGAGCAAACCCAACAGAATTTGTTGTCTTTTGTTGTCCCTGTATGTATAATATTTTATGTGGAAATTAATCTGTTCTTCGTAAGCAAACCCGGCAGAATTTGTTGTCTTTTGTTGTCTTTTAGGAATCTGTATGTGTAAATTTTATAGACATCAGTCCTTTGGCCGAGAATTGAATTCGATGGTTGTTTATACACGGGTTTATCTGCCCTGTTTCCACTTATATACCTATAAAATTCTGTAAACATTTGATTGTGTATGATTTGATCCATCTATCGTGGGTTATGATCTGTTGTATTGAATGTATAATCTTAATCTCTGCATGAGTATGGATGTAATCCCACCGTATACCAATAAGTGTGGATTATTAATTGAACTCTGTCTTGGATCAAAGGTTTTTAAGAGGATCTTGATCACTCACATGTCTGCGAACCAGTCTTTTACCATGCGTCCTGACCGCGGGTTGCCAGAACAGTAACCTCTCTCTCAGGATATCGAGATCCATTCTTTTTATGTTGTTGAATTTTGACACTGAATCACTCACCTCTCTGCGAACTACCCAGCTACCGTCCGCCCAAAACATACCCCTGATTTATGTGTATGCACCTCTGATATCTAACTATGAATTTAAGACTCTGTCTCCGAGATCTCAGTATCCATTTGAGACTCCATCGGTGAACTCACGTTTAACCTGATTTTTGTTGATTGAATTACCTACTTTGTAAACTCTTCATTTTACTGTGCAGATCGCAGGTTGTCAGAATCTTTCTCCACCTCAGTCTAAATCCTTCCATGATCGTATTCCTCTTCTGCGTAATTATTCAATGACTTATTTTTGGAAATATGGATTCTAACTTTAGGCTCTTAACAGTTCCATAACGAGACATCTATACCTCCCATCGCTGATCTTACTCTTTTACAGAATTGGTTACATCTATAACTCTGTGCCTTTGAATTTCCGCAACTTTTTCTCTCTGAGGTTTATCACTCGAACAACTGAGCTTTTAATTATTGTCGTGACACTTTGTGTAAATAGGAAATCATTGAATGCTTGATTGTAGGGTAGACATTGTATTAACTAGGAGTAAATATAACCGCATTACAACTTAAACTCCGTTTCCTTTTTGTTCTTCAATTCCTGTTGGAACAATCCCTCCATTTCCGGATCGTGATGGGAACCGAATCTCTACCTTTCAGTCGGTTTAATGAAATCCTTAACTAATTCCTAAATCCCTTTATGAATGACTCCCACAAATGTTAGTTGTTCCAGTTGACCACCGAGCCCATAGTAATTGAAAAAAAACAATGTCGGTGGTAGATTCAGGATGACCCTGCGGGTATGCCCCTTAAAACTCCTATAAGTGCATTAATGGTCGGCAAACCATGAGACCTGAAATCTACTTCGGAACTCAGTTTATTAAAGAATTCATATGGCTGTCTATTAGTAATTTGAACCACCGAAGTATGCTTGTATGTGACCCTTTAAAAAAACAAAATGTTTGATTTTAATCGAAAGTACAAGTAACAAGTTGTGCATTTCCAGAATTGTTTATTTGCATACGACCGAGATTTAAATTATTTAAAGATTTGTTTGCATTCCTCTTGTGTTTCTAGAATTGGTTATTTGCAGATGATTGTGATTTAAATTTATTGGTTGCATCCGTGTTGGCATTTCCATATCCTTATCGAAAATCGATTTGGTGTATATAAAAAGAATCACTCAGACTCTGTTTGTATTCCAATAACCTTCCATAATTGTTTGTATTGCAGTCATTTAAGATTAAATTTATTTTAAGGATTAGTTTGTATTCATGTTGGTATTTCCAAATCTTTATCAGAGTCGATTTGAGGGTATGAACCGATCCATTAAGAAATTGTGAATGATGTCATACATTTACTTCAGCGCTGTTGAGATTCGAATTGTATTCGCCTAACCCTGTCTACACCCTCCATGCTGAGTTGTCCCTTCATTTTTAACCGACCGACAAAAATCACTGGCGCCATGTGTCGATCCGAATGCAGCCCTCCCGCAATGATTGCGGTGACAAGTAAACTATTTATACTACTGTAAATCCAAATAACTACATCGAATGCTAGTCGCAGTGATGGTAAGTTTAGTTATTGTATTGTAAATTAGGTTAATTGATGATGATTGCCAAGTCATAGGAGTTACAGGAAGGTTTATGTATTGAAGGATCATATGAATGCCAAGTCGCAGTACTAGGTTAATTAATTGATATAATGAAAATTCAAATCATTATCATCTGAACGCCAAGCTGTAATGATCTTTGGCGAATTCAAATACCTTCAGTTCTTATGTCTATCTAATTGCAAAATGCCAGATTAAGCCTCTGTCAACTGTGATACTCTTTTCCTTTCTTGCCTCATAATGAAAGAATGCGTTTTCATTATCGTGCAATGAAATTTTTCCAGTTTTTGTGCAACACATTATAGCTAATTTATTTATTAAGGAGAGAAGTTTTGACGAGGCATTGCATGCATATTTATATATAAATGTTACATTGAAACTGTTACAATCGAATTATAGTCATTCTAATTAAAAAAATAAAATTAGATGTGTCATTATTTATATATAGAGTAAGTAGAAAAGTTTTACGACTAGAATATGGGTGGGATTTTAATAAAAAGAAGAGTTTATAGATGAGTCATTACAAATTTTATGGAGTGTTTAATAATAGGTATGTATAATGCATCATGAGGATAATTGTGCTATATTCAATGAGTAGGAAGAGCCCTACAAAGTTTCATTGGTATAGTGTTACGTTGGTATAGTGTTACGGGACTCATGTTTAAGGATCTATAAGTTATAGTTAGCCTTCATTGTAATGCCCATATTTTGATTCGGCATATTTATTAGTTAGACACACCATACTTTACTTCTTATATATTTTGTCGAACTCAGCTCGACTGAGTAAACTATATTGGACCTCATTATATGATGTTACTCTGTCTTATGATTTCACCATGATTATGATGTTACTATGTTATGCAGTTATGATGTCATGATTATCATATGATTTCCCTTATTTTACAATTGCAGTATATGTTTATATGTTTTCCTTAATGAAATGTGAAATATATGATTCGGTACGTGGATACCATCTTCTTATATGAATTGCTGAAATGTTATATGTCATACGCATCTATGATGAGCTAAAAAGTTACATGAAATAAAATGATAACATGGATCAATTGGCGATCAATGGAAAATGCTTTCTATAAATTGTATTTTGCAAAACACTAACCTACAGGACACAGGGGCTATGGGATAGCCAGCTACTTGATCTGATATATATTGGAAAGGAAAAACATGTTCATACAGCAAACCTTAGCAGCCAAAATGAGGATACGATAACACAAACTGATAATCCCGATAGCAGCAAGTATGAGTTGATAAAGGCGTAGGCCCAGTATGTTGAGAGGGATGGATGTGTTTCCCACCCTATGTTTCCATGAGACCCGAGGTCGTGGGAGGGCCGTGCTGAGACACGCTCCCCATGTTGTTGTGATGACGATTGTCGGATGCCTGCTAGGGGAGGATAGGTCCGCTGTTCAGCCGACGCTATCGCTCTCAAGTTCTATGTGGTCAGATCGGTGAGTCCGACATCCACTGTTGTACTAGCAGAGGAAGGATAGAGAGGATGCTGGACGTAGGTTATGAAGGGAGGATGTGTTAGTTAGCACTTTTGGGGGTTTAGTATTCCTTGATTCCGAGTTAGTGGAAGTAGGCACCCTTCCTGTACTTGATTGATTAAACTAATGTAAACATAAAGACAATGATGTTAAATCGTAAAGGGTTAACTGTTAAATAACTGAGGATGTTAAAGTAATTATACTATAGATTATGCTTGCTCTTCTGCATGGGGGTAGATACTATTGTTAGTTAGCAAGTATGCATAGGCGGAATGGGGTTTGTTTATAGTACATGTCCGACATGTGCATACACTGGCCATGCATGCACACCTTGTACGTGTACAATATTACTGGTGTATAACATACTTGTCATGCTTGAATAGTAGTATAAATGTCATAGATAACTCAGTTAAGGATACATCAATCAACTTAGGTAATGAATGGTTAGGTTTTCAATGTGTAAATAAGTGAATTAGTAATTATATGAAAACATTGTAATAATAAACTAAGACAAGTATCGTCAGTTAACATTGTCATAGAAGAACTGTTGTGAATAGGGTAATGATAGTGTCTAATTAATTAGTAAAATTGTTTAGGCCCTCACCAGTGCTTTGTTTATAAGAACAAGGATGCTATGTTGATGATAGGGTACCCATGTGATAAACAAATAATTAAGAATACTATGATTGATTCACCTTTTATTATTGTCAAAGGGTGATTTAATTATTATTATTAATTAATAAATGATATTCCAGCAACATTTATATCCCTATCGTAACAAATGCAATATAAGTAAGATTTAAAATATTGATTTATAAATTAATATTGTGTGATTAATTCCATTTCAAAAGTTAGCCATAATAAGGTAATCAATCTTGGAATAAACGTGATGTGATGGAAAATGGATATTTAATTATTCAATGTTAATCTTGGAATTTAAACCTCAAGCTAAGTAGTCTCGACGGATAAGGTGGATCATTAAGACACATCATGTCCAAGTTGACAAGGGGCAACTAATTATATAATATTTTATTAATTACATTAATAACATTAAAATATCAAGGATGGCGGATAGACTTGTATTTAATGAAACTGTCCCGAATGGATAACCTTGGGGTGATAATCCCCACCGTAATGAGCTTGGAGAAAGGGAGGTTTTTTTTTGATTGGGGGAAGAAAAGAAGTTTGGAGAACAGAAGTTGGGAGAACAGAAAGTTTGGCGAACAGAAAGATTTTGAGAACAGAAGGAAAGACTGCTCTCGGGATTATCAGATTGTGGGCTCGGGGGCTTGGAAATCCTTTGATTTCCAAGGGCCAGCAAGATTATAGCTGGTCGGTAGGGTGGACACTTCAGTTTGGCTGTCTAAGGGGTTATACAACCTGCCACAACTTACGGTTAGCATCAGCATCAGGTAATTTCCGTTATTTACTATTATGCTTAAACTTACTGTAAACATGAATCACTTGCTATTTACTGATTTACTGCTATTTACTGATTTACTGAGTTGTGAAACATATTCTTATGCTAGAACATGATTGTTGGAAAGAAAATATTGTTATGTTTGTCTATTTTAAATTACGAATGTAAGGTGATAAAAGAAAACACGACAGTACACTAAATATTATTTAGGCACATAGTAATTCTTAGAAATTTACTTCCATAAACTGGTAAAGTTAAAACGTAGAAAATTAAACCTGAAATTTTACACAGTGCTCTGCTGTAAAAACCAGAGCACTACAGATGGTATCAGAGCCTTTGTTCGGACTCTTGAACCTACAGGCCTATTCATGCTTCACCTAGAAAACCTACTTGATAAATTACCTACTTGACCTCCAGCCATAGTAAGCTTCCCAGGGTGCACCTGCGAAAGGACAATGGGAATAATATTAGAAAATGTAAGGTTATATATACATATAATTATATTTTCATTCTTTTTTAACTATTGCAGCAGATGAAAAAAAAAAAAAAAAAAAAAAAAAAACTAGTATGATTTGGCCAAAGCAAATAAAACATATAAATATATATGTATATATTATGAAAACAAACAAAAAATGGGGATCTCCAAACAAAGGGATTTCTACGCTAATATACCAAACATATGCAAATTTTCAGGGTTACAGATTTTAGTGTATTATTTAAATTATGATCTTCTTACAATTTCCCTATTTTGATATCCAAGCTATAGACTGTACTTATGCGAACCTTATGCGAACTCAGTCTATTTGAATGTATATGTATATTCGACTTAAATTTATATATCTTATCAAATACAGAATTCCCCTACCATTTCCGGTTCATTTATTTCTAAGTGATAAACTAAAATTATTCTCATGTTGTTCCATGTCTAACAGAATATAATCTCTGTTACCTATTCTATTAAATGTGAACTAGGTTGCTTTTTATAAGAACTGAGCTAAAACAAAGCCCACATAATCAAAATTATAACCCGCTCCCACGGAGCGGATTTTGAGCAGAAGGAGGGCTAGTCTAGTGGCATTGTAAAAGTCAAGAAACATACGAAATTCCAGAGTTAAGTTATCATGAGGCGATCTCAAACCCTGGGAATGATAGTTAGAACTCCTGTAAATGATAGATTATTGACGAGCCAGCTATTCGGGAAAATCATCAACTTGTAACGACTTGTACGATCGCAGATCGTTTGATAGTGAAATGTGAGTAAATAAACCATAAGCTATCACTTGTTGTGCTGTGGGCATCCAAGGAAACCATCCAATCTTCTCGCCCAACAGGTTCAATCAAGCTTATTCATTTTGACCAGCCAGCTCTTGGCCCAGTTTCATCAGGTGATTTCGTCACGCCTAAAGCCAGCAAGCCAAAAGGCGCTTAACTTTCCTTATACCCGCTAAACTGAGGGGCGAGGTACGAGCCGCTCGACCGTTTATCTCAATAAAACTCATTAATTGAGTAGGCTTTATAAGATATGTGCCAAGGCAAGCAAACATATTTTCTGCTCCAATTCAGGTATCCCAGCCCAGCGCAGTAACCGAAGTGTCCAAGTAGGGAGTATACCAACAGAGCAGCCCAAGCCGAGTATCCAATCCTGCCCAGTGGATCATCCCATGGGAGCAGCCAGGTAGCGTATGGGGTGGACATATGATTGATCATATCACCAACATAGAATCAAGCCGCAGCTAAATCGACAGTCCCATGCAATAAAAAAAAAAAAAAAACACAAGTGTATGCCAGACTCATAACCTAAATTGATTTTATTAATCACAACTGCAGTATCTTAATCTCTTAAGAGTCACCACCTTGCCACCATAGGAATCACACCACTTCGAAACCGTGAATATTGGGAATCCAATGCAATGATACACGGCTAGGATCATGGATGCAAGGAAAATCAAACTCCCAACACTGAACAAATTGCACGAATGACTTAAAAATGAGCACACTTGATATCGACATTCTTGAAGCCTAACACAATCCAAATGGGAAAAACAATGCAGCGGGTAGCGAATACAGTTTGAAAAAAAAACAATGTACATACACTTTGAAAACCATGGAAAAAAAAAAACAATCCAACATGAAGCTTATACAGTTTTGAAACCCAGGTACATACCTGCAATTGCAACTTGCGAATGTCACGAATCTCCTTCGGCAGTTGTAACCACACCACCTCGTCCTCGTTTTCCTCCGGGAGCCGACACAGGGTGCGGGGTGTTGAACGGAACCAGGTCGATGCTCAACGCTAAACAGTTTCCACGCTCAGAATGCAGAGAAAGGGGTTGTGGAACCGAAAGAAATGCAGAGCAAGATTGGACTGTGTGAATGATGCCTCCGGTGCGGGGAAGCCACGGATGCCTTCACGTTCAATCAACCCTCGGGAAGATGTTGTAGTTCGAATGAAAAGTGGGGTTAATGGTGAATTTAGGTTCGTCGGTAGTATACATATCAATATCATAGCTGGGGAAAAGCGCTGCTTCAACTGAACTAATGCTGGTGACTGAATAATATTACGTTCCATCCTTACTCCAGAAGACGGTTCACAAGTGATATGTGGTATAGCAGTCTCTGCTCGATACTCGTGTTTTCAACCGAATCGTTCATTGTTTCATGCTGTGCCACTGTGGAGAGCGTAAGAGGCTGAAAATCCCCATATCCACCACCCAGGTTTGATTTCCGTGGACTGCCAGAAATAGAAATAGAATAAGGCAATGAGGATATGAAATACTAGCAGAAAGGAAACATAATAGGGACAGTAATAGCCAAGAAACACCAGAAATGAAAGGGTAAATCCCGTTCATTCTTTACAATAGCAGGTCTGACAGTAGTGTTCTGCCGTAGAAAAAATGGAGAGCTCCTTCCTTTCTGAAACCCTAAGCGAGCTTGCATTTGAGTTGCAGAGCTAAAACTCCGGGAGAGAGGGTGAAAATGGCCGCGCCTTGGGGATTGACTCTATTTAGGGTTTCCCCCACTTTCCGAGGGCGGTGGGCTGCTTGGAGAGACCGCGTGTCCTTCATGCAGACTAGCTCATTGCATGGCGGTGAGAGGCCGCGTGGTAAAAATCTACGGTTTGTAAATCTATGTTCTATTTTGTATACGGTTTATAAATCTATGTCCTATTTGTATTAAAGTTTAAAATTATTACTATATAATCTGATAAAATGTATGTTTTATAAAAATTAAATTTATTCGTATTTTGTTAAGAATATACGTATCATAAAAAAATTAATTTTACTTTTTATGTGGTATTAAAGTTTAAAATTATTGTTATATAATGTGATAAAATGTATGTTGTATAAAATTAAATTTATTCGTATTTTGTTAAGAATATACGTATCATAAAAAAATTAATTTTACTTTTTATGTGGTATTAAAGTTTAAAATTATTGTTATATAATGTGATAAAATGTATGTTGTATAAAATTAAATTTATTCGTATTTTGTTAAGAATATACGTATCATAAAAAAAAAATTAATTTTACTTTTTATGTGGTATTAAAGTTTAAAATTATTGTTATATAATGTGATAAAATGTATGTTGTATAAAATTAAATTTATTCGTATTTTGTTAAGAATATATGTATCAAAAAAAAAATTAATTTTACTTTTTATGTTATAATATGTGGTATCAAGGTTTAAATTTATTATTATATACCCTCATAGAATATATGTTATATAAAAATTTAATTTATTCATATTTTGTTAGAATATATATATTAGAAAAATTAATTTTTCTTTTCTGTTATAATATATGGTGTTAAAAATATGTTTTATAGAAATTTTAATTTTTAGTATTAAACTTAACTATGATTGGTTGAGGTTTAAACAATTAATGTTAATTAAATTGTTTAGACTAAAGGGTAACATTTAAAGTTAACTAAAATAGAGATATTAAAAATTTTTGACGAGATTTCAACTCTTAGTCGAAGGGATGAAAGAGACCCGAAATCTCAAAAACAAGACACCATTAAGACCAGCACGACGAGCTGAACACCGTGACAAGATTGTTTAAATAAAAATGACTAGAGATTTTACTGCGCTAATCTTGACAATTTGTTATCTCATGATGCAAGTTATTGAATACCTACATTTTAGTTCCGCGGATATTTGATTGAACAACTAAGGATATGATTTTATTTTAATAACTCAGGAACTATCATGGTGACAACACGCAGAGGTCGAGGTCGGGGTCAAGGTCGACCACCGTCACCACCACCTCCGCCACCGCCAACACCGCCACAACCAACCTCAACACCAGAAATGCAGATCATAATGAGGTCATTGGAGGCTATTATGACCACGATGAACAGGCAGTCGGAAAGGGCCGCCGAGGTGGTAACCACTCAAGTGAGTCGAGAGAACTCTGAAAGGGCACATGGCCCAAGACTGGAACCGCTTCAGGACATATCGAGGGAGTTACAAAAGATAAAAGTTCCAGAGTTTTCAGGAGGACGACCTGGTAAGCATGCAGAGGCATGGCTGGAAGGCATGAAGAGATGCTTCGCATTGAATGAGTACACATCTAGTTCCAAGGCTAGGATGGCCGTCTTTCAGCTTAAAGGTGATGCTTTGAATTGGTGGTCAGACCTCGAGAAGCAGTTGCACCTTACTCCTCTTACAACTTCTTGGGAACTGTTCGAGGAAAGGTTCCACATGAAGTATTTGCCAAATTATTACAAGGAAGAGCAGGCAGGTGCACTCCATGCCTTAGTACAGGGAGACAAGACAGTGGAGGAGTATGAATCTCGATTTATGGAACTGGTAAAATATGTTCCTTACCTAGATGCAGATGATTGTCAGGTAGAGCGTTTTGTGTATGGACTTAACTACAAGATTAGAGCTGCTGTGCGGATGTGGAAGCCAACTTCAGTTGCCATGGCAGTTGAGTATGCTCGTTATGCAGCTGATATGTCAGATGGAAAAGGGGGGCAGTAAGTTGACAGGAACCAATCAGTATGTTTCAGGGAAGGCATCACGTCCTTACTTCAGGGGAGGACAATCTAGACCTCCTCCTTATGGTAACCGGTTCACACCGAGGGGTAATACTTCAGTTAACTCAATCTCGCAGGCATCGTCCGCAACCCACCAAAGCCAGGGACGTACACAGGGAAGTTCCTATAGAGGAGCAAGGGGTTTTAGAGGGACCAGGGGAAGGAACTCATCTCAGAGGATTCCTTCGAGCAACAGGCAAGCCCCTCCCAATCTCTCTTGTTGGGGATGCGGAGGTCCTCATTTCCAGCGAGACTGTCCCAAGGGTCAGTCAAGCAGCAGGCACAGGGAAGGAAAAGCACCCATGGATAGTTCGGGTAACAGTCATCGGATTCATGCAGCGGTGCATAACCACCAGGCAGAACATCAGTCTACCGTAGTAGAATCCACTGGTAATGTAAACAATGTCAAACTTAAAATTTTGTTTGATCCAGGAGCAACTGATAGTTTTATTTCACCATTTGCATTAGATAAATGTGGGTTGGCAGCCTACGAGCACGATGATTTCAAACTGGTTGAAATGGCTTCAGGAACTAAGCAACCAGTAGGTCTTAAAGTGAGAGGTTGTGGGGTTGACTTAGGAGTTTGCACCACTAAGTTGGATGCTTATGTCACCAATTTGGGGACTTATGACCTCATTATTGGCATGGATTGGTTAGAAGACCATAGAGCTTTCATAGACTGTTATGCAAAGAAGGTGTTGTGCCTCGATGACGAGGGAAGGACAATTCAAATCCAAGGCTTGAAGAGGAAGGTATCCCTCCGTTTCATCTCTATGGTGAAAGCTAAGCGGTGCCTAAGACAAGGATGCCAGTTGTTCGTAGTGGAGGCCGTGAGCGATAGTAAAGGACCTTCCTTGAATTCTTACCCAGTACTTTCCGAGTTCAAGGATGTCTTTCCGAAGGAATTACCAGGACTACCTCCAGAAAGAGAGCTCGATTTCACAATCGAACTAAAACCTGGTGCAGAACCTATCTCAAAGACTCCGTATAGAATGACAACTCCAGAGCTCCGTGAGTTACAGATCCAGTTAAAAGAATTGCTAGATTTAGGACTGATTAGACCTAGTATCTCACCGTGGGGAGCACCAGTGATCTTCGTTAAGAAGAAGGATGGATCTCTGCGACTGTGCATAGATTACAGAGATTTGAACAAGGCCACCGTGAAGAACAGGTATCCCATACCAAGAATTGATGACCTCTTTGATCAAATGAAAGGTGCGTCAGTCTTCTCAAAGATTGATTTGCGATCAGGATATCACCAGTTGAGGATCAAGGAAGGCGACATTCCTAAGACTGCCTTTCGAACTCGATTTGGGCATTACGAGTTTGTAGTGGTACCATTTGGTTTGACCAATGCTCCAGCTGTATTCATGAGCCTCATGAATGGGGTCTTCCGAAAATACTTGGACCGCTTTGTTCAGGTCTTCTTAGATGATATTCTTATCTATTCTAAAAATGAGAAGGAGCATGAGGAACACTTGCGGTTAGTCTTGACATGCCTAAGGGAACATAAACTTTATGGTAAATTATCAAAGTGTTCCTTCTTCCAAAAAGAGATTCACTACTTGGGGCACATCATCTCTGGTGAAGGGATCTCTGTAGACCCAGAAAAGGTAAAGGCCATTGAAGATTGGCCAATTCCAAGGAATGCTCATGAGGTGCGCAACTTCATGGGGTTAGCAGGCTATTACCGGAGGTTTGTGGAAGGATTTTCTAAAATTGCAAAACCTATTACCACCTTGCAACGCAAGGGAATCCGGTATGAATGGACCGACGAATGCGATGCCGCTTTTTCAGAGTTAAAAAGATTGTTGACAAGTGCACCGATCTTGCGGGTACCAGACATGGATAAAGATTTCATGGTATGCACCGATGCCTCGAAGCAAGGATTAGGAGCGGTGTTGATGCAGGAAGGTGGGGTAATAGCTTATGCATCTCGAAAGTTGAAACCTCATGAGGAGCAGTATGCCACGCATGATCTAGAATTGGCAGCAGTAATGTTGGCACTAAAATTATGGAGGCACTACCTAGTTGGTAGAAGCTTCACCCTTAAAACAGACCATCAGAGCTTGCAATACATCTTTACCCAAAGGGATTTGAATGCTAGGCAAAGGCGATGGAGTGAGTTCATGAGTGAATATGACTTTGGTATCTCTTACATCAAAGGAAAGGAGAATGTGGTGGCAGACGCTCTAAGCCGAAGGCCGAGACTTTTCTCCTTAATTCCCTTGAAGGTTGACTTGAGGGAAAGGGTACTAGGACAACTATTGGGCGATAGTTGGTATCTAAAAGTAACCTCAGCTATTCAGAATGGAAAGAAACAGGAATTGAAGTATGATGGGTACCATCTTGAGGAAGATGGATTGTTGCGGTATCAGGGAAGGATGTATGTTCCTAAGGAAGGTGATATCAGGAAAACAATCCTTAGAGAGGCCCATAGATCACATTACTGTGCACACCCAGGAGTGAAGAAGATGTATGCTGACATGAAGCAACTCTTCTTTTGGCCAGGTATGAAGATGGATGTAGTGGATTTTGTTTCGAAGTGCCTTGAGTGTCAACAAGTGAAGGCAGATCATCATCACCCGGCCGGTCTCCTACAACCGCATGATATCCCTATGACTAAATGGGAAGTCATTTCCATGGACTTCGTTGTAGGATTACCACTCACATCTCTGAGACATAATGCTATTTTGGTGGTAGTCGACAAACTGACCAAAAGTGCTCACTTCATTCCAGTCAGAGACACCTATGATGTGACAGATGTGGCAAGGGTATTCATAAATGAGATTATACGTCTTCATGGAGTTCCTAAAAAGATAATCTCGGACAGAGACCCTAAGTTCACCTCCAGATTTTGGACAAGCATGCAGTCAGCATTAGGGACACAATTGAACTTAAGCTCAGCTTATCACCCCGAGACAGATGGACAGACTGAGAGGGTGAATCAAGTGATGGAGGACATGCTTAGGATGTATGTTATGGATCAACAGACACAGTGGGAGAAATATCTTCCTTTAGTGGAGTTTGCATACAACAATAGTCATCACAGCTCCATTGGTATGCCGCCATATCAGGCATTGTATGGGAGGCCGTGCAGGACACCACTCAGTTGGGACAGGTTAGAGGATCGAGTTTTAATTGGGCCTAAATTGATTCAGGAAATGGAGGAGCAAGTGATACAGATTAGGCAGCGGTTGAAGGAAGCACAGGATAGGCAAAAGAGTTACGCTGATGCACACAGATTAGATAGAACTTATGGAGTAGGGGATCGTGTATTTATTCGCATCAGACCAAATAAAAGTACCATTCGGTTTGGGAAGGGTACCAAGTTGTCACCTCGCTTTATAGGTCCATTTGAAATTCTTGAGAAAATCGGACCAGTTGCTTATCGTCTCGCGCTGCCACCCCACTTGCATAAAACTCATAATGTATTTCATGTTTCTGTATTACGACATTACATAGCTGATGAGACTCACAAAATTCATTGGAAGGAATTGCAGGTCTCGGACGAGGGAACCTTCAGGGTCGAACCATTACGTATACTTGATCGTAGGGTTCGACAGCTCCGTAGTCGCCATGTGGACCAAGTTAAGGTCCAATGGGACAAGTATAGCCCCGGGTCTGCTACCTGGGAGGGCGCAGAGACCATGCGTCGAGATTTTCCCTCACTATTTTGACCATAACTTCGGGACGAAGTTTCCCGAAGGGTGGGTGTATGTAATGCCCATATTTTGATTCGGCATATTTATTAGTTAGACACACCATACTTTACTTCTTATATATTTTGTCGAACTCAGCTCGACTGAGTAAACTATATTGGACCTCATTATATGATGTTACTCTGTCTTATGATTTCACCATGATTATGATGTTACTATGTTATGCAGTTATGATGTCATGATTATCATATGATTTCCCTTATTTTACAATTGCAGTATATGTTTATATGTTTTCCTTAATGAAATGTGAAATATATGATTCGGTACGTGGATACCATCTTCTTATATGAATTGCTGAAATGTTATATGTCATACGCATCTATGATGAGCTAAAAAGTTACATGAAATAAAATGATAACATGGATCAATTGGCGATCAATGGAAAATGCTTTCTATAAATTGTATTTTGCAAAACACTAACCTACAGGACACAGGGGCTATGGGATAGCCAGTTACTTGATCTGATATATATTGGAAAGGAAAAACATGTTCATACAGCAAACCTTAGCAGCCAAAATGAGGATACGATAACACAAACTGATAATCCCGATAGCAGCAAGTATGAGTTGATAAAGGCGTAGGCCCAGTATGTTGAGAGGGATGGATGTGTTTCCCACCCTATGTTTCCATGAGACCCGAGGTGGTGGGAGGGCCGTGCTGAGACACGCTCCCCATGTTGTTGTGATGACGATTGTCGGATGCCTGCTAGGGGAGGATAGGTCCGCTGTTCAGCCGACGCTATCGCTCTCAAGTTCTATGTGGTCAAATCGGTGAGTCCGACATCCACTGTTGTACTAGCAGAGGAAGGATAGGGAGGATGCTGGACGTAGGTTATGAAGGGAGGATGTGTTAGTTAGCACTTTTGGGGGTTTAGTATTCCTTGATTCCGAGTTAGTGGAAGTAGGCACCCTTCCTGTACTTGATTGATTAAACTAATGTAAACATAAAGACAATGATGTTAAATCGTAAAGGGTTAACTGTTAAATAACTGAGGATGTTAAAGTAATTATACTATAGATTATGCTTGCTCTTCTGCATGGGGGTAGATACTATTGTTAGTTAGCAAGTATGCATAGGCGGAATGGGGTTTGTTTATAGTACATGTCCGACATGTGCATACACTGGCCATGCATGCACACCTTGTACGTGTACAATATTACTGGTGTATAACATACTTGTCATGCTTGAATAGTAGTATAAATGTCATAGATAACTCAGTTAAGGATACATCAATCAACTTAGGTAATGAATGGTTAGGTTTTCAATGTGTAAATAAGTGAATTAGTAATTATATGAAAACATTGTAATAATAAACTAAGACAAGTATCGTCAGTTAACATTGTCATAGAAGAACTGTTGTGAATAGGGTAATGATAGTGTCTAATTAATTAGTAAAATTGTTTAGGCCCTCACCAGTGCTTTGTTTATAAGAACAAGGATGCTATGTTGATGATAGGGTACCCATGTGATAAACAAATAATTAAGAATACTATGATTGATTCACCTTTTATTATTGTCAAAGGGTGATTTAATTATTATTATTAATTAATAAATGATATTCCAGCAACATTTATATCCCTATCGTAACAAATGCAATATAAGTAAGATTTAAAATATTGATTTATAAATTAATATTGTGTGATTAATTCCATTTCAAAAGTTAGCCATAATAAGGTAATCATTCTTGGAATAAACGTGATGTGATGGAAAATGGATATTTAATTATTCAATGTTAATCTTGGAATTTAAACCTCAAGCTAAGTAGTCTCGACGGATAAGGTGGATCATTAAGACACATCATGTCCAAGTTGACAAGGGGCAACTAATTATATAATATTTTATTAATTACATTAATAACATTAAAATATCAAGGATGGCGGATAGACTTGTATTTAATGAAACTGTCCCGAATGGATAACCTTGGGGTGATAATCCCCACCGTAATAAATATTTACGACCGTCAATCCAAAACCAACTAATTTTTCCATGAGAGTAATTAATTATACATTTTTATAAAGAACCGTGTATGAATGAACTAGTGATAGGGGTAAATGTTGAGGGGCTCGAGAGGGGGATTTTGGGGCGGTGGAGTAAGCCCAAGATATTCTCGAGGAAGGGAAATTATATAGACGGGGAGAGCTTGGAGAAAGGGAGGTTTTTTTTTGATTGGGGGAAGAAAAGAAGTTTGGAGAACAGAAGTTGGGAGAACAGAAAGTTTGGCGAACAGAAAGATTTTGAGAACAGAAGGAAAGACTGCTCTCGGGATTATCAGATTGTGGGCTCGGGGGCTTGGAAATCCTTTGATTTCCAAGGGCCAGCAAGATTATAGCTGGTCGGTAGGGTGGACACTTCAGTTTGGCTGTCTAAGGGGTTATACAACCTGCCACGACTTACGGTTAGCATCAGCATCAGGTAATTTCCGTTATTTACTATTATGCTTAAACTTACTGTAAACATGAATCACTTGCTATTTACTGATTTACTGCTATTTACTGATTTACTGAGTTGTGAAACATATTCTTATGCTAGAACATGATTGCTGGAAAGAAAATATTGGTATGTTTGTCTATTTTAAATTACGAATGTAAGGTGATAAAAGAAAACACGACAGTACACTAAATATTATTTAGGCACATAGTAATTCTTAGAAATTTACTTCCATAAACTGGTAAAGTTAAAACGTAGAAAATTAAACCTGAAATTTTACACAGTGCTCTGCTGTAAAAACCAGAGCACTACATTCATAGAATTTCTTAGTTAGCCTTCATAGAATTTCTTAGGAGTACTTAAAAAAAAGTGAGTTAAGTAACCTGTGCTTTGGTGGTTAGAAGAACATAGGATATGTGAGATAAATTTACCAATAATAGATGACTTTAGTGTTTCTGGTTTGTTATTATCTATTTTTTTATGAAAGGTCTAATCCTTAGTTTACATACTAAAGTTTCAAGTATCACCAAGAATAAGTGTCGTTTCCTTTAAAGTTATACTATTACATTACGTTCATTAAGTTTATTGAAGGATATGGATATTTACAATTATGACAGATTGGATTAATTATGTCGATAGTATAATCTAGCATTTATGTTTATATATTTAATTGAAATCGAATGGAAAGGCATAGTTCCATGGGTGTATACTTTATTTAAAACAGGCATGTTGGAGGACGTAAATACTAACGGTTGACAAGTGTATGACTGTATGCTGTATTGATATTCGAATTGATATGCATTAGGGAAATGATTATATATTAATAGTTGGGTTATATATATAACTCAAGTTTGTATGATTAGATTCAAGTTTGTATGATTATATTCGTATTAGTTAATACCCTTATAAAATTACGAAAGGGATATGAATGTATAGAGAATATAAATGATGTATAGATCTTTGGAGAAATTTAGTATTAAGAACCTATTAAATCTGAAAGATAGAAGCTACTAGAATATTAGGTCCTAATTAATGGTTGAATTATAGAATGATATTCCAGTTAAGAAAGGTTAAAAGAATCATTGTATTTTCAGTTATTTTCTTATGTAAAGAATGGAAGAGTTAATTAGCATAGTAACCAATGTAAAAAGAATCATTAGATTTATAATTAATTCCCTTATTGAAGAATGGAGGAGTTATTTAATGTGGTGACTGATGTTATTAAGAGAAATGTTAGATTTATAACTAACTATCTTAGTGAGAAATGGAAGGAACATTTGGTATAGTAACTAATGTTTAAATCATTATTGGATTTATAATTAACTTTCTTAGTGAAGAATGGAAGAATTTCTTAGTGTAGTAACTAGTGTGAAAAAGAAGCATTATAGTTACGATTATATTCTTAATGATGAATGAAAGAATTATTTAAATGTTTGTGAAAAGAAGTATTATAATTGTGATTAACTTAATTGTCATATATATATATATATAAGTGTTTGGTTTATAAGTATAGAGATATTACTTCTTGTGATTACTTCAAATGCTTGTAATTGAGATATAGCCATGTGTTACATAAGTGAAGAAATCATGCTCTTAGATAATAGAGGAGAACGTTATTTCATGTGTCTTATGTCATAAGGAAGTATGTATGTAAGTTGAGATGAAAATTTTAGTAAACATGAATTTGGTTGCATATACTTACATAAGGAGGTGATAAGCTCATTAACCTTGACATGATGATACTGATGAAGAGAATAAGAGATAAATTTTAATATGTCCGACCAAACCGCTAAGTTCCGACACTAGGAATCTTATCGAATTGAGAACCGACAATTAGGGGAAAAGGAAAATAGTTATTAAAACGTATAAATTATGTTCATACTGTAGAAGGTATTTCTTTTTGTTAAGATATGTATACTCTGTATCAATAAGGAAGGGGACTTTTGTAAATGCACTTCTATAATCAAATTACAATTGTTATGTTTCATTAACATGACTTTTGTATTATCGCGATTACACTCTTTATTATATACATGTAATGTCTTTTTAAATCTTTTTGAGAATGATTCTTACACTATTGAATTAAATAGATTATGTTCAAATAGAATGTAAGACATAGTTATTGTGGATGTATTTGAGGATAGATGACAAGTAATGACCATATATGAATTTAAGAAAGAAGTGCTTAGATAATTTTTAAGGTGGAGATGCTTATGATTCACTATCAAGAAGGAATGAATATATAATGAACTTAATAATGGGAGATTGTGACTTACGATGAGTGATGCATGGAGATCGACGCGGAAAAATCAGAGTTGCGATTTTACTTCTTCTCCTTCAGCAAGGATACTTCCAGCTTCTCGAACAGGTTAGAATTATTCTCCTCTAAATTTGCTAGTATGTAAGTTTGAATGGTATTCAGGGTTCATATACTTTGATGAGGGGTTTTGCGTCATAATTTTATCGATTGGTTGAAAATGCTTATTCTCTAAAATCAAGGCGATGGCTTCGCAAGTATGCACTAGTAGTTTGTAATCATGCTTTGGATTGTGAAAAGAGAGAAGTTAAACTTACAATGAATTATAGAATCTTAGTTGTACTTGAGTTAGGAAGAGGAGAAAACCTTATATAACTTTGTTTATAAAAATCTGAGATTATACATTTAGCTATACTATGTAAATGGCACTCTAGTATTTAATTATACTTTGGATTATGAGAAGAGAGAGGTTGCATGTAAGATTAGTTCAGTAATTGTTAAAGAATGTATTGAAGAACGGAATTGGGAAGGGTAAATTCTTATTTTGGAATTCGGACATTATTTTGATCATGTAATAGGTATACGTAATTATAGAAAAGGGAGAAGTTGGAATTGAATATTTTATCCCTTATGTTGAAATATGTCAGTGTTTCCAGTATTTTTGTAAACGATATACTTATAGTTTTGTTGAATTGAAAGAATTTGTTGTAAACGATTTCAATCTCGGTTACAACTAGTGAGTCAAGAGAGAACTGTTGTGGGAATTACTACACTACGAAAGGTACAATTTAGTTATATTATGTAATGCCCCTAGAATGACTGTGGACCTTAAGGGCACCTGTCGAGTGACCCGGCTGAAAAACTTCGATATAATGGTCTCTTGAGCCTTGTTATGTCTTAACTGATTGAGGAAAACCTGAAAATGGGAATGACGACAATAATAAATGAATTAAGGAATTAAATTATACATGTGGAGTGGGATAATTGATCGATTACATCTTGCTTAATGATTAGCCCTGTTTGATCAAGTCAAAGTGCAGTAAGACAGTTACAGTCCTAGCTCTACGATTTGGGAGGACGCAACTGAGATGTGTCATAACTTTCCATTTTTATTCTGAACTTCGGGACGAAGTTCTAAATAAGTAGGGGTGTATGTAGTGCCCCTAGACTACTGTAGACATTGAGGGCAGCTACTGAGTCACCCGACTGTTTGAAACATTAATAAAATAACCCTATGATTTTATTTTGAGTATATTTATGATTACGATTGATTGATATATGTGCATTTGGGTAGTTATTGTGAATGGACGATTTCATGTTGTTTAACGATTAACTTTGATATGAAAATTGTACACATGAATAATGCTTAACGACTAGCTATATGGTGATTATGTATTTGGCGACGAAATGTATATTTGATAAGATGAATGAGTAGTTTGAATAAATCATAATTGTTTAACAATGCTAGAGTTAGAAACCAGATGATGATTGTTGAGAACAGTGCCACTGATAATTTGTTGTGAGAAGTGTGTGTAGAAACAAGTGAGACGGTTCACCAATGGACACACAAAGGAACATGGAGGGTCGTAGAGTACGGGTAAATCACACACAGGGGAAGCGATGACGATGTCAACTTTCGACAAGAATACCACGCATGAGCAGATAAGCATTGATCCGCTTGCTCAAGAGGAATGCGTGAGGACGTACGAGGTGGGCCACGACGGAGCTGGTCACGTACGAGTTGAGGTGCGCGCAGTGAGAACGGACTCACTCCTCAGCGCCATTAGTCCCTAGATAGCATGTAGACGGAGGATGGATGGTAACGATTCCTAAAATCCCTACAAAAGTTCCCGCAAGTCAAAACGGAAAGATGGTGGCAGAAGGTCCCGATGATGCGGTACCCTGTCGAGAACGGAAAGAATGGATGCAAGGACCCAACGATGAGGTACCATGCCAAGGAATGGAAACCATGGATGACTAGACCCGACGGAGTGGTGCCATGTCAAGGAATTAAAATTAAGGAACTAGGAGCCCAACGGCGCGGCACCATGATCCTAGTGAGTTTGATTGTTAGATTAAACTGCATAAAAACTTAGGAGAATAACTCTAGATTATTACTTAGCAAATGCATAACAATAGCTTAGACATTTGCACATGAATAGTTATTTTGTTAAGCATTTAAAATAATAGGAATTATTATTTAGGAGCAAAATAGATTAGACACCTAGTCAACTAAAAGCTAGGAGTTGATTAAAATATCTGGGGGACAAACTAGAGCAAACTTAGGGATGTAGGTGCACTTCCCAGAGAAACTGACACTTGGATGGGTGAGTGTTTTAATTAAATAAATAATTAAAAATATTTATTTATGCATGAAGTGACATGTGTCGCAGGAGATTTCCCTTTATAAGGAAGGCTTAAGGAATGGGTAAGGGGCCCATAATTTGGACGATTGTCGTAATTTTCGAATGCCTCAAAGACTTGCTGCTATCTAAGGGTTTGTCTTAGAAATCCTGGTGGGAAGGGAAGCCCAAGCTGAATTTCTGAAATACTTGTGTGAGCTCTACGACCCAAAGCTCGGGGGAGGCCATGCGACTGAAAGCATGAGCCTATGGTTGGGTGGCGAAGCTAACGGTTGCTTCGCCTATGGTTAAACGAGCTTTGCTGGAGGGATCCTACGGAAGACGCAGACAACAATGGACCAGCTGGATCGGGTTGACAGGTTAAGGTTTGCTTATTTTTGTTAAGTTATTCACTCTTTTATTTTATTTTTCCAATAACTATAATGGCTAATTTGTTTGTATGAAGTTTTTAAAGTTTCAGGTTCAGTTCAAGGGGACCCTAAAGGAGGGGTCCTACATGAAATATTATAATCATATACAGATAAAACTTAGTATTGGATCGATAATACCTGATCAGAAGAGAGATCGGTTCCCATACTTACTTTATTAGAACTTTTATCTAGAGGAAACATTTATCAAGGATTGAAGATCTGAACGATTAACCTCACTGACAGGGTTTGCTCCAGTCAATCAACGCCAGCATAAGAAGAGATCCACTTCAGCAGCAATCAACTTTCGTTCAAAAGAAAAGAGAACCCCCTTTCATTGCCGAGCCCCCTCATCATAAACTATTGCCGAACTTTCACTACTTTGATCATAATTGGTGATAAGAAAAGCTACTGGTTCATAGACCGAGCTCAAGACAAGCGGTCCTTCCAGTCTTAGGATCCAAATAAAAAAAAGAACTAAATCTCGTTATTTTCCCCCCCAACTTATCGTTTTCTTCAGTACTCATAAGCCAAGAATTTCAATCACGATGCAACAGTAAAGTTCCTGGGCAAATGATAGAGATCTGTGCTATCTCGCCACATACTCCTCGATCTAGCCGGGAAGGAAACATGATTTAAATGCTTAGAAATCCGACTTTTGAAGAGCAGAGTTCTATTCATACCCGTATCAACAAGAAGTGAAATATGATTTCAATGCAAAGAACTACAACTCAGATTTTCCCCCAATCTCACAACTGAGTGTGCCCTGTTGGTAGGGAGTCGTGGCTCCTCATACGAGACAAGTGGCGCAATGGAGAGGTTTTGGTACCACCACTAAGGAGACCATCCTTAGATACTATCGCTCAGTTTAATTTAACCACCTTCAACAAGTGGCAACTGCGTTTTCTAGGGAGGAGGTAAGTGGCAGCAAAAAGGTTTTAATAGTCTTGAGTGTTTAAAGCTCCACTTCTTTTAAATGAAGTAGGTGGGTATTTTCCATTGATGTACATGCGATTTTGTAAAATCGTCAATATATATATAGAGATAAATACCCATCTAATATTATTAATAGTTAACACAACTATTGTTAAACTTTCATATATGTATAACACATATATAACATACTCAATATCGGCCTAATATCATTAATAGTTTAACACAACTATTTGTTGGACTTAATAGTTATCACAACTATTTACAATCACACAAGTATTAACATTAGTTAATTCTATCTTATATATATATATATATATATATATATATACAATTATGTATATATTTTAGGTGATGTCTACTTGATGTCCCTATTCTTGTTAGACTCCCAGTGGTAATTATATTTCCACTCACTAAGTGGGTCCTAGGTGTCCAATTTGACTAGTAGTCGTTACTTGAGTATTAGCTTTAATCATGACTTCTTTAATTGGAGCAGTATTCGAGGCTTTATACCTTATGCATGTAGTGTTAGAAACTAAGCCTTTACGACTATAGGTATAGTTTTATGGCCATTGATAGGTTGTCGGAGATAACTATTAGCGTGTGACGAATAGTCGATACCCTCATCCTAGGGTCATGACTTCCTCACTTAAGCTATACGTTACTTTCTCTATAGTTATCGTAGCATTGGAATGACCCTCTTCATTATTCATCTTCCACTTAGTGGTCAAGCTCTCCCCCTAGTGTTTTCATTTTCCATGCCGCTATGGTTGCATTAAGATCTCCTAGTCTATTAATCCATTATAACAACTTGAGAATACACAATCATACCACAAGATTCTCTGGTGGGGCCTTGGCCTTGAGCTCCTCACCAGATACCATTACATAGTTACAATTACATTTACAATAATTATAGGGATCTAAAAAGTGGGATGTTACAGACCTGGTAGCACAATTGACTTGTATTTGTGGAGATCTTTAATTTTCTGAAAATTCACCAAATCCAACTTAGTTATTTTGGGTATGTTACATATTTATGTATATACATGAGTAAAAAAGAATGGGGATTTAGATGACCATTGAGATTATTGGAAGGGTAAAGAGGTTAATAAAATGCTATATGCTACCATTACGATTTCATCTCATGAAGTATGATTGATGAAATTATTAAACCAAATAAAGATATTAATCATGCATGGATGTTGTAGTATGATGGATGATTTCGTATTATTATGCTCACAAAATGGTTCGTTACAAAATTCGACTTTGTTTTATAAAGTGGTACTAACAAGTGAATTTGATAGATTGTCAAAACCGCGGGACTTGTTGAAAGATAGGAGCGTGACGTATTATGCATGGTAAGGACCTAAATAAAGATCAAAGAATCATGAAAAAATATATGCGCATGAGTAACAATGGTTGAATAAATAGGTGAAAATTATTACTTATCGATTGATGATGATTATATCACAACTAACTGTGAAGCTATAAATGAATTGCTGTGTGAGCACGATGGTGTTAGGAAAATGATTGTTGTGGGAGCACAATGGTGTTAGGAAAATGATTGCTGTGTGAGCACATTGGTGTTAGGAAAATGAAGTGGCAAAAATTGATGATCTAGTTCTACTTTGCTAAAGTAGCTTTTCCAGGACTCGAGAGAGGAGGCTTGAGGGAAATTGTGAAAGAGTCTGTGATATCAATGGCAAAGACCTAGGCACAAAGTTTGACATCTGTAAGACAGGACGCTCTTTGATGTTTTTGAGGAGAAAATTTTTGACTAGCAATCAAAAGGGAGAATAACCTCAAAGTATAGCCCATAAGACCACATATGAATTGGTTACAGATCTCAGGATCTCTGTTCAGGAGAGGGTTGCTGAAGTTCCAAGAACTCAAGAGAAAGTTGGTGATTTACAAAAGTGTTGTTGAAATTTTTTCATGTTCAGGTTATGACAATAAAATACATGTTAACAATTTGACAAGTAATTAGTTTGTTGAATGTCTTAATGTGTGGATGTTATGAATACTTGAGTAGGAGGAAATTTCCTCAAGGGTGAGGATGGATGATGAATTTTAAAATTTTAGTTTGTAATTATGTGAAATAGATGATGCTAACCCGTGAATGAAAGAGATGTTTACCTCGATTTGAGGATTAGTTAAAGTGCCCAAGTATTAGAGGTAGAAGACGCCCTCCAAAAGATCAGTAAAGATGAATTACTTGTGAATTCGTTTTAGTTACATTGAAAAGCAATCTTGTATTTTGTTTCTTATGATGATAATAATACAAAGAAAGGCTAGAAGATGTTCTATGAATAGAGGATGTGTTCTTGCAAAAAGAACTCCTTGCTCATGTTCTTAATTGGATTTTGTATTAGTGAAATGTTTTATTGAACCATTTGGAGAACCTAGTTTTGTTGCACAAAAATACAGGGTGATCGATAACGACTTGCAAGGAATTCATAAAAGACCAAAGAAGGTCAAAGTAGAAATGACAAAGGAAGCGAATGATGAATCAAGAGGAGAGGAGGAACTGCTGAAAGTATGAACATCGAGGACAGTGTTACTCTTAAGGGGAGGAGGATGTGATATCCATCCTTTTTGCCCTATTATTTGTAATGAAATTGAATATTTTACTTATTTTCTGGTGAGGAGATCAAGGCAAGGCCCCACCAGTAAAAACTTGTAAGTTATGGTTTAATCCCTACATGGTGAATTGTAAACATAAAAGACGGGACATAGTTGAATGGCGTGCAACTGATTTCCACCAGAATGGAAAAGTGATAGGCAGTGTATCCATCGGAGTGTAACGATAGATGTTGGGCATCATCATAGCGCCGTAAACACTTGAAGAAGGGTAAGTTGTTTATGAATTGACCTTAAAAGGTGATAAGTGACGTCGTCATAGTTGGGGAAAGTGGTTACTCGTCGCAACCCTTTCTTTTAGGATAATGGGGCTTATCCTTCTAGGGTGATGATAGCTAGGATTAAATGGTCCTAGAACAAACAACTATAATACATGCGTATGTATTTTAATGATATGAATTATTGAGATATATATATATATATATATATATGAAAAAGACAAACAAAAGAGTTGTCATAACAAACAAACCATAATACATACGTATGATATGAGTTTATCTACATCTATATATATATGGGTTATATATATACATATGCTAAAGACAAATGGAAGAACTGTCATAAATAAATACATGGTTTGTATATTAAAGATGTGCATTTATATATATATATATATATGTGTGTGTAGTGTTACTAACAAATAACTAGAAAATTAATACATACATATTATTAATACATTTGAGTACGTTTAAGGAACTCAAACAAGTCTAGTCGAGACTTAAAGTCTTCCCTTAACACAAAGAAGGACTCGTGTGGAAATACGTAACTATCTACGTTATTTACGAGGAGTGGAGCTATAGTCCACTTGGAGAATTTAATAGAGGCTGTCTCCTTAGTGGAGCGTCTTCCTCCAATTGTTTCCATTTCGTGCCAAGTCTCTATCCAATGACAGGTGTATTTTGTTAGGTGGCTAAATCTCCTTCATAAGGAGAACGAAGTGTTGAGTAAAGGGGGAAGAAAAGGGATGGAGACCGGGTTCTCATTTCGTTGATCGTTGGGGAAGGGACAGCTCACATGAGCTCGATCCCTGTCATATCGTCTTTGTTTATCTTTTATGTTGAACAGTATTTGTAGTAGAGATCAGAATTCTATTATGCGAAAGCACAATTTAGGTTTATTTCAGATCTATGGGTTTATGATGATGCCGATGTATGTGTGTGGAGTCCTTGTAATCTAGCACTGCAATTGCACTCTTCAGCGTGAATTGGTAGAATTCCCAAGTAGACTACGCTATCAATAAATGCCCTGTATCTCTTTATTATGTTCTCCCATTGAAAACGTGAGATTCCCCGTGGCCTCTGTCTACACACTCTGCGAATTTAACCTAAATCTAAGATTTATTCTATGTGTTATGTAATGTTTAAAGTTCCACGACATATGGGAAAGGACGGCCATAAGGCTTGACCCACAATGATGTTAGTTTTTTGCTTTCACACCCTATATCTTTTGTTGTCATGGAAGCCGAGCGATCCCATTGGGGAATCGATCCCTATACTGATTTACCCAACTGCACTCTGCTTAAGTACTGATGAGGATTCCTCTGTATTGTTTTATTTTGTATACTGACACATAAGCATGAATTTGAGATTCAGCTCTTCGTAATAGGTTGATCCTTATTAATGGTTGCGGGTTGGTAGCCCGGAGATAGGAGAATAAACCTATACAAATAAAATCCTGAGGATAGTGGATATAATTATTCGGCATCAATGCCAGGGAAGTTCTTATGATGGGTTTCAATAGTTTCCTTCTCTGACTACACAGATCCAAGACCGCAATGATTTTTATAAGTTGGAATCTTGTTTTAAAAACGCAACAGTTATGTTTGTTTTATGGCATTATAACGTCTGGTTGTATATCTTTGGATAGATCTCTTTATCTGTAGAAAGCCATGTGATTTCTGTGATAGTGTTAATTTTTTTGTATGGCGTTATAAATTCCTGAAAACCATCTCTGAATTTGTTTGGCGATGGGAAATGCTAGTTTGTTCCTTTTTGTGTTCTTGGATCACGCTGCTAGATCTTATCTTAGATATGGGCATTTATTTTTATTTTTGAGCTGAGTATGAATTCTTAAACCCAGGCGTGATCATTCTGCTCGATCATATGTAGATCTGAGTATTAATCTTTTCAACAGCGTTCTATCCTCAAGCTATGGCGTTATTTCGCTTTTCTTGACAGAGTTCGAGGGTGTAATTCTGTGGGTATAGTTGCTGTAGTATGTTACAACTAGCATAATTCTCTATATTGGATTCTCTGCCATACAGGTCTGTAGATCTATAGTTTCATCGATAGTAAAATGGGGAACACTGCATTGTAGAAGTAGATTGGTTGAGATCAAAACTCTTAGTAAGTTATTCTTCGGGGCTGGGTGATCTTCCTTAAGATCAATTTGTTCCATGCCGGGTGCTTAGGGCATGAATTTTGCGAATCCCTATTACTGTCACGAATTTATTTGTGCATAGTATAATTATTGTGCCGAGTGTTGTTTGAATGCATATCACAATTCAAATTGAATGATGAATATGGATGTGTTAGATGAATACTCCGTTAGTTTTATCCCTGTTTTGTTTGTATGGTTAATGCCTGAAAACGTGAATTTTTATCTCTGTAAAATTATGCGAATGTACTTACATATATATATAAGTCTATAAGGAACAGAGATAGCATTTTGTAGTTTTGATAAGTTAGGAAAATTACAAGTGTTTGTGTATATGTATTGAGGTATACCTATGGAATATATTGAGGAGAGCATTTGAATGTCTTGAGAATAACCACTCGTGGTTTAAGAGACTTTTGGGAAAGCGGAATATTGTATAAAGCAACATTGAAGTTGCAGATGTAAAACTTCTAAGTTTGCAAATAATACATGAGGTTACTCTTTCCTGGTGGACGTAGCCCATAGTTTGGGTGAACCACATACATTTTGTGTCTTTATGTTTCTTATCATTGGGCGTATTGTGTATGATTATGTGTATGTTTTGTCGAATGTAGCATTGCTGAATCCGGTTATACATGTTTTATGATGACTACATAGATGTATGTATTGACATTTTTGGAATACCCTTCAGAGTATAAATGGTATGGTGTCCATTTACTATTAAGAGTAGGTTTACTTTGAAATTGTTTCCAAGTACAACAAAAGAAGTTGAATAACGTTTATACGTTTGTAATGTTTTATTGTCAATTATCAATTTAATATGGAAGTATGTCACAATTTTGATCCTCCCTCAAATCAATTTTATTACGGATAAATTTTAATGTTACTAAGTTCTTCTACGATTGGCAAAAACTAACTCGTCCCTTTGGGGTATGTTACAAAATGCCATATTCTAGACACCCATGATATCAGAAGACTATAATAGCAGCAAGAAAGCAATACTTTTGGCATGGTATGAAGAAGGACATAGCTGAGTACATTGCTAGGTGTCAGAAGTGCCAAAAAGTCAAGGAAGAGCACCAACATCCAATAGGATTGTTGGAGCCCTTAACCATTCCAGAATGGAAGTGGGAAGTGATCTCTATGGATTTTATAATAGGTTTGCCCATGACAGTGAAGAAGCATGACTCAATCATGGTTGTGGTGGACAAGCTATCAAAGGTAGCTCACTTTATTCCAGTCAAGTACACTCACAAGGATAATGACATTGCAAATATATTCATGAGAGAAATATTCAGGTTGCATGGATTGCCCAAGGCAATAATTTCATATCGTGATACAAAGTTCACTTCCAATTTCTGGAAGTGATTATTTTAGGAATTGGGACAAGATTGAATTTCAGTACAACGTATCATCCTCAAACAGATGGCCAAAGTAAGAGGGTGAATTAGGTCCTTGAAGACATGTTGAGAATGTATGTGATGGATAAACCATCCAAGTGGGAGGATTACTTACACTTGGTAGAATTTGCATACAATAATGGACATCATGCATCATTTGGGATGAGCCCATTTGAGGTATTGTATGGAAAGGGATGCAGTACTCCATTGAACTGGGATAGCCCGGTGAGAAGGGTAGTGCTTGGGTCATAAATGATCAAGGAAATGGAACAAGAAGTTGTTAAGATCAGGCATAATTTAAAGGCAGCTCAGGATAGGCAAAAGAGTTATGCAGATTTGAAAAGAGTGCATAAGGAATTTCAGATTGGGGATCATGTTTATTTGAGAGTGAAACCAAGGAAAAGTTCTCTCAAGTTGGGGAGTTGTGCTAAGTTTTCACCAAGATATTGTGGGCCATTCAAAGTCCTAGATAGGATAGGGCCAGTTGCAAATAGAATTGCATTGCCTGCTAACATAAGAGCTCATAATTTTTTCTATGTATATTTTCTTAAGAGGTATGTACATGATCCTAATCATATGATTGATTGGAATGTGATACAGGTGGAACCCGAGCGAGAGTTCCAAGTAGAGCCTATGTGCATCCTCGACAAGAAGCTCACTTTGCTCCGTAACAAACCCATCGGGTAGATAAAGGTCCAATGGGAGCACCTTAGTCCTGATGAGGCTACATGGGACCTAGAGGATGACATGATAGAGGCATTCTCATATTTTTTCAATTTTGAGAACACCGAGGATGGTGTTGTTCTCAGGGGGAGGGGAATGTAATACCCCAATTTTGACCTGTAACATCCCGAAAATCACAAAATTTAAATTTTTTCATAGTAGCATTAAGTGCTATAATTACCGTGCCGAAGTATAATAAATGTTTGTTTGTTTAACTAGATGTCACATTGTTCTAGACACGTTACGTTGAAAATGTATGTATAATGTTACTTGAAATGTGTTTCTGTCTATAGTATGTTATTTTTGGATGTTGTTACCCCAAATCATGCATCCTAGATCATTTATGATTTCTTATGCAGCTATCAATACTGAATTCATTATATGTGCTAACTGTTTACTGTCTTGTCGGTGATGAAGGGGTCCTATGGGCACCCTGAGGCTTACTTAGCTATTTTAGTTAAAGCATTTGAACCTCTGTCGCAGATCGCAGGTAATAGCACTATAGTTTTCGAAATGTAAAAAGAGATCCTAATAATCTGCAGTTAGCCTTCAAGTTTATAAAAAGGAAATAGAGTAACTCGTAGTATTCCAGGGTGAGATCTAATCTAGTTTATTCTTCAGTTATAATCTGCATACTATATAGTTCCAGTTGTCTCAGAAATTGTGTTTATTGCTATTACACTTGTGTTTTACTAAGTCGTAAGAGAAAGTATTTTGTAATATCCCTAATTTTTATCCTATTATTGTGTAAGTGTAAAGGATTATTGTACCAGTTACTGGTGAGGAGCTCAAGGCCAAGGCCCCACCAGTAAACCTTGAAAAAAAAAACAAAAACTATGTGATTAATTCCTATGCTGTAGATTGTAAAGGCGGTGACATAACTGAACGACAGGTGGTTGATTTCACTAGGAGGGAGAAGGGATAATAAATATAGTCATCGGAATGTAATGATAGATGGTGGGAATCATCGTAATGCCTCAAACATTGAATCAGGGTAAGTAGTCTACAAGTTGACCTTAAAAGGTTATAACTATCGTCGTCATAGATGGAGGAAGCAATTACTCGTCTAGACTTTCTCAGTAGCTATAGGGTTCATCCTTTGGTATAAAGATGGTTATGACAATATAAACCTAAGAAAGATCATATATATATATATAGATTATATGCATGTATGATATAATGACTCGAAGATATTAGGTGACATCCTAAAAACCAAGGACAAACCTAGGCGAATATTAATATATTAAGCGGAAGCCTTGTACATAACATTTGATTTATTTTGTTTATATATATATTCTTGACACATTAATCGATAAACCTACCCCATTCTAAGATGGTGCACTCCCTAGTTTTAAGGAAGAATATTTTGAGAAGATGTGGGAAGGATATCGAGTGGTTGTAGTGGAGAAGCATTTAGCGAAATAATAGGAAGTATGTCTCATGAAGTTAAGACAAACAGTTAACTCAAACTTAGCTTAGCGCCACTTGGAGTTTAGTGAACCACTTCTTGTTTTAAGAACTGCCAGTTGGATCGATTTCCATGAGTAAGGGATCGTTACCAGAATGCAGAATTTTTGTTGAAAATCATTAATTATTAGAACAATTCCAAAAGCTGTCAGTTATTCACCTACAGGAATACAATGAAGTTGCCATTAAAGATTTGTCCGATAGTTGCGCAAGAGAAACAGGTGGAACTTACCAGATGTCCATCGTTGTCAAGTAGTTACCATTCGGCGGATTTTAAAGAGATTGTGTTTTAATGTAGATATTAACAAAACTATCGTTGATCAAAGTCTCGATCAACAACCAAGAACAACGCATTGAATAGATAACCATTAAGTTCGTAATTGTTGTCAGAAATTCTGGAGTTGGTTGAGATTTATTCTCGGTTTACAATAGTGCATGGGTTACGTGTAATCGCAAGAAGTACAGCACACAAGAGCAGTAATAAAGAAAACCCGAACGCCATGGATGTCAAAGAAAATACTTTCTCTCTCTGCGTTAATCACCGGAAGGATTCCCTCCTCGATGTATGTATTTAATGATTTCTTGTTATCCCTTTGATTTTTGGGGGGGGAATATTTGTTATACCTAGAATTAGTTGCGATTGGAGATCGGCGCGCATAGATGGATTTGCTTTTTATTCCAAGAAAACGGATTAGTTTGGGGGGAAAAGTCTCCAGAATTGGAATTTTGGTAGGAGGTCACTCTCTTTGGGGAAAACCACCCTTGAAACTTCCCGAGCGATAATATGAGGGCACTCGCTGGAAAATGGAGGAATTGGTTTTTGAATTCTAGGAAAGGGAGAGGACGGCCTTGGGTTCCCGATCCCCATGAATGTTAACTGTATGGTGAATGGTATTTTTTTTTCTGGTTAAATTTATGATTATATACTAAGCATTTGTAGATCTACAGTGCTAGGGAAAATGCACAGGCCTCTAGGATAGAGATCGTATTTCTCTATACTGAAAATATTATTTCTGTTCTATTTTAGTTCTGCATGCTGGAACTAAACCATGGATCTAAATCCTTGGGGGTTTTGCTAGATAAAGAGCTACCTGATGATCTCTGTTTTGTTTTATTTTAACACTTATTGATGCCATCATCGAACGCCCTACTTTTGTTCCAGTTTATATTTTGTTGGATTTACCATTTAGAGTCAAAAATCCACCATCTGCTAGGTATTTGAATATTTATGAGTTTTTGGTGATGCCTGTCTTCCATCGCCCTTTCAAATTAAATGATGATATCCCTTATGAACTCTCTTCTGCATCTTCTTGATTATGTCATGGTGATTACGTTTAGCCGCAATCTTCATTCTTGAAGTCGATGGATCCATTATGATGCTTCTATCATCCTCTGCCACCAGTTTCTTCTCGACCTGTCCACTCATGGCATTTTGAGATGAACACATTTTGTCTTTTTGAAGCCTTGATCTTTGCGATTACCACAGATCGGTTCTAGTGAACCCGATCTCTTCCTTCATGGTTTTATTCTACACTTCTGACGTTATATAGATCGCAACAGCCTCTGATAAGAGATGCGATCTCAACATTTTTACTTAGCCACCAAATCAATAGCCAACTTTGTTTATTATTTGTACACTGGAATTTTATTTACATTGCTAATATATCCAACTGCCAGCAATTTGGTATGGATCTCTAGCGTAACTGTGTTGACCAGCAGTTGATATAGATGTGATCTATGTCATTGGTTGCTAATATGTCCATCTATCAACATTTGGGCAATGATCTCCATCGTATTGATGCTAAGCATCGTTTGATATAGTTTTGATTTTTGTGATATGTTGTTATACTAACAAATGTATACACCTGTGTTTGATGTAAGTTTGACGTATGTCACTAGTATGCTCTATTTTGATATTTTGTGCTAACAAGTGCACATGCCAGTGATTGATACAAAGTTGATCTCTGTCGAAATTCCGTTAACCAATAGCCATGCCACCGATTGAGTACTTTTGATTTTGTCTTTAGAACTCTTTGAATGCAGCGTATATCTTTAGTAACGCGTTATCCTTTTTATTATTACATAGTATATTATGTTAGGGAGAAAAGCCAATACGTTTAGGCATATATTATAATGTAAAAAGAGATGGATCTCGTTAACCTCTGAATAATGTTTCAAAAGTATATCATAAAGATTATAGCTTTGAATTTTATCAGTCTTATTAATAAGCCATTGTTGTTAGCTTTATTTTTCAGGATTAGCTTCCTGTTGGTATTATTTTCCTGAGTATATTTTTATGCTGCCAGTCTCTGGAAATTCTCGGTGTGTATAATATCGTTGATGATACATTATAGAATTAGAGAAAGGTCTTCAAAGAATGCTAATTCAGTAAGTTGTGTTAATTTAGATTAGTGTTGAGATCAAAGTGTTATAAGACCCTGTTCATAGTTTGAGGTGACTACTGAAATCTCTTGAAGTTTGCTTGAGGGATTTGGGTACAGTAGAAATTGATGAATGCAACAGAGTGTGTTGCCGATAGTAGAAATTGATGAATGCAACAGAGTGTGTTGCCGATGTAACCTCTACTTGATCAATAATATATGATGAACAATATTGGTGGACGTAGCCCGCAAATTGGGGTGAACCACGTGTATATCGTGTTGTCTCTCTTTTATTTGTGACCTATGTGATTTATTATTGTGTCTCATGTGATTTAGTATACTATTTTTCATATTGTGAAAGATTTGGCATTATTTCATTTACGTATAAGATTATGGCTATGTACTTCCCTGACACATAGTTGTCATAAATGGATTAGAAGGAATGTCTATATGTTTGTTTAGTATGGTAGAGGATTATAAAAGTGAACGTTGGGATTATTTGCACAATAAAGTAAGGAATGGTTGTAGGGATGATTGTGGTGAATGGATTTATGTAGGCTTAATTCTTCTTGTAAAGATAACAGCTTATCAATTGTAATTTCGACTAACTCTCGTTCACGTGAACAAATATCTTATGAAGCCTTGGATGTTAAGTAACCATTATGAAATAAATTAAAAGAGTTCTCTAACTTGGTTAGTTGGATGTTTTACATAGAAATTTTAATTTTCACCAAAATTACTAACTTGCAACCCTTGGAAATGTTACATATACCTTGGCCTTCAAAACGCATTAAACTTCTTTAATTATGAATTATATCATGCAACTATGTATGAAAAGATTCATAGCCTAAGCTTTCGTGCTAACACTATAATACTAAACCTACCTTTTGATCTTATGCACTATATGCATAACCTATGTAATAATGTTATTATGGTGATTTGACAATAGTCTATAGTTGTAAACTATACACTATATACACTTCTCTCTATTAATTTATACAATGGATGTTATTAGATAATTATAACATTATCTAAGCAATATTTTTTATATGTGCTTTATGGTCTTTATACTATATACAAGGGTTTGATTTAAAAGGTGACCTATGTAATACTTTATTTGCAAGGTTGGAAACATGCAATGTTTAACTAACTTTAGGATGGCAAATAACCATAATACATTATGTTTGTAAGTCTTGTCATGTTGGTGGTCGAACCTTAACCTTGCTTATGCTGTAGTAGCAACCATTATGTAACACTTGGATAACATAAAGGATAGTAGTTTGACCTTTGATAAAACATATCCATACTATAGTATGGTTGTAATCCATGCAAAAATGAAACCTAAACTTGGTTATGATGTGATGGCAGGTGTGACGTATATGGTAGATATGGTAATAAAAGTGCATTAAAGTGTTGTGGGTGGAATGTCTAGTGTCGTCCCCCGTGGAAAATCATCACGTGGTTTCCTTGGTAGTGATGCTAACCATAACAACTTTGGACTTACCTCAACGAGGGCATAATATTGGCATTCATTTGGCAGGGAGTGGGGTTTTAGAGAGGCCGACAGGCCTGAGAGTTCCTAGGGTTTGTTAGCAGAGTTTGGAAGAACCTCCCAGGTTTCGATACCTCGACCTGTGGCTATGAAAACTGTCTCTCAGGGTTTGAAAAGACAGACCATTCATGTGTTAAGGCTTGCTATGTAAGATTAGAAGTTGATGTAGCTCTATTTTTCACAGGTACGGGAGTGTCCAGACAAGAAGCAAGGTTCTTCTTTCGAAAGGTAACTTATTAAACCTTCTCTGGCTTCCACAAGATTGATAATGTACATTAGCATGTGTTTTTAAGTTTTTAGTTTCGTTTTCAAAGATTTAACCAAAATGTATGTTTGAACTGATAGGTTACTCCTCAGCTTTGGCTTTGTATGTGCTAAACAACGAGGAACAGAGCTTAAACTGGTAAGCCTCGGTGATTCCCCTATGGGGTGTGACTTGGAAAAATGCTGGTCCTTATTTGGTTTTAGTTGAAGCTTTGGTCTCATGGTTTAGCTGTGGATTACACCGCTGTTGTAATGTTGTGAGTTGTATGGTGAATATTTAACGTAGGGAGGATTGAATCCTCGACCTACTGTTGCGTTGGCACTGCAACGTTTTTACTGTGTGACACTTTGATATATAATAGTTTACATTGTTTGCTGAAGGGTTTATCCCGACATTTCGAAGAATTGAAATGGTAACAGTCATGGTATAGGAACTTGAATTTTTGTTTAAAGGAATATTGTTGGGGTTTCGAACTCTATAAACCACATTTTGTTGCTTTTCTATGTACTGTAAATTCCAGATGATGCTAGGTTTTTGTGTAATGAATGGTTAAAGTCTTTAACTTGAAAAGAGAGCTCTTGGCAGTAATAGATGATAACTATTTGTAAACTAAAACAAGGCTTTTTGTTGTGTTATTGAAAGGTTATAAGAGATTTGTTTACTATCGTCGTTTTGATATTTCTTAAAGTAATGGTTGAAGGACTTCGTGGTAGTAAGTGTTTGGTTCTGTTTGTACATTTTGGTAATTTATGTGGGTCGAACCCGCGACTCCATCCTGTCGTAACTATTTTAAGATGCTTTGGAATTAAGGTTTTGCAAAATATTCTATATGTTTAACATATTGATATTGTAACTGTATTAATATTGTATGTTATCTAGGGCACAATACCTTATTTGAAAACCTGTTGAAATGCTTTCTGTATTTAGAATAGTTTAGAGATTACTGCCGTAAGGCTGGTTGTGAAAACCCTACTCAACACTAGTTACTATTATGATTAGCGTAGCTGTATAAATGATAAGGGTTTCGAGTCCCTAAATAAATTATGTAACCTATAAGGGGTAGACTGAAGTCCAGCTTTGTCTTGGAGTTTCTATTTCGATTTTGATAAATGAAGGAAAGTTAACTTGTTATTTGAAAATAGCTAGGGTTTGAGACTTACGACATTCGTTCGAATAAAAGTTGCTCCGCGTTTCTTTGATTTATGTTTTCAATCTAGTTTGCAGTAGATTCAAGTCATAATAGTTGATGGAAATCCACAGTAAATGTTTCGATACTGCTAGTGTATAAAATGCAGAATGCTAATATGTCTTAATAGGAAATTCGAATGAAAAGAGAATAGTAAGAGGCTATATATATTATTTGTCTTCTGCAAAGAATAGTTAACCTATGCTGAACCCTAAGTTTATGCATAAATATGGAAATGATTATGTATTTTTACTTCTATTACTGCGAATGTAATTACCATGTATAAACATAATAAATGTTGCTATGTTTTTCTAAGACTGAAACATAAGGGATTTTATTTGCAATTGTAAACAGATAAGGAAACATAACAAAGTTTTTCTATTCAATCATTCTATCTATTGCATATCATTTATCTATTTTTAAACACCCTTCCCTACACTAGAGTACGGCACAAGGACAATGTGTGGAAAAATGTAGTGAAGCAATTTAATCTATCTTATCATATTACTTCTTCATACAGTTCATAAATCATTCATTTCAATCTGAATAGTAATAACTAACAATATTCAGAAAACAATAACCAAGAAATACATTAAGTTATAATTACTAGAAATGAAATAACAAGTAGAACCTAATAATGTAGATAGGGTTGACAGACACCCAAAGAGGCATGTTCCTCCCAACCTTCTCCAAAAGAAGTAGCAACATCACTTGCTCGTTTGGACCCCCGAGCCTGTTAACTGAACCACTAGGTAGAAGACTCTGTGTATAAGCAAGGCACTCAGGTTGTACTTTCAGCAATCAATGGAGACTTGCAATACACCTCAAAATAAATCTCTGCACTCAGCAGGAAAACTTTGCACTCAGCAGAAGTGAAACAGACTTACACTACAACTCAAAACATAGCTTCCCCTCATAGAATCTCTTGTGTGCATACAACAGAACCACAAGGTAAATTTTCTTGTGAGAAAAAGTGTGAGCCTCTGCTCAAATTTGATGGCTTATAAAGATACCTAGGTATTTTAGTGGTTAGTTTCCAAATAAATGAGCCTCAAGCTCCAGTCCCATCTTTCAGGGAACTTTGACCATAATTCAAGGGAGTTGTCCCATAACAACAACTAGTTACTGAGTTCCTGATGTTGCCACTTGTCCATTTCCTTCTACCCAAGATTCCATTCCACCTAGTGGGTCAGTAAACACTCTTTCAACATCCCCTTTGGGTGAGTGTCTCCTATTTTATTCTATTAAATAATAATATTGTGCAATTACAGTCATCCTTGGTCACTTGGCCAAATATAAAACTTTACAATAAAAGTTAAGATAATGTTTTTCTCAAACATAAAATGTTTCAAGTAATGGGTATGTTACAAACACCCCCACTTAAGCTCAACATCGTCCTCGATGTTGCTTATTCTTCCTCAGAGCCTCCCTGGAACATAAATGGATATGCTTCCCGCATATTACTTTCCAATTCCCAGGTAGATTAATCAGGGATAAGGTGCTTCCATTGCACCTTTACCTACCCTATGGTACGATTTCGAAGCATAATTTCCCTACTATCGAGGATACAGTCCGGTTCCACCTAAAAATATCCTTCGGGCTCCACCTGTATGTCATTCCAATTCAGCACATGAGTAACATCGTGTACATACTTATTTAAAACAGAAATGTGAAAACCATTATGGATTCTTAAATTAGATGGTAGATTCAACTGATATGCAATTGGTCCAATCCTTGATAGGACTTCGAATGGCCCACAGTACCTTGGTGCTAGTTTAGCACAACTCCCAAGCTTAAAAGAATTTTCTTGGGTTTTACCTTTACAAATACATGATCTCCAACCTTAAATTCTCTTTCAGTTCGTTTTAGATCTGCATAACGTTTTTGTCTATCTTGTGCAATTTTTAAATTGCCTTGTACCTGTTTCACGGTTACTTCCATCTCTCTTAAAAAATCTAGTCCTAACATTAATCTGTCAACAGGATTATCCCAAGAAATAAGAGTACTACATTTCCTTCCATATAAAATTTCAAATGGACTAAGTTTAGCAGATGCTTGATAATGATTATTGTAAGCAAATTCAACTAAATGCAAATACTCTTCCCATTTAGTTGGCTGATCTTTAGCATACATTATTAACATGTCTTCTAAAATCTGATTTACCCTTTCAGTCTGCCCACCCGTTTGTGGATGGAAAGAAGTACTGAAATTCAATTTAGTATTTAGACCTTTAAACAATGTTGTCCAGAAATTTCCAGTAAACTTAGAATCTCGATCAGAAATAATTACCTTTGGAATCCCATGTAAGCGGAAGACTTGCTTCATAAATACATATGTGATCTTAACAGCTTTAAAAGTAGTCTTAATTGGAATAAAATGAGCATATTTACTAAGTTTATCCACAACCACCATTATGAAGTAATTATGTTTCTAGTTCTTAGGTAAACCTGTTATAAAATCAATACTTATAATTTCCCATTTCCATTCCGGAATTGTTAATGACTGCAATAGGCCAGCTAGGTGTTGATTTTCAACCTTAATTGTCTGACATTCAAAACACCTAGCTATGTATTCAGCCACTTCATTCTTCATGTTGGGCCAAAAGTAATACTTTCTTAGCATAGTTATCATTTTCTGATAACCAGGGTGTCCTGAATAAGGACTTTTATGAACTTCATCCAAAATCAATAGTTTAACTTTTGACACATTAGGTACATAAATTCTGTTTTTATAAGTCATTAAACCCTTTTCATTAATGTTGTAATTTGTTATTAAATTTTTACATAAATTTTCAGCAACTTTATCATGCAATTTTTGATAATTTTCATCTTCCTTAATTCCTTCTTCGATCTGATTTTCCAGATCTGTTTTAAATGTACTGATTACTACCACAAAACTTAATTTGGCATTTCTACTCAAGGCATCAACAACTTTGTTTTCTTTACCCTTAATGTTTTGAATCTCGAAATCATATTTGCTAAGGAAAGCTAGCCACCTAGCTTGCCTTGCGTTAAGATTTGTTTGATCCAACAAGTATTTTAAGTCTTTATTATCTGTCATTAGTGAAAAATTTCTTCCAATAAAGTGATGGAACCACATTTTTAGTGCATGTATCACTGCTTCCAGCTCTAGATCATAAGTTGCGTAGTTCTTTTCGTGGATTTTTAACTTCCTTGACTCATAAGCAATAACATGACCTTCTTGAGCTAAGACCCCACCAAGCCCATCGTTGCATGCATCAGTGCATACAACGAAGTTTTTATTGGGATCAACAATTTTTAATATAGGTGTTGCTGTTAATAATTCTTTTAACTTCTTAAAACTTTCTTTGCATTTTTTATCCCAGACAAATTTATTTCCCTTCTTTTGCAAAGAAGTTATGGGATTCGCAATTCTAGAGAATCCTTCAATAAACTTTATGTAGTAACCTAATGTCCCGTAAATGACCATACGCCAGTTACGTCTTTAGGGACAGACCACTTGTTAATTGCTCTTATTTTATCTGGGTCGACAAAAATTCCGTCTTTAGATATTATGTGACCTAAGTACTGTATTTTATCTTTATAAAAGTCACATTTACTGAACTTAGCATAAAGCTGATGTTCTCTTAAAACTTGCAGAATTATTCTTAAGTGTTCGTCATTGTAACATCTCGAGAAAAGACTACTTTGTTGTTTGAATATTTTTTTTTTATGTTGAAATAAATTTGACTATGCATGACACATGCACGAGCCAAGAGGGCTCGGAAAACACTAGTAGTTGAGTGAGTGTTGAGCTGAAGCTCTGGAGCACTTCGACTCAAACTAAATGATGGATGTTGAGCTAAAGGCTCTGGAGCATCATTTGAACTAATGATTATTTTTTAATAATGACTTATTATTATTTTATTCTTCTGACTGACTGGGGGCAACCACTCAAAGAGAAGCTAAGCATACAAGGATCTAGGTGGGTCAGTAGTCCCCAAATTAAAATCGAAACTATCCAATAGGAGAGTAAAAGTCTAATTTATTAAGTCAAAAATTTAAAGTAAATTGTGAGGATTAAAATAAAGAAATAATTAATAACTAAGCCTGCTAGATGTCAGTTAGAGAACTGAGTGTTGTCAACCCAAAGTACTTAGTAGCCTTGCTCCAAAAAAAGTATTAATAGCAGAGAAGGTAACGTTGCATGGCACATTTTCCAAGTGCACTGAAAAGGGTCCAGTCGTGAGTCTGAGCGCTTAACACCAGAGTACTGAAACCTGGTGTGTCCAACAAAGGACAGTCCTAGCAGGACTGTATGAAATTTTATTGCATGGGAACGTCAGATGGACTCACACCTAATAGGCTGATAAACGAACCTTGTGGATGCTCTGTTGTAGTGAAAGAGATAGATAACTACCCTAGGCCCTTCTAGATACTTGTTATGCTCAGCTTGGCTCGGGGGTGACCGGTGGAACAGTCCAGGAACGGATTGTGGTCTACGGTTGGGAGGAAAGTGGACGTTTCTCAGTCAGTTAATCTGCAATAAAGTTCTGATAAGTACATTATTTAAGTTCTGTTGTTTTATTTCCTCATTTATATTTATATATTTATATGCTTTTCTTCATATTATGTTATGGATGATCTCTGAACCTTTAAGTTACAGATCCATTGATTTCTGATAAGTGATTCGATGCAAGTGTTAGATTAGAACTTATCAATTGTTTTCTTTTCATTAAATAAAGGTAGATCTTCCGTCGTTATTATCTAGGTTAAGTTTTTGATGGCTAGATCTCATTACTTCGAAGTTAAATGTTAAACAGTTTTGCAGATCCGTGAGATTAAAACTGGTTATAGGTTGGATCTGAGACCACGGTGCTGAACTCGTATAAATAATGCAGTAATTTCTCTCCTTTAAGATAGTCATAATATTAAACTGATGAATTAGATCTGACTAGGATTATCTTTTCAGATTTATAACCTACCGTTTTCTGTCATTACTATTCAGTGATTTTAATGCAGGATTTCCTTCGATATGTTAATATCAATATCATTATTTTTTTCCCGATAAATCTAGATCTGAGGAACAAATATCCTTTAACTTTCAGCCAATACAAATTGGCTATGTTAGGGTAGGGCTTATTTTCCATTTTGTTTGAACTGTTAAATCTAAATTTGTCTAGGGTTATTTCTTAGTGTATTTTTATTTGTCTTTTTGTCTGCACCGATTTACGATTTAGAAAACTTTATATGGTTATTTTTCCTTTAGATTATTTCTGGGTTAACAACCAGTTTAAAACAGAAATATCAATTATAATACTAGCTACACTTATGCACTTCAAGACCTGTTTTTCTTTCATGTAAATAGAGGCTTAGTTACACATTTCTCAATTAAATATAGTACAGGAAACCATCTATAGGGCCACCTTTCTTTTAATTTAGGGCCATACTCCTTTTCCTCTTTCCTAAGTTTAAAATCGATACATAGACCCAAAACAAGGATTCTTTTCTTTAGACTTAGGAATATTTCAGACCCCAAATCTTTTTGACCATTATTTCGAAACAACAACAAAAAAAAAGAGAGAACTTTAGCGTGACTCTACGACTTAACCCAACTACTGTGGCGCTACCCAAACATTTCTTGAAAATGGAGATATCAGACAGAACCATTGAAGAAGCTTTTATTCAAGTAAAACAAACAAGAGGATTTCTAACTTTTCAAGCAAGGTACGAATCTAGTCAAAAAATGACTTCTTTTCTTAGTCAGGGGTAAGATTTTTTTTACAGTTATCAAAACATGTTAAACATTCATAAGCAAACTAGCATTATCTTTAAGCATGTGAAATCCACAGAATTTTGTACAAGACCACCTTTTATCTTCAACAAGCATTCTTTTATAAAAACCATAGAAACCCAAGTGATACCCAATAATAGAATAAAGTGGGTAAAAGTCCTTGAGTCTTTCCTTCTTAAACCTCGACACATTTCAGGATAACATTTCATTCCGAAGATAATTTCTTCCATTTAAGCAAGAAAAACCGAAGTAAATTCTAAATAAGGCCATGTTAGGGCTTTTAGCGTTAAAACACTACACACAGTCCAGATTGTTTCATAGAAGCAAAACAAAAAAATGCAGAACCCTCCTAGCTTCAACATAATACAATTTAAGTTTTTTTTTAAAGTCTGAAAACATTAAAGAAGTCCAGGGGCAATCTCTCACAAACTGGCATTTTAACCATCAACAAAAATAAATAGATAGACACCGGCAAAAGAGCAGCTCAGTGTGGGCTATGCCTTGTAACTACCAGCCACTTCTTTTAAACTTACTTTCCCTTTTCTTTTTAGTAACAACACTACATCCTATCAACGAAGGTAAGCCCTCGAGACCCCAGGCCTTACCAGGGTTCAAAGAGAATGTTGACAACGCCAAGATGGTAGCCACGCCAGGTAAATGTCCTTCATTCACAAAATCGGGCTCCCTCCTGTCACAAAATCAGAAATGCAACTCTACGTTATCACCTGTCGATTATATTTTAAAAACAAAAGAAACCTTGACTGAAATGTGAAAGGCATTGAAGGAAGATTACCTTAGTAAAACTTTTAATGGATGAACTCGGCGACTGGAGATTTTGTCAGGTGACCAGAACGACGAGACCTGCGCAGAAATCCCATGGTGCCTCCCCAAAAACCACATTTGTGAATAATACATGGCCAAAGTCGAAATGGGGGTTTCTATCGAGGGCATCATTCCCCACACTGCTACGTGGATTCCACCATTTGCTAGATCACATGGAGGAGTTTAATTGTGCCTGTTACCAAGTTGCATCAACTTTATTACGACAGTCTGGCCTTGATATCTCTGTGTAGTCAGACCATATAACTTTTATGTTGAGGGTTTGGGATTAGGGCCAACCTTCATGAACTTATAAACCAAGCATTATGAAGGTTCCAAAATTATACATTCAATTCTTTTCAACCACCTCGCAAAGACATTAGAACTTAAGGTTCGATAGCTTGCTTTAGGGATGACTTAGCATAAGTTTTATGAAGTTTATCACACCTGCACAACCACGGGGGGTGTTAGCTCCTAGGAGCTAAGTAAGACCAGGGGACCCGAGGGGGCCCTTCTAACATTAAGTGTTTACTCTTAATGAAAAAGTAGTACTAGTGTTCCTTCTACAATGAAAACATAAAAAGGAATTTCTCATAAATAATAGACGAACAATGGAGTAATGTTTTTGAATAGCATACTCAAGAATCATTCGTAACCATTACGTTTAGATATCCCAGAACCTTTGGCATTCAATCTTGCTACCTTGTTTACAGATTTTATTCATTGGAAGTATTTATTTTTACAAGTTACACCTTAGATGATGAGAGTAATGATCGCCTTGAATTACAAAAAAAAATAATATTTTTTTAGGGATATTACAGTCGTGTTCTTTAGTTTTTGAATAAATTATAATATCATCAATGAACACAGTTACAAGCTTATCTAGGTACTTATGCAGAACATTATTCATTGAACACATGAAGACTGTCGGTGTGTTAGTTATCCCAAAAGGCATAACTACGAACTTGTAGTGTCCATAACGTGTCTTGAAGGCTGTTTTAAAAATGTCTTCATCCTTTATTCTAACTTAATGATATCCTGACCTCAAGTTAATTTTAGTGAATATATTTGCTCCGCGTACTTGATCGAATAGATCGTCAATGTAGGGCAAGGGATATCAATTTTTAATAGTCATTTTATTAAGATGACGGTAATCTATGCATAGTCACAAGGTACCATCCTTCTTTTTAACGAAGATAACCGGCGCTCCCCAAGGAGACACACTTGGCCTTATGTAGTTCTTATCTATTAATTATTTCAAATGATATTTTAGTTCATTTAATTCCAGAATATTCATTCTGTAAGGAGCCTTTGAGTTTGGTACTGCACCTGGTACTAACTCAATGGTGAAATCAAGTTCCCTTTTCAGAGGTAGTCCTATAATTTCTTCTGGGAATACATCAGGAAAATCCTTAAGAATAGGTATGTCTTCCAGTTTTATCTTATCTTCTTTAGATGAACATTCATCATTAATCACATTCACAACAATTAGTTTACAGCCCTTTCTTACAGCTTTCTTTACTTTTAAAGCAGAAATTTGTCTCACAGATGTTTTCCTAGGAATTCCTTTTACTGTTTCAGTATTTCCTTCATTATTCAAACAAGTAAAATACTTTTCATGATAGTTAAGTATTACTCTATGCTGTTCAAGCCAGTCCATGCCAATTAATACATCATATGACCCTAATGGCAAAACATTCAAATTCACTTGCATCTTCAACTGACTCATAAGTGAATCACAACTTTTGACAAACTCTGTAACGTTTATTTTAATGCATGTTGCTAGCTGGACTAACCATGATTTATCAAAATTTTCTACCTTTAACTTGCAACTTTTCACTAATTCAAGTGATATGTAACTCAAAATTGGACTTGGATCTATTAAAATTGAAATAGATTTGTTTTGTATCATAACTTCGATCTTGACCATACAAGTTTGATGGTCTTCTTTTCAATTATCCAGCGCTGCATTAATCCCGGGCATTTCTCTCACTACATCACCAACTATTGGCTCTGCTTGCATGGTGTGAATGTTGTTGACTGTCTTTCTTCCGAGTGGACAGTTTGCTTTGGTATGTGGTCCATTGCAGTCATAACACTTTAAAGGTGGTCTTTGCTCCACATTTCTGGTACTATTATTATTATTGTTATTATTATTAGGCACATTCCTTGTAGCTGTGTAATTCTGTGGTGCATTACCTCTGTAATTATTATTATTCTGAAAATTTCTGTTATTGAAATTTTTATTATTTCCAGAATTTTTAAAATTAAAAGTTTTCTTTTTATGCTCATAATTACTTGGTTTATTATTCCTCCAATTCGATAATCCTTCTATTTTCTTATTCTGTTCAAAACAGAAATTAGCCTTCCTCATGGCTTCTTCAAGAGTTGAAGGATTATTGTATTCAATTCTGTCTTTTATGTTGAAGGGTAAGTAGCTTAGAAACCCTTGTATCTTAGGTTTTTCTTCAGCTAGGTAAGGTACATACCTTACCAAGCTGAGAAATTTGCTACATAACTCCTTCATTGTCACTACTTAGAGTTTGAACTCGCGCTCTGATACCACATGTAACATCCTGAAAATCACAAAAAATTAAAATTTTTTAGAGTAGCATTAAGTGCTATAATTACCGTGTAGAAGTATAATAAATGTTTGTTTGTTTAAATAGACGTCACATTGTTCTAGACATGTTATGTTGAAAATGTGTGTATAATGTATTACAGAAATACGTGAAATGTGTTTATGTCTATAGTATGTTATTGTTGGATGTTGTTACCTCAAATCATGCATCCTAGATCAGTTATGATTTCTTGTGTAGCTGTTGATACTTTATAGACTCGATACTGAATTCATTATATGTGCTAACTGTTTACTGTCTTATTGGTGATGAAGGGGTCCTATGGGCACCGTGAGGCTTACTTAGCTGTTTTAGCTAAAGCATTTGAACCTCTGTCGTAGATCGCAGGTAAGAGCACTACTAGTTTCAAAGTGTAAAAAGAGATCCTAATAATCTGTAGTTAGCCTTCAAGTTTATAAAAAGGAAATAGAGTAACTTGCAGTATTCTAGGGTGAGATCTAATTTAGTTTATTCTTCAATTATAATCTGCATACTATATAGTTCCAGTTGTCTCAGAAATTGTGTTTATTGCTATTACACTTGTGTTTTACTATGTCATAAAACAAAGTATTTACCTTGGCCTTCAAGGCTAAAGCCATGAAACTTCTTTGATATGAATTATATCATGCAACTATGTATGAAAAAGAATCATAGCCTAAGCTTTTGTGCTAACACTATAATACTAAACCTACCTTTTGATCTTATGCACTATATGCATAACCTATGTAATAATGTTATTATGGTGATTAGACAATAGTCTATAGTTGTAAACTATACACTATATACACTTCTCTCTATTAATTTATACAATGGATGTTATTAGATCATTATAACATTATCTAAGCAATAGTTTTTATATGCGCTTTATGGTCTCCATACTATATACAAGGGTTTGATTTAAAAGGTGACCTACATAATACTTTATTTGCAAGGTTGGAAATATGCAATGTTTAACTGAATTTAGGATGGAAAATAACCATAATACATTATGTTTGTAAGTCTTGTCATGTTGGTGGTCGAACCTTAACCTTGGTTATGCTCTACTAGCAACCATTACGTAACACTTGGATAACATAAAGGATAGTAGTTTGACCTTTGATAAAACATATCCATACTATAGTATGGTTGTAATCCATGCAAGACCAAAACCTAAACTTGGTTATGATGCGATGGCAGGTGTGATGTATACGGTGGATATGGTAATAAAAGTGCATTAAAGTGTTGTGGGTGGAATGTCTAGTGTCGTCCCCCGTGGAAATTCATCACGTGGTTTCCTTGGTACTGATGCTAACCCTAACATCTTTGGACTTACCTTGACGAGAGCATAATATTGGCATTCATTTGGCAGGGAGTGGGGTTTTAGAGAGGCTGCAAGGCCTGCGAGTTCCTAGGGTTTGTTAGCAGGGTTTGGAAGCACCTCCTAGGCTTTGATACCTCGACCTGTGGCTGTGAAAACTGTCTCTCAGGGTTTGAAAAGCCGAACCAGTCATGTGTTAAGGCTTGCTGTGTAAGATTAGAAGTTGATGTAGCTCCAGTGTTCATGGTTATGGGAGTGTCTAGACAAGAAGCAAGGTTCTTGTTTCGAAAGGTAACTTATTAAACTTTCTCTGGTTTCCACGAGATTAATAATGTACATTAGCATGTGTTTTTAAGTTTTTAGTTTCGTTTTCAAAGATTTAACCATAATGTATGTTTGAACTGACAGGTTACTCCTCATCTTTGGCTTTGTATGTGCTAAACAACGGGGAACAGAGCTTAAACTGGTAAGCCTCGGTGATTCTCCCATGAGGTGTGACTTGGAAAAATGCTCGTCCTTATTTGGTTTTAGCCAAATCTTTGGTCTCGTGGTTTAGCTGTGGATTACACCGCCATTGTAATGTTGTAAGCCGTATGGCGAATATTTAGGGTAGGGAGGATTGAATCCTCGACCTACTGTTGCGTTTACAGTGTTTGCTAAAGGGTTTATCTCGACATTTCGAAGAATTGATATGGTAACAGTTATGGTATAAGAACTTGAATTTTTGTTTAAAGGAATAATGTTGGGGTTTCGAACTATATAAACCTCATTTTGTTGCTTTTCGATGTACTGTAAATTCCAGATGATGCTAGGTTTTGGTGTAATGAATGGTTAAAGTCTTTAAGTTGAAAAGAGAGATCTCAACAGTAATAGATGATAACTATTTGTAAACCGAAACAAGGATATTCATTGTGTTGTTGAAAGGTTATAAGAGATTTGTTTGCTATCGTTGTTTTGATATTTCTGAAAGTAATGGTTGAAGGACTTCGTGGTAATAAGTGTTTGGTTCTGTTTGTAAATTTTGGTAATTTATGTGGGACGAACCCGCGACTCCATCCTGTCGTAATTCTTTTCGGATGCTTCGGCATTAAGGCTTTGCAAAGTATTCTATATGTTTAACATATTGATATTGTAACTGTATTAATATTGTATGTTATCTAGGGAACAATACCTTATTTGAAAACCTGTTGAAATGATTTCTATATTTAGAATAGTTTAGCGATTAGGGCCGTATGGCTAGTTGTGAAAACCCGACTCAACACTAGTTACTGTTCTGATTATCGTAGCTGTATAATCGATAATGGTTTCGAGTTCCTAAATAAATTGTGTAACCTGTAAGGGATAGACTAAAATCGAGCTTTGTCTTGGAGTTTCTATTTCGATTTTGATAAATGAAGAAAAGTTAACTTGTTATTTTAAAATAGCTAGGGTTTGAGACTTAGGACATTCGTCTGAATAAAAGTTTCTCTGCGTTTATTTGATTTATGTTTTCAATCTAGTTTGCAGTAGATTCAAGTCATAATAGTTGATGAAAATCCACAGTAAATGTTTCGATACTGCTAGTGTATAAAATGTAGAATGATAATATGTCTTAATAGGAAATTCGAATGAAAAGAGAATAGTAAGAGGCTATATATATTATTTGTCTTCTGCAAAGAATAGTTAACCTATACTGAACCTTCAGTTTATGAAGAAATATGGAAATAATTATGTATTTTTACTTCTATTACTGTGAATGTAATTAACATGTATAAACAAAATAAATGTTGCTATGTTTTTCAAGACTGAAACATAAGGGATTTTATTTGCAATTGTAAATAGATAAGGAAACATAACAAAGTTTTTTTATTCAATCATTCTATCTATTGCATATCATTTATCTATTTTTAAACACCCTTACCTACACTAGAGTATGACACAAAGACAGTGTGTGGAAAAATGCAGGGAAGTAATTTAATCTATCTTATCATATTACTTCTTCATACAGTTCAGAAATCATTCATTTCAATGTGAACAGTAATAACTAACAATATCCAGAAACAATAACCCAAAAATACAATAAGTTATAATTACTAGAAATGAAATAAAAAGTAGAACCTGATAATGTAGATAGGGTGGACAAACACCCAAAGAGACCTATTCCTCCCAACCTTCTCCAAAAGAAGCAGCCAATATCACTTGCTCCTTTGGACCCCTGAGCCTGTTTACTGGACGACTAGGTAGAAGACTCTGTGTAGAAGCAAGGCACTCTGGTTGTACTTTCAGCAATCCATGGAGACTTGCAATACACCTCAAAATAAACCTCTGCACTCAGCATAAGTGAAACAGACTTACACTACAACTCAAAACGTAGATTCCCCTCATCGAATCTCTTTTGTGCATACCTCAGAACCATAAGGTAAACTTTCTCGTGAGAAAAAGTGTGAGCCTCTGCTCAAATTTGATGGCTTATAAAGATGCCTAGGTATTTTAGTGGTCAGTTTCCAAATAAATGAGCCTCAAGCTCCAGTCCCATATTTCAGGGAACTTTGACCACAATTCAAGGCAGTTGTCCCATAACAACATCTAGTTACTGAGTTCCTGATGCTTCCACTTGTCCATTGTCTTCTACCCCAGATTCCATTCCACCTAGTGGGTTAGTAAACACTCTTTCAACAGTCTCTTTCGGTGAGTGTCTCCTATTTTATTTTATTAAATAATAATATTGTGCAATTACAGTCATCCTTGGACACTTGGCCAAATATAAAACTTTACAATAAAAGTTAAGATAATGTTTTTCTCAAACATAAAATGTTTCAAGTAATGGGTATGATACATGACCCTTATGAAATATTGGCTTTTAATGTAAATATTGTATACATGCGATGTATGTTTCCCTAGAATGGAGCTCAAGGCCAAGGCCCCGCTAGTGTATGTTCAGATTTTATTTTAAATTGACAAGTATTTGATATTTTATTACCCATGAGCTATTAAGCCATGGAATATTGTAAATGATGTAAATATTTGATATTGCAATAAAATACCAAAACTGGCTATGGTAGCAACAAATGAGAAGGGGCCATGTGTATCCACTAGGGAGTGGTGAGGGGGTTATGGGGATGAACCATATGCTACCAAATTTCATCTTGTGAACCCATTTAACTTCCCTTGTTGACATTTAATTCTGTTGTAAGGAAGTTGTTGAAGAATTCAGTCCATGGCTTCAATGGAGCATGGGAAGCCCATAAATTCGTATGGCAGGTATGGGCTCTGTTTTTCTTGTACCACAAGTCACTCTACCTCATGCAAATGGTCTCTTCCTCATTCCCATTCCATTATGGAAGATCCCAGCATCAGTTTTTATCCATTACAAATTCCCAGTAGTGAGAAAAAAATCAGAAATCGCAACTTTGCAAGAACCCATGTTTTGAAGAGCCATAAACGCCCAGAATTTTGTATTGATAGTAAAGTCCAATGGGGGATCCATAGATATGAACCTTGGGGTGAATTTAAGAGCATTAGATACCCCGAAATCCATAGAAAAACTCATTTTTTATAGCTGAGAAATCCAGTGACGGGATTGAGTTAATTGATGGCAAAATTGTGACAAATCCAAGTGTGAATGACTGAGCAGAGGTTGGGTTTGCTTGATAAACCTAGTGAATGCTAGAATCTCAATGAATTAGCAGCTTGACCTTTCTATTCCCACCCTAAAGATCACTGGAGGGAAGGGACGACTGAGGGATTGTGCAACAGATCTGGGGACCTTCCTTGTGTTGGCCGTGGTAGGTATTGTGGGTGCCATGACTGTTGAGTTAATTTGAGATGCCTGTAGCTTTGTGGTTGAGCTCACTGGCTTACCATCCTCCTCAATTTTCTCTGCATGCTTGATAAACCCAATTGTGTGTTGGCTTAGCATGACTCTTTGTGCAAAACCATGGTTGTGAGTGAGCCTATTTAGTTCCTCCTTAGTGGATACACAACCCAGCTCGGGGGTGATCTCTCAGCTGAAAGAATATAGGCTAGATAGAGGTCTATGGTTGGGTGGAACATTTCTCTCACATAGCCAATTGTTTGGACAACTTCATCTCAAATATAAGTAGACTATGTGGTTTAAATTATGATCATTATGTGTTTTGTTCTAAATGTTAATTGTCCATGTTAGTGAACTAAAATGATTATCTTAATGAAATTGACATGAAGTATGTGCATAGCATGAGAACTAGATTGAATTCTCTGCATGTTGATTCATCATATGCCTGTTATAGTTATGCTGATGCATTTCTGTTTGTGTGTTTGCAAATATGATTTAATTCCGCTCATTTATTTGGTAACTAGGGTTATTAGACCCTCCATGTGGGGGTCGGCCCAGTCAGTTATAATAGGGTATTTAACCTAATGGTTAAATACGAGCCTACATTTACTTGTGTAAAATACATGTGAGTGTAGTGTATAAATAGAGGAGGTATGTTCCTCATTTGATACACACACACACTTGAGAGAGGCGCACTTGTGGAGGAGAGGTCTGCTATGGTGGAGGAGGAGATCATGTCTTTGGTTTACATCTTTGTAAATTGCTGGTCATCTATATTGAGGAAGCTTTACTGGGTTTTCTACCCATGAGGGTTTCCCAGGATAAATGTGTGTCTCTTGTGTTTATGCTATGCTTGTTGTTTCTTCAGTGATCCTGTATATGATATTATTGTGAAATGGAATGTAATGCTGCTATTTTCTGTCTTAGCATATTAAATTTTAACATGGTATCAAAGCTAACCTGAAGGAAGACAAGGTATGGCACTTATGACACTTTCTTTACTTATGACAATTTGAAGGTTAGGGTTTTACATAGCAAAAACCAGTCATCGTGAAACTTTCGCTATAAATCCATTTCTGCGAAGGGTCAGGGTTTGAAAAGTTTACAGGTCAAAGATGACATCCTCAAGTAGCTTGTGTCCAAAGGGAACCCTTAGATTCGTTGTACTTTATGAGTTATGATCAGTACAAGTTAGGGTTTCTGCCTCTTCCAGATCTCAGTCAAAATCAGGTGACCTTGGAAAAAAGGTCATAACTTGGGCTAGGAAGCTCCAAATGAAATTTCGTAAAAAGTGACAGGTAGTACACAGACTGTACTATCTCAGGAAACGTTTTTAGAGGCCAAAGGTAAACTTGTGACACATGGCACGCTGTACAAGTTAGCTCTCCTATTTTATCCCATAAACAGGTCACGTTGCGACACTTGGCATAACTCTCTCTCAGAGAGTCCAATTGAGGTCAGAAATGTCAAGATGGAAAGATAGCAGGGAGAGCTATCTCAGGAAAATCTTTTCGAGGCCAAAGTTCAAATAGTGACACGTGGCACGCCGTACAAGTTCGCTCTCCTGTTTTATCCCATAAACAGGTCACGTTGCGACACTTGGCATAACTCTCTCTCAGAAAATCCAATTGAGGTCAGACCTATCAGGATGGAAAGATGACAGGTCAGGATTCTACAAAAACAGTTTTCAGACCCTATGGAGCAAAAATTTCAGAGTTATAGCAGAAACAATCAGGTGCATATTTCTGTCAAAACAAAATTATTTTTTGGAGCACCTTTATTCATGGCTTCCGGAATTTGGGGTTTCGGAGAAAGTTAGAATTTTTGGAATCGAAGTCCACGACTGAATGCTACTCAGGAAAATCAAAATTTAGAGACCAAGATTGAATTTTTTGATTGGACAGAAGGGTGGGCTTCATCAAACCCTAGTTCGGGTTCCTGTTCAGAAGATCCAGAAGTTTCGAAGGCAATTTTGAGGGGTCAAATTTTGGAGATTTCAAAATTGAAGAATGCTAGTTTGATCAGCTCAGCAAGACACATTCTTCCTGTGAAATCTCCATAAAAAAAAAAAAATTTCTTTCCCTAAAACTTAACCATGTGATTTCAGTTCACTATACAGCACCTAGGAAGAAGACAGTTTTACATTTATCAGCATTTAATTTGTTAAAGTCCTCGTAACAATGAACTTACAGGTTGTCCTTCCCTTGTTCTTCTACTAGTTAGAAGGTTATTATGTGACATACCACTTACTTAGCTACGGCTAACCTCCCTTCCTTCTGATATGCAGGTTCCTATGTGTCCGGAGTTTTTCCCATGACGTCGGAGCGTTTCCATGATACCGTATCAAGGTATGTATATGTATATATTTAACAACCCAAGGTTTAATGTTTGTAAAGGACTTAGTGTAGCATCTCCACTTAGCATACATTCAACAAGGTTCAAAAAGAAAAAGGAATAACAAATGTGTTAAATGGTTATATCACCACCAATCTAACTTTGGAATTACATCCTTATGCTATTAAGAATATAAGGTTCAACCACACAAATCTTAAGTCTCACAAGCGCATTGAAAGAATACCATGGTTATGAAACCTCATAAGTTTTAAAGTTTGATCACCACCATTTTAATTACCCAGCTATCATTGAAAAATACCATGGTTATGAAATCTCATAAGGTTTAAAGTTTCATCGCTACCATTTTAATTACCCAGCTATATAGTTTTTTTATAAACCACATATACTTTGTAAACTCATTTCATTTTGAATGACCTACAATTTACTCTGCATTTAATATACAGGGTACCCGAGCTGGGGTCAATCACTGTTTTTGCAAGACGGCCATGTGACAACATTTAAAGTGCTCGAAGGTTATGGTGCCATCTGTCCTGAAAGGACAAGGTTGGTTGTCTCGCTTTGGGGGAAGTAACTCATCCACAAAAACTCGAAGCTATCTGGAATGATCTCCTCTTTGGCATTCGGAATGGGTTTTTCAGGTTTGTTTCCCAAACCCTGGCGATTTGTTCAACCTCGATCTCATTCTTCTGCAATGAGGAGGAACGATTTAAGCAGTCGTGGTTACTCCAGAAAGTATACTCCTTGCTTAGAACGCACAGCTACCTCCCTGCATTGCCTCAGAGGTAAATTTCGATACAGTAACCTGTGTGTTTTCTAAAGATTAGTTTTAGTAGTGTACTCTGTTGCCATCTTACTAATAAAGCATCCGTTTTCAATGATGGTAGGTATTTTCCTGGCTCGAGACAGCACAGGTTGCAGAAGGAGCCTAGCTTAATCGGTAAGTGGTATCGCTCCTCGCCTTCAAATGATGACAGGAAGAACTTGGGAAGTCCTTCTCAACGTCAACAAGGGTTTTGTAAAGATATGGTTAGTTTATTTTAATATCGGGGTTTTCTGTTTCTAAAACCCTATCAAAATTATCGAGAGCCAGAACATTTTTGAAATACTGTGAATGAAAGGATTTATTATCTACGGTGCTACAGTCTCAGGATTAGCACTGGGGATGCTATGATGATCTTTTGATGCTTTAAAATCATATTTAGATAGCACTGCAGAATGGGTATGTTTGCCATTTCCTGTTTCTATAATTATTACAAAAACCTCTGTATTTTCTAATTTCTACCATTTTGTATGCCCGCGTTATAGATAAATGTCTGACAAAGCTTTTGTGGGGATTGGAATATCATGATATTAAAAATCCCTAATTTAACAGTCGTGGGGCAGTTTTAAAGGGTTCCGTAATTAAAGAACTCAGGAGCTTTCGTTTGTATTTATTTTGCGGATTGATTGTCTACAGGATGGAATGAATGGTAGTAGAGACTGCGTTCCAATTTAATTTTTATCAACCAAACGTGGTGTGGGTCTGTTGTACTCCCCTGTCTAAACACGATTTAAATGTTCTCGTCATGTTTGGGCAGCTATTTTATTGCGATATAACTGTAGAGGCATTTCTGGAACAATACACAAAAGCATAGATCTGCGAAATGAAAAGATACGATCTGGTAGGAGTTCATATATATATATATATTTGTTTTCTTCTAAAGTCATACTATCGATCTATATCCTGTCATAGAAACCCTAACCATCAGTGTAACGGATAATATTTTATGACTTGCCCTTCCCAGAATTTTTCTATTTAAACATTAAATTTTTAAAATGTCCCGCAAGTATCCGCTATGGTCGAGACAGCGTTTGAAAGGAATTATATTAATAGAAAAGATTCTTAAAAATCGATGTTGAATTTTAAACTCATACTGCCAGTGAAATTTGTGTTTAAATATTCCAACTAACAGTGATGGCGACTCTCGAATACTATTTTATGGTTTGCTGTTACAGAGTTTCCGTGAATGAGGGTAGAATACATATATTTTGCACTATTGGGCTTGTGTGAGGTCTAAGAAAAAGATCAAGATTCGTCCTTAAAGTTTATTCCATGAATGAATACTTCGATTCAATTATTTTGTGTAAACTTAAAAATTACAGGTAGTGGGGATAATATAGCGTTTCTGTACTAAATCTCCATATTCTAGCTGCGCTGAAACAAACTAAACCCTAAGTTGTTCACATGGAAATCGTGAAATTGCTGCACCGAGGATCTCTATACTCTTTATGATTTCATATTTTTTTTTTCTTTATTGGTCGTAGAGTGTAAAAAAAAAAAGGTCAAGATCTATTACCTAGATTCTAATTAGTTAGTTTAAACAACAGGGGTGTAAGAAAAATCATGCAATTTCCACCGAGGCTTCATATATCTACATTGTAACCATAATAAAGTCGATATACTGATTAACAGTAAGAATGTACTGAAATCCTGCAATTTTTCCCGCCACGGTTTCATAGATCTAATTTTGTAACAATGATAAATTTTACATATTAAATAACAGTAGGAATGTACAGGAATCATAAAACTTTCCACCAAGACTTCATAGATCTAATTCGTAATAATGACAATTTTGATATACTAATTAACAATAGGAATGTACCGAGATCATCAATACTAGATATCTATGCTCAGATCAAGCATTTTCGAATAACATAAATTAATTAAACACCATAAACATTATATATATAATTAACAATGGAGATAGATAAATAACAGAAATTACATAGAGTCTGAGATAGCAAAACCTGGAACTTGTAACCCAAATGCAATAGGAACAGCCACGTTCCTCCCAACCGTAGATTAGGTACAAACACCAAGTTTGTCCGCAATCACCCCCGAGCCAGACACATGCATGGAGAAATGTGGATAGCTAGCCTCAAACTCAGTCTTGTTTTCCTGAATCCCTTGCCTAACACAGAGTGCTCACACAGCAAGTGAAATTCTTTCCGGCATACTCAGCAGCGTCCTGCCTCCTCACATATGCCATGCTTTTATAGTTTTGCCTAGGTCTTACCATTAGCAGCCAATTCCTCATGGAATTTTCGCAGCTAATCAAATCCCTGATTTTTAGGGTGTGTCTAGTGTCTTAAATACACTCTTGACACTTGTTCTGGTTTCCCAGAGGCTAACTCTAACTTGTCCCCCACTTCTCCATGCATGATCTCCTCATTTAACTTGGCTGTTCCTACTCATTCTTTTATTAATAGAATAAAATTGTTTGTTTACATCAGTCCTCCTAGGACTTAAGTCAGCCGATTTCTCATCTGGCTTCCTCATTGCATAATCTCAAAAATTAATAAAAATAATTTTAAAAATAAATCAGACATAATGTTTTTTCATCATTGGAGAGAGATGTCACATCCTTGCCCCCTTATTGTGAACACTGTCCTCAGTGTTCTAGTCTTCATCCATCGGTTTTGGAAATAGATTCGGGTACTTTTCTAGTATTTCGCTTTCCAATTCCCAGGTTGCCTCCTCAGGATTAAAGTGCTTCCATTGCACCTTTACCTGAGCGATGGCTCGGTTTCGAAGTACTGTTTCTTTCCTGTCCAGAATGCGTAAAGGTTCCACTCGAAATTCGCCTTCTGGAGCCTCCTGTATCAAATTCCAATCAATAATATGAGTGGGGTCATGAATATATTTTTTCAGTAGTGAAATGTGAAAAACATTATGAATTTTTAAGTGTGCGGGTAATGCCAGTTTATAGGCTACGGGTCCAATCCTCTCAAGTACTTGGAAAGGCCCGCAGAACCATGGTGCCAGTTTACTGCAACTCCCCAGCTGGAGTGAGCTTTTCTTTGGTTTAACCCGCAAGCATACATGGTCTCCAACTGAGAACTCCTTATCTCGTCTTTTCAGATCAGCATAGCTCTTTTGGCGGTCCTGGGCCACCTTTAAATTCTTCTGTACCCTTTGGACTGTTTGTTCCATGTCTTTCAGCAAATCTGGTCCTACCAATAAGCGATCGACCGGACTATCCCAGCTAACTGGGGTAGTGCACTTTCTCCCATAAAGAATTTCGAATGGACTCATTCTCGATGATGCTTGGTACCTGTTGTTGTAAGCGAACTCTACCAGATGTAAGTAGTCTTCCCATTTGTTGGGCCTCTCCATGACGTACATTCTCAGCATGTCTTCAATGATCTGATTTGTACGTTCAGTCTGTCCATCTGTTTCAGGGTGATAACTCGTGCTGAAATTAATTCTTGTTTCCAAACCTGCAAACAAGGATTTCCAGAATTTGGAGGTAAATTTTACATCCCTATCTGAAATTACCATCTTTGGTACTCCATGTAATCTGAATATTTCCTTTAGAAATATTCCTGCAATATCTGCTGCCTTGTAGGTGGTTTTTACCGGAATGAAATGCGCCGATTTGCTAAACTTGTCAATCACCACCATTATGGAATCATGTTGTCATTGGGTTCTCGGAAAACCTGTGATAAAATCTAGTGAAATCACTTCCCATTTCCATTCAGGAATTGGTAATGGTTGTAATAACCCAGCAGGATGTCTATGATCTGTCTTCACCTGTTGACATTCCAAGCATTTAGATAAATAATCAGCTAGTTGAGTCTTTAATTTAGGCCAAAAGAACTGTTTTCTGAGGGCTGTTATCATCTTTTTATACTCGGGGTGACCTGCAAAAGGGGGTTTGTGCATCTCATTTAGAATAAACAATTTAAATTCTGCAACATTAGGCATGTACAGCCTATCTTTGAACCAAATCAGACCTTTCTGATCCATTTTGAAATCTGTCCCGTTCATGTTTATCTCGTTTTGTTGAATTTTACTTTGCAGATTTATGTATTCTGCGTCCTGTTTGCTTGCCATTATTACTTTGTCCATGAGATTACTTTCTGGTTGACTCATTATTATCTCGTACACCTCGTGGGTCCTTCGACTAAGTGCATCTGCCACTGTATTTTCCTTACCCTTTATGTGTTTTACGTCAAAGTCGAATTCACTTAAGAAGGCCATGCACCTTGCCTGTCTGGCATTGAGTCCTGGTTGGTTAAAAAGGTTCTTGACGCAAGTGTTAACGGTTAATAACAAGAATTTCTTTCCCAACAGGTAGTGATGCCACATTTTCAGTGCGTGTACTACTGCGGTTAATTCCAAGTCATGAACCACGTAGTTGCGTTCATGTTCCTTTAATTTTCGTGATTCGTAGCACACTACGTGTCCGTCCTGCGACAGTACTCCTCCTACTCCCTCTTTGCTCGCATCCGTACAGACCATGTACTCTTTACATGGGTCTGCCACTTTTAGAATAGGTGCCTTGGTCAGCAATTCTTTGAGTCGTTCAAAACTTTCTTGACACTTGCAGGACCACACAAACTTTATCCCTTTTTTCTGTAGTGAGGTAATGGGATAGGCGATCTTCGAGAATCCCTCAATGAACCTCCGATAGTAACCTGTGAGTCCCATGAAAGATCTAATATCAGCTACATCTCTCGGTACCGGCCAATCCGCTATGGCTTTAATTTTCTGTGGGTCGACTGGAATTCCTTCAGCAGAAATAATATGGCCTAGGTACTGGATTTCCTTTTTAAAGAACTCACATTTCTCCAACTTTGCATACAACTGGTGGTCCCTCAAGGTTTGCAATACTATTCTTATATGATGTTCATGTTCTTCCTCCGACTTAGAGTATATTAGGATATCATCAATAAAAATCAACACAAACTGATCTAGATATTTATTGAAAATACCATTCATTAAACACATGAATGTGGCAGGGGTGTTGGTTAACCCAAAAGGAATTACTACAAATTCATAGTGTCCGTATCGGGTACGGAAGGCGGTTTTGCTTATGTCTTCATTTTTAATACGAATCTGATGCTACCCAGATCGAAGATCCAGTTTAGAAAAGATCCTAGCTCCCCCTACTTGGTCGAACAAATCATTGATTCGTGGTAATGGGTATTTATTCTTAACAGTTACCTTATTCAGTTGCCTATAGTCAATACATAGTCTTAGAGTCCCATCCTTTTTCTTGACAAACAGAACCGGTGCACCCCAAGGCGAGACACTAGGTCTTATATACCCTTTGTCTAGTAATTCTTGAATCTGAATTTTTAATTCCGTCAATTCTGGGATACTCATTCTATAAGGTACTTTTGACACTGGTGCTGATCCTGGTAAGAGTTCAATGGAGAAATCTATTTCTCGTTGAGGCGGTAACCCCGGTATTTCTTCTGGAAATACGTCTAGGAACTCTCCTAAGACAGGATGCTCCGCTATGGAAGTCTGACTTTCATTGAGAAGTAAATCAGATACTCTTACAGCGTAAATCTTGCATCCTTTCCTCATGCACTTCTTTAGCTGCATAGCAGAAATCTGCCTAACAGAAACAGGTTTCTGTTTTCCAATCACTGTTCTTAGAGTTTGGTCTTCCGCAATGTAGGTAAAGTTTTTGGTAAAGTAGTTCAGTACTACTCTATATTTTTCAAGCCAGTCCATACCTATTATCATGTCGTAAGATCCTAAAGGCAACACATTTAAATTAATCTTTGTTTTGTGGTCCTGTATTTGAAGTTCACAGTCAGATATATATTCCGTTAACTTCCTCTTTGCTCCAGTGGCTAACTGAACTAACCAGGGCCTTGGATGTTTTACCTTGGTGAGTTGACAGTGCTCCATCATCTTGGGAGTGATGTAGCTTAAAGTTGCTCCCGGGTCAACTAAAATAGTACAAGTATGGTCAGAGATTGTACCTTCAATTTCCACAATTGTAGATTGATGATCTGCCTGTCGGTCCTCCAAGGCTGCATTAATTCGGTGATAACTTTTCCCAATGTCTCCCACCGTGGATGCTTCTTGCATATTATGCAGTACCCTGTTTGTTTCATTGTATCGGGGACAATTTCTGCGTAAATGGGCTTCACCACATTCCCAGCATTTCAGGGGTTCCTTAGGTGTACCGATACTTCCTTTTATTCCCATGTTAGGGGCTTTGAAAGTTTTCTGCTGTGACTGTTCATTTCTGGGAAATGAATTTCCCTGGAAGTTTTTGGGCATGTTCCTGAAGGGCGGGGGTTTGTAACCTTTCTTCCGCTGGTTAAACTTTTCCTGTTTCTTGTCCTTCCATGCTTGAGTAGTATCATTTCTTTGTTTGTATTGCTCATAACACAATCTGGCCTTTCTCAGTGCTTCTTCTAAAGTTCTGGGATTGTCGAACTCGATTTGATCTTTATAGGACTGTGGCAGGCAGCTTAAGAACCGCTGTACCTTCAGTTTTTCTTCCTTGATATATGGGACGAACCGTAATAAGTCTAGGAATTTATTGATAAGATCTTCCATCGTCATTTGACCCAGCTTTAATTCATAAAATTCCTTGGTTTTTCTTTCATAGTAACTTTCTGATAAGTACTGTTTCTTGAAATATTTCTTAAATTCCGACCATTCGAGGTTCTTTTCTTTTAGTCCCTGGGAAATCTTCAGGTCCTGCCACCATATGCTGGCCTTCCCCTTTAGGTTGTACACAGCCATTCTGACTTTCATATTACTGGAGTAATTGTAGATCTGAAAGTATTTCTTTATGTCTAGCAGCCAGGCTTCTGCTTCTTCGCCAGTTTTTGATTCTCCATCGAAGCTAGTAGGTTTTATTTTTTTGAATTCACTCTCCAGATGGTCGACCTTTCTTTTTCCCAGAGTCTTGTCTTGATGCTCAGATTTCTGGGTCTCATTGGAGGAATCTCCCTTCTTCTCAGCGTTCTCATCAGTCTCCTCTTTCCGCTTAGTATCCTCCTTCTGTTTTTCGCCATTGTTCCTTTCATGAAGGCTATGCAGCAAAATCTCATTAATTTCTTGTTGTTTTTCCTGGGCCTTCTTCAGTTGCTCATTGTCTGCTTTGAAACTCTGTATCTCCACGATCAGACTTCTCATGGTTTCTAGTACTTGGCTTGCTTCTGAATGTTCTGCTGTTCTTGCCTGTTCATTTCCTTTAGGCTCTTCTCCATATTCCTCGTGCGAAGTCATCTGAAAATTCAAAACTGGAACATACGCATGCAACATTCAAATATATATATTAAATTTATATTTCCTGCGCAACAAAAACTAAGTGTTTCCAAGGCGACAGGGTTGAATCTAGCTCTGATACCATATGTGAAAATCTCCATAAAAAAAAAAAATTTCTTTCCCTAAAACTTAACCATGTGATTTCAGTTCACTATACAGCACCTAGGAAGAAGACAGTTTTACATTTATCAGCATTTAATTTGTTAAAGTCCTCGTAACAATGAACTTACAGGTTGTCCTTCCCTTGTTCTTCTACTAGTTAGAAGGTTATTATGTGACATACCACTTACTTAGCTACGGCTAACCTCCCTTCCTTCTGATATGCAGGTTCCTATGTGTCCGGAGTTTTTCCCATGATGTCGGAGCGTTTCCATGATACCGTATCAAGGTATGTATATGTATATATTTAACAACCCAAGGTTTAATGTTTGTAAAGGACTTAGTGTAGCATCTCCACTTAGCATACATTCAACAAGGTTCAAAAAGAAAAAGGAATAACAAATGTGTTAAATGGTTATATCACCACCAATCTAACTTTGGAATTACATCCTTATGCTATTAAGAATATAAGGTTCAACCACACAAATCTTAAGTCTCACAAGCGCATTGAAAGAATACCATGGTTATGAAACCTCATAAGTTTTAAAGTTTGATCACCACCATTTTAATTACCCAGCTATCATTGAAAAATACCATGGTTATGAAATCTCATAAGGTTTAAAGTTTCATCGCTACCATTTTAATTACCCAGCTATATAGTTTTTTTATAAACCACATATACTTTGTAAACTCATTTCATTTTGAATGACCTACAATTTACTCTGCATTTAATATACAGGGTACCCGAGCTGGGGTCAATCACTGTTTTTGCCAAATGGCCATGTGACAACATTTAAAGTGCTCGAAGGTTATGGTGCCATCTGTCCTGAAAGGACAAGGTTGGTTGTCTCACTTTGGGGGAAGTAACTCATCCACAAAAACTCGAAGCTATCTGGAATGATCTCCTCTTTGGCATTCGAAATGGGTTTTCAGGTTTGTTTCCAAAACCCTGGCGATTTGTTCAACCTCGATCTCATTCTTCTGCAATGAGGAGGAACGATTTAAGCAGTCGTGGTTACTCCAGAAAGTATACTCCTTGCTTAGAACGCACAGCTACCTCCCTGCATTTCCTCAGAGGTAAATTTCGATACAGTAACCTGTGTGTTTTCTAAAGATTAGTTTTAGTAGTGTACTCTGTTGCCATCTTGCTAATAAAGCATCCGTTTTCAATGATGGTAGGTATTTTCCTGGCTCGAGACAGCACAGGTTGCAGAAGGAGCCTAGCTTAATCGGTAAGTGGTATCGCTCCTCGCCTGCAAATGATGACAGGAAGAACTTGGGAAGTCCTTCTCAACGTCAACAAGGGTTTTGTAAATATATGGTTAGTTTATTTTAATATCGGGGTTTTCTGTTTCTAAAACCCTATCGAAATTATCGAGAGCCAGAACATTTTTGAAATACTGTGAATGAAAGGATTTATTATCTACGGTGCTACAGTCTCAGGATTAGCACTGGGGATGCTATGATGATCTTTTGATGCTTTAAAATCATATTTAGATAGCACTGCAGGATGGGTATGTTTGCCATTTCCTGTTTCTATAATTATTACAAAAACCTCTGTATTTTCTAATTTCTACCATTTTGTATGCCCGCGTTATAGATAAATGTCTGACAAAGATTTTGTGGGGATTGGAATATCATGATATTAAAAATCCCTAATTTAACAGTCGTGGGGCAGTTTTAAAGGGTTCCGTAATTAAAGAACTCAGGAGCTTTCGCTTGTATTTATTTTGCGGATTGATTGTCTACAGGATGGAATGAATGGTAGTAGAGACTGCGTTCCAATTTAATTTTTATCAACCAAACGTGGTGTGGGTCTGTTGTACTCCCCTGTCTAAACACGATTTAAATGTTCTCGTCAAGTTTGGGCAGCTATTTTATTGCGATATAACTATAGAGGCATTCCTGGAACAATACACAAAAGCATAGATCTGCGAAATGAAAAGATACGATCTGGTAGGAGTTCATATATATATATTTTTTTGTTTTCTTCTAAAGTCATACTATCGATCTATATCCTGTCATAGAAACCCTAACCATCAGTGTAACGGATAATATTTTATGACTTGCCCTTCCCAGAATTTTTCTGTTTAAACATTAAATTTTTAAAATGCCCCGCAAGTATCCGCTATGGTCGAGACAACGTTTGAAAGGAATTATATTAATAGAAAAGATTCTTAAAAATCGATGTTGAATTTTAAACTCATACTGCCAGTGAAATTTGTGTTTAAATATTCCAACTAACAATGATGGCGACTCTCGAATACTATTTTATGGTTTGCTGTTACAGAGTTTCCGTGAATGAGGGTAGAATACATATATTTTGCACTATTGGGCTTGTGTGAGGTCTAAGAAAAAGATCAAGATTCGTCCTTAAAGTTTATTCCATGAATGAATACTTCGATTCAATTATTTTGTGTAAACTTAAAAATTACAGGTAGTGGGGATAATATAGCGTTTCTGTACTAAATCTCCATATTCTAGCTGTGCTGAAACAAACTAAACCCTAAGTTGTTCACATGGAAATCGTGAAATTGCTGCACCGAGGATCTCTATACTCTTTATGATTTCATATTTTTTTTTTCTTTATTGGTCGTAGAGTGTAAAAAAAAAGGTCAAGATCTATTACCTAGATTCTAATTAGTTAGTTTAAACAACAGGGGTGTAAGAAAAATCATGCAATTTCCACCGAGGCTTCATATATCTACATTGTAACCATAATAAAGTCGATATACTGATTAACAGTAAGAATGTACTGAAATCCTGCAATTTTTCCCGCCACGGTTTCATAGATCTAATTTTGTAACAATGATAAATTTTACATATTAAATAACAGTAGGAATGTACAGGAATCATAAAACTTTCCACCAAGACTTCATAGATCTAATTCGTAATAATGACAATTTTGATATACTAATTAATAGTAGGAATGTACCGAGATCATCAATACTAGATATCTATGCTCAGATCAAGCATTTTCGAATAACATAAATTAATTAAACACCATAAACATTATATATATAATTAACAATGGAGATAGATAAATAACAGAAATTACATAGAGTCTGAGATAGCAAAACCTGGAACTTGTAACCCAAATGCAATAGGAACAGCCACGTTCCTCCCAACCGTAGATTAGGTACAAACACCAAGTTTGTCCGCAATCACCCCCGAGCCAGACACATGCATGGAGAAATGTGGACAGCTAGCCTCAAACTCGGTCTTGTTTTCCTGAATCCCTTGCCTAACACAGAGTGCTCACACAGCAAGTGAAATTCTTTTCGGCATACTCAGCAGCGTCCTGCCTCCTCACATATGCCATGCTTTTATAGTTTTGCCTAGGTCTTACCATTAGCAGCCAATTCCTCATGGAATTTTTGCAGCTAATCAAATCCCTGATTTTTAGGGTGTGTCTAGTGTCTTAAATACACTCTTGACACTTGTTCTGGTTTCCCAGAGGCTAACTCTAACTTGTCCCCCACTTCTCCATGCATGATCTCCTCATTTAACTTGGCTGTTCCTACTCATTCTTTTATTAATAGAATAAAATTGTTTGTTTACATCAGTCCTCCTAGGACTTAAGTCAGCCGATTTCTCATCTGGCTTCCTCATTGCATAATCTCAAAAATTAATAAAAATAATTTTAAAAATAAATCAGACATAATGGTTTTTCATCATTGGAGAGATATGTCACACTTCCATCCATTCAGAAGTGTGAAAGTCAAAGATTGAATTTTTACGGTTTCTCTAGCAAACCCTAATCAAGCTCTAGATGAAGTTTCAAAGGGAGTTGAGGCTAAGGCCTTACATAAGAAGACTACAAGAAGTCTCGACAGGTATGACTTAAGAAGGTTTAGGTATGTCTTGAAATCTGATTCTTGATTAAGTTCATAATGTGTTTGTCTTCATATTATTTAGTACAATCTTGATCAATGTTAGAATTGTCTTATCACTCTAGTAGCAGTATGAATGCATGTGAATAATCAAAGACATCCATTGATTAGGGCTATATGATTGTACTAATGCATTATGGTGTTGTGTGAGGTTGATGTTGTCTGGTAACAAGGTTCAGGTACATCACAAAAGACAAATCAAGTTCCATGACCATGACAACATGAAGACAAAGACTCACGAGGTATGTATGAATTTGTTATATTATGTTTAACCTATGAGACATGCAGGTTCTAGCTTAGGATCTCTAAATCATTGAAGAGATTGTTTAGGTATGTTGTACATAACTAAGTAGGTATACTAATCTAGGTATGTTTTCCTATGTCATGTTAGAATCTTACCTTGTGTTATGATCCCTTATGTAAGTATACTTGGTATGATTGGTTAGTAATCAATGGTTTATGCATAGTATGTCTCTTATTTTGGTTGATGATTTAACTAACTAGATCAAACAAGAATATGCATGAGTAAAAGAAGACTTCCTTGAAACCCTGAATACTAATGATCATGACTGTACATATTCAAGATTATTTAGAATTAGAATGTTTTGATAATATTGAGAATATACTAATGAATGTATGTTTGTGTATGAGATCATGAGGATGACACTAGTGTACACTTGAGCATGACAGTGGTACAGAATGAATAGAAGTTCAGAAGACATGCATAAGATCAAGCGGGAGGCAACCACACAAGCATAAAAGATAAGTATTTGAGTTGTTATTAGAAATAGTAAATGATATTACTTGTATGCATATTTGTATTCCTAGAATATATCATGCTGAGTCTAAACATTTAGAAAGCATTGAACAGTATACTACTAATATGCATATGATTGGTAAGTTGGACAAACATTCCATTGTTGCTTGTCTAGAATGAAACCTCTTTGCTGACATGCTGAGAGCTGTGCACACTCTCGATAGTATGTTCCGGTAGAGATGGAACGCATCTAGATAGCTACTGTATGCATGCAGGATATGGGAAAGTGTTGTGCCAAAGTATTGGTCAACATAGTTGCATAACTATGTAAATGATATCTGTATGCATAATAGTTATCATGTCAATATGATTTGATGATTATGAAGTATTAGTAATCATGTACTTAATTTTGATTTGTAGGAAAGATTATGGTGAATGATGAACTCTGAACAAGCGATGGATATTCAACAAAATATTTACAAATCAAACACACTATAGAAAGCTTGTGGTTAAGAGATTCTCTTAGAAAGAGGAAGAGAATCATGATGAGATGTTTTGCTCCAAGGGACTAGATAAGACCATTCTCTTAATGATGTAATTAAAGAAGAAGTGTGAATTAGGTTTTGTATGGGTACCTAGAATCGGTAGTCAATTGATGAGCTTAATGATCATCATGGGTGATGTGGATCTCAACCTTTGCTACAAGGTTGAATATGGCTTCTATACACATATGACATGGATGCAAGAAAGAACTCACCACAGAGTTCGAATGATTTTGAGGCTCATATTAGTAGACCCATCTGACGAGAGATGGCACAGATAGATATGCAGAAGATCACTCAATGCAGAGTGTGAATAATGGACAATTGATAGCTTCATGACAAAGCTTGGGCTTTACCACAAGTAAAGCTGTTCCTAACCTTTACCCTAAGGTTGTGGATGATGAACCTATCATACCATTATTGTATGACGATGATCTCTTTCTAACAAGGAATGAGAAACAGGTCATGAAAATGGCTACAGAAATGAAAATGAAAGATCTCGGATTAATGCACTACTTCTTAGGCCTAGAAGTATGGCAAGATCCAAAAGGAATCTTTTAAATCAAGGTAAGTATGCTGTGAAGTTTCTAAAAAGATTTGATATGTTGGAGTATAAAGCCATGGCCACTCCCATGGACTCCAACTTGAAGTTATTAGTTAATGACTCATCGTATTTAGTGGACCTAACCCTATATAGACAAATCATTGGGTCATTGATGTATTTAACAAATACTAGGCCAGATATATGCTTTGTTGTAAATACCCTAAGTCAGTATCTAGTAGAACCTAGAAAGGTTCACTTAATAGCTACAAAGCATGTAGTGAGGTACCTAAAAGGTACATTAGATTTTTGGTCTATATTATCTTGGAGGTCATGAACTCCGTTTACATGGTTACTCAGATTCTGATTGGGAAGGAAGTGTCTCAGACAGAAAAAGTACATCAGGTGGATATTATAGTCCTGAATCTGCCATGATCTCATGGTTCAGCAAGAAACAATCTAGTGTGGTTCTCAGTACTGCTGAAGCAGAATATATGGCTGTCTGCTCTGCCAGCTGTGAAGCAGTATGGCTTCAGAAGCTTTTATATGGAGTGTTTGACTTAGAAATGGATCCCACTGTGATTATGTGTGACAATCAAAGCTGCATAAAGATGACTGAAAATCCTGTGTTCCATGATAAGTCAAAACACATAGAGATCCGTTACTTCTATATACGAGATATGGTGCAAAGAGGAGTTATCAAGCTCGAATATATAAGCACTGAGGATCAGATTGCTGATATCTTGACTAAACCTCTGTCTCGAGTGAAGTTTGAATACTTTCGAGACAAGCTTGGTATAGTTCAAAAGAACTCTCCTTGAAAGGGGGAGTAGCATAGTATCTGATAACAAGTCTACCTCATCAATGATGAGGTTACCTATTCACTACACTTAGTTACCTATAATTATTTAGATTTAGGACTCTTATATTTTTTACTTTTGATGATAGACGTATTAGTGAGAATACATGCTTTTGATGATAGATGTATTAGTGATATACATGTTTTGATGATGATATACATGTTTTGATGATGAGTTTACATGATGCCTTGATGTATTGATACGTGTTTGTACTTGTATGGATGAAGATACTTGTACCCATAGTGATGTGGGGATTGGATCATCCCTGGACTTCAGTCCTAAAGAGAGCCGTAGACGTATGTCTTCGAGAATGAAGTCCTTGGTGCACTTGAGGGGATTGGATCATCCCTGGACTTCAGTCCTAAAGAGAGCCGTAGACGTATGTCTTCGAGAATGAAGTCCTTGGTGCACTTGAGGGGATTGGATCATCCCTGGACTTCAGTCCTAAAGAGAGCCGTAGACGTATGTCTTCGAGAATGAAGTCCTTGGTGGACTTGAGGGGATTGGATCATCCCTGGACTTCATTCCTAAAGAGAGCCGTAGACGTATGTCTTCGAGAATGAAGTCCTTGGTGGATTTGAGGGGATTGGATCATCCCTGGACTTCAGTCCTAAAGAGAGCCATAGACGTATGTCTTCGAGAATGAAGTCCTTGGTGGACTTGAGGGGATTGGATCATCCCTGGAATTCAGTCCTAAAGAGAGCCATAGACGTATGTCTTCGAGAATGAAGTCCTTGGTGGACTTGAGGGGATTGGATCATCCCTGGAATTCAATCCTAAAGAGAGCCGTAGACGTATGTCTTCGAGAATGAAGTCCTTGGTGGACTTGAGGGGATTGGATCATCCCTGTAATTCAGTCCTAAAGAGAGCCGTAGACCTGATGTCTTCGAGAACAAAATCCTGAATGAACAGGTAAGGGGATTGGATCGTCCTCGGACTATTATTCCTTTGAATTGAGCTGTAGACATGATGTCTCCGAGAACTAAATCCTGACTGAACAGGTAAGGGGATTGGATCGTCCTTGGACTATGGTCCTTTGAATTGAGCCATAGACATGAGGTCTCCGAGAATTGAATGATAGGACTGGATCGTCCTTGGACTTCGGTTCAAAAGGTACACGATAGGACTGGATCATCCTTGGACTTCGGTTCAAAAGGTACATGATAGGACTGGATCGTCCCTGGACTTCGGTTCAAAAGGTACATGATAGGACTGGATCGTCCCTGGAATTTGGTTCAAAAGGTACATGATAGGACTGGATCGTCCCTGGACCTCGGTTCAAAATGTACGTGACAAATCCTAGAATTGTTCTAGGTTACATCCAACATGAAACAGGGCTGGCTCTGTAGATGTGATACATCCAGCATGAAACAGGGTTGGCTCTGTAGATGTGATACATCCATCATGAAACAGGGCTGGCTCTGTAGATGTGATACATCCAGCATGAAACAGGGCTGGCTCTGTAGACGTGACACATCCAGTATGAAAGAGGACTGGCTCTGTGGCGGTAAATCCTAGATCTGATCTAGGTCACATCTAGTATGAAAAAGGACTAGCACTGTGGTTGGGATTAGATCGTCCCTAGACATGAGACTTGTCTTAAAGAGATAAGGATTGATCATCCTGGAACTTGATCTAAATTGTATCATCCATGGACCTATGTCCTAAAGAGAGCAGGATTTATCATCCTGTAATATGATCGTGTGATGATGATGCTGACACCGATGCTGATGATCGTGTGATAACGATGATGATCATGTGATGGCGATGCTGATGATCGTGTGATGACGATGTTGATGATCGTGTGATGACGATGCTGTTGATCGTATGATGACGATGTTGATATTCGTATGATGACTATGCTGATGATTGTGTGATGACGATGCTGATGATCGTGTGATGACGATGCTGATGATTGTGTGATGACGATGCTGACGATCGTGAGGATTCAGATATTGATGTTGCTGTAGTTGTTTGAATACTGCAGAAGATAAAGACTCAGTACTAAAGATGTTGATGTTCCAGTATTGAAGATGTTCCAGTAACTGGTTGAGTTACCGATGATGTTGAGAAAGCTTCCAATGATTTATAGATGTATCATGTATGATGTATGACTCGTTGCTCCTGCGGATGTTGTTATAATATCCTTCTCGTTAAGGGGGAGTGTTGAATATTTTAACTTCTAAGAATATTATATTTGTATATTATTTATTCCGGAGATGTTCCATACCTCCGATGTGATTATACTATGAATCCGGAGATGTTTATTCCTCCGAATTGGTTGTGGTAACTAGGGTTATTAGACCCACCATGTGGGGGTCGGCCCAGTCAGTTATAATAGGGTATTTAACCTAATGGTTAAATACGAGCCTACATGTACTTGTGTAAAATACATGTCAGTGTAGTGTATAAATAGAGGAGGTATGTTCCTCATTTGATACACACACAGACTTGAGAGAGGTGCACTTGTGGAGGAGAGGTCTGCTATGGTGGAGGAGGAGATCATGTCTTTGGTTTACATCTTTGTAAATTGCTGGTCATCTATATTGAGGAAGCTTTACTGGGTTTTCTACCCCATGAGGGTTTCCCAGGATAAATCTGTGTCTCTTGTGTTTATTCTATGCTTGTTGTTTCTTCAGTGATCCTGTATATGATATTATTGTGAAATGGAATGTAATGCTGCTATTTTCTGTCTTAGCATATTAAATTTTAACAAAGCCCGGTATGTTGGTCATGTTCCCTCTGTGGTTTGGAATGATGAGAGGGGACATGACATTGAGGCATGGTGTTGGGGGGGGGGGGGGGCTAGCTGAAACCCAGGGTCCTGAATTCATCGAAATCGATGGATTTGCGACTAGAGTCACAGTTTTGGTGCTATGAGAATTTTTTTAAGGCACCCCATGGCCATTCAGGGACACTTTGAGGATTTGCTTCGGGGGCATGGAGCCCGAAACACCAAGGAAACTTGGATTCTTTCAGCTCCCACATGTGCATATAGCCATTGTGGACATGTTCAGGATGGCCACACTCTCCTGGGAGCCTTCAAATCATAAATTATGCCCTTAATCAAGATTGGCATGGCCTTCTGCAATCTAGGGTTTATTTATTGTGTATGTGCATGGTCTTATGTGTGTATGTATGTGTACATATTTGTATATGTGCATGTTGTTTATGTACAAATTGATGCGGTCAAACTTTTGTGCCTGATTGCATTAATTACCAATCTTTAGAAGAACCAAATGCAATAATAAATCAACAAAACATGAAGAGACAATTGTAAAAAACATTAGAAAATTTGTATTGGAGAAATAGTGTTTATGAGAGATGATTCTATAAGAGACAAGTAAGTTTTGGTTTGCGTAAAATAATGTTGGTTTCCCTTTTTTTTATAACAAGAATAATTTGTATGCATTATAAACGCGATAGACACATTACAAAAGTGCACACATTCTTATGACAACATATATGGCATTAATTAGTTTTTATGGTAGGTAAAATCCTGGCAACCACATTAACTCCCTAGGTTATAATTACTTTCAAGGGTTGAAATGTGAGCCATCAGGATTTTTTAAGCAGTATATTTGGAGGTGAGTTCTTTGGACATGATTAAGGTAGAAAATTTGAGACTTAGGTTGTAAGAATCGATTCTAAACATCCTGATCCATGGATAACGCCTTAAAGAATAATAGTTGACCTCTGAAGGGTATCCTTTTCCTTTGATTCTTTACCTAGATGCAATAAGTAGGTTGTGTACATTAGGTATGGGTTTTGGGACCATGAACATGTTCAATGGAGGAAACATATTCCTTATGCCCTAAACAAGGCTTCTATTCATTTAGGACCAAGAATGATGTGTCAAATCACAACACATATAGGATCGAGGGATATTTGGCCTCCATATGCGCATATTGAAATATGATTAGGAGGTTATGAACACCAAGTGTTGGTTGTTGAGGGCCTAGATATGTATGTGAATATTTAGCTTATTCATGAGGATATGGACAATATTTGGAGGTTTTGAACACCAAAATTTGTTCTTAGTATATGGAAGTGGTCAAAGGATGAAATGTATCCCATAGGTCCTAAGATAAGCTTCTAGGTCTTGATGACCATGCGCAAGGTCTTAGACCATAACACTTGGCATCTACTAGGTGCATTTTTTCTCTATTTGGGAATACAAGAGGAATAGGTTAAGCACAGGGAATTTTTGAGCCCTGTATACAAGTCATGAATTGATACATGGTAAATGTCGGAAACTTAGGAGTTATTGCCTGAATGCACAAACTGAGTGATCAAGGGAAAGAAAGGAGCTTTCAAACTTCCATATAGAACATGTATTAGGGTTCTTTGGCTCCCAAGTGTTGATACATACTTCATTAGGATCTTTTTAGAACCATTTATGGATATTAGGGCCTTGTACATGGTTGGGAGGATGAATGCAAACCTTAATAAAAATAAAGCTTCGAAGGGAAGGGAAGCTCAAGGCTTCAACCTTACAGGTGTATTAATTGCATAGCTTCATAACCATGAAAAAGGATTCAAATGAAAAGGATATGTTTAGCCTCCAATAAATGATATGGGTTTAACTAGGAGTATTTTAGCACTTAGTATGATTTTTATGGCACTAAACATGATCAAGCGATGAAACCTTGATCTTAGGCTCTACAGGAAGTTTCCAAGTATAGGGAAAATGTGAAGCCTTAACCAACCACATAAGATTGGTCTAGTATAACTTAAATATTTGAATGCTAGTATGGACACCATTAGTAGTTTTTGAGCTTTATGGGTGGACCTCAGATCCATAAACATGATTCAAGGAGGGAGACCAACATCTCAAGGCTAGAAATATATATTTATGGCTTAGGAAAAATGATCAACTTGATGGGCCATTGTAATGCTTCAGGGCATCATTCATGAACCTTGGTCCCTAGAAGGTGCCTTTATAACCTAATGAATAATTCAAAATTCAAAATATTTGAATGTGATATTTAGTTGTGTAATTGTGTTTAAAAATATGATGTTGTTTGTTATTTTATACTAATATTTGTATGGTTTTCTTTGTGCAAATTTTTGTAAATTTACTATATGTGTGCATAGATATTTTCCTATGTGCATGTATTTTTTGTATGTTAATTTATAAATCTTTTTATGTGTGTAGGTTTTTGTAGTGTAAATATATATGTATCTGTATATATTTAATATGTTTGCAAATATAATTATGTGAATCTAACTTGTGTGTGTTTGTGTTTAAATGACTAGGGGTGGTAGGTACACAAGGGGACTCCTTTGTTGATCTAGAGAGAACTCAATAAATCAAAATATCATGGAATCTAGGGAATGCTTCAAACAATAAAGTATAGACTTAAATTCTCTTCATCAAGAAATCGAGATCACATTTTCAACAAACATAAGGAACCTTTTGGTATTTGGGAAGATCACCATTATCATTCATCACTTACACAACAATTTCATATGCAATGAAAACACATTAGCAAAACTTTTCAAAATAATAAGGTATAGGAAAAGGTCAAGTATCTCCCTAGTCATCATATCAAGGGCCCCATAAAATTTCTCCAATAACTAGTCAATGTGTTGAATTTTACCATCTAACTTTCATCCTTGCATTGTGATGTATACAAACTAGTTGGATCTTATTAGAATGACATTTTACGATCAAAATACATTTCATAATATAAACCAATTGAAATAATATTCATTGTGTCAATTCTAAATCTAAAGTAACATTTAAACCTAAACGAAGGAAATCATATCAAAAGCCATAAAAAACTCAACCATTTGTTTTAAAAGCATGATGTTGTTTATTAGGAAACTACAAATAACAAGAGACAACAAGATACAAATATATGAAACATGGATATAAATCACATAATTGAAAATCCATGTACATCAAAGCTACAAAACTCGTCCAAACATATATTTTTTTTTGCAAACAGTGGAACATGGTTCCCAATGTACACACAATGGCAACTTGTGCCCTATAAAAAGTACGAAAAATTGTGCCATAGATCCAAAATACATGGAAAATCGTGTCGTGGATACCAAGTACATGGAAACTGGTGCCCAAAAATGCCACATCGTGGCTAATGTGCATAACATGGTATTTCAAGCATTGTTCCCACCCCCGTCACTCCTAGGCGCATCTCCAAAATCAATCTTCAACTTCTTGGAGATAGTGGTATATCAGGCCTTCTTCCATCTAGGAGAAGGCTATCTCTCCAAGTTCTGAAACAAATGATATAAGATACCATCATTTTCAAGCATTTGTAACATTTACCACATTTATAAAATGAATGTAGAATTCAAATCTTAAATAACTCACCGCTGATGGGAGTGGGAGATGTGAGGAAAGTGTCCTTGATCTACTAAGCCTCTCAGAAATGCCACCCTACAACATTTACGGCAATCATTTCATTGAAAAATAGTATTTTCTTAAATTAATTTTTGTTAATGCATCAAAATATTTTCATAAATTAACTTGATTCTCACTGTGAACACATCCGACAATGGACATGACTAGCTTCAAGGCTAGTAGGTGGAGCAGTTGGCTAGATAACCTGCTCTGATGTAGTCATTGGAGGGGGGGGGAGCAGATGTAGTTGGAGTAACTATGGGTGCAACCACTCTAGATACATCGATGGATACTGGAATAGTAGCTTCCACAATAGTGGCGGGAACTGAAGAAGATATGGTGGAAGAGGGCATGGTGGTATGGGGTGGAGGAGGATGTCGTGGATGATGAACCCTTAATGGTTGTGCGATAGGGGGTATTGAACTGAAAAGGACAGGGGGGATGTTGAGGGATGGTGAATGGGAGGGAAGTCCTAGATAGAGGGAGGAGGATGGATACAAGGGGGGTTGTTGATGAAGGGGGGATTCTGGATGGAAGGGGGGGGCGTGGACGAATGGGGAGGATGGATATACAAGGGGGGGTGTGGATGAATGGGGGAGGATGTATAGATCGGGAGACGTGAACGAATGGGGGAGGCTAGATGGTGGGGGGAGGGTGGACTGGGGGGAGTATGGATAGAGAGGGGACCCTGGATGGAATGGAGGGGGTGGACGGAGGGAGGGGTCTGGATGGAAGCGAGGGGGGTGACTCATGGGAGAGGATGGAAACATGAAACTAAAGTGGGGATGTGGAATAGTGTCACCTGCAGCTATTGGTGGCCCCTACATATACATTTGTAATATCATAGTTTAGTAGAAAAAAATCAAATGAAACCATAGTAAGTCTTAACAATTCAAATTAAAAGCATTCTTTTAACTACAAATTGTACCTATGTATATGGTGACCTGCTGATACCTGGAGGACATGGTTGTTCATCATAATCTAGGCATACCTATGGACACCAAAATGCATGCACATTATGAACATATTAAACAAGTAGTTATTTAGGCAATCAAAATATTCAAAAATATTGTATGAACTATCATCGCGTATGTCATAAATATAAATACATAAAAATAGAAATGCCATAAGTAATAACAATATTGTATGAGGTACTGAAGATACCTCCATCTGAGGTGCTACAATTTCAGTTGCAGTTGCCATTGCTGCATCTAGGTTGGGAGATCCTACATTCTCCCATGTTGGCATCTCCACTCTAGATAACTATACATTGAAATAAAATTTTAAGTCATACATAATTGCTTTTAAATTACTTTACAATTTATCAAGTGATGATTGAAAAATCATTAAAAAAAGTGCTAACCTGCTCCATATAGCAGCCCTCGACCGGGACAGGGAATGTGTGCCCGCAATGGGGACAAAGATGTGGCATTGTCATCGTCGAACTAGAAGGACCAACATGGATACCAACAGTCACATGTCTATTTTGACTCTGTCATGAAGGACCTGCACCTGAGTCTCTATCAGGGTTAACTTGTCTCTCCACTGTAGTCGTTTATACAAAGGCGGTGTGTCTAAGGAGTCCATGTGAAACACTCATCATCGCCCCCTCGATCTGATCAAGTTTGTGGGGTAACTGAGGTGGATGGGGAGAGGGGTTGGTATCGCTCCTAGGAGCTGGTGGCCCTCTTAGTGGGTTCCTCCTGGAAGCAAGTCGATCTTGGGAAGAGTCAAGCCCAACACCCTGGAACTCGATTATGTCAAAATAGTTGACATGTAAACTGAGTGCAAACTCATCCCACAGTTGTTGAAGGAAGTAATGTGGAACCTCCCTATTATTGTAGGGAGGTTTATCGTAAACCGTGAACCACCTATGCATCTAATTGTCCCTTTATGGTTGGAAATGACACCAATCCATGTAGACACGTGGATTTCTAATGTCTGGTGGTTGTTGTGTTCTTTGATCGATGAACATATTGTATAATTGGGCCTTTGTAATATTCAATGCTTTTATTTCCTCCTTGGAAATGCTTGTGGAATAATGCTTTCGCATCCTAGATCTATATTTGTTCATGTCATTCAATTTCTGATGTGCATGGATGAGGGATTCAATTGAGGTTGAAAGGGACACTCGAGATGGTTCCCATGTGTTTCTTAATTCTCGAGTGTGCACTCTTATTGCATTTACGTAATGGTTCAAGTCGCCTTGGTCGAAATTTTGTTGGGGGTTTTGATTTTGTTGAGGGTTTCATTGGTTCCAAGATTCTTTTTTTTATTGTGTTCCACCGGACTCCATGTTAACATTTTATTCATTCATTGTATAGGTTTAGACTCTACAATTGAAAAAAATTCTATTATTTTACTAATTCGAAAATTATTAAAAAATTTAATAAACAAAAAAATTCAATAAAATGACAAAAAACAATGATCTTACCTATCCAATGCAATTGATGATCACTCGGTAGATGGATTGATGGATTTATTGAGTGCAATAGGTGAGGGAAGTGGTCTCTTACTCCACGTACACACTGGGTGAGTGAAGCTTGGTTGCTTGGAAGGTAAATAGAACATGTTCTACCCCCTTTTTTATTTTGTTTAATAGGAGCACGTGCATGCTTTTGGGCGTGTACGTGCTAAAAACACGCACATGCCTCGATTCGGTACCAAACCTAATGGTGTGTGCATGCTTCCTTAGGTGCGTGCATGTCTTCGTTTTTTCTCCGCTAGTGCAACCCCATTGTAATTGTTTCGGGGAGCAAATTTGTGCACCCACCCTTCTTCTTCCCACAAAATCTGCATGGGTGAATATCAAAACAATGGAATTCCTGATGTCCAACTCAGTGACAGTGTTGGCACTTTTTAGGTTCATTTTTCAACAAATCATGATCATAATCAAAACCTATATGATTATCTATATCAACATTTGCATTAGCACACTGATCATCATCCTATTCCTATACTTGTTTTGCTAGTTTTTCATCATTTAATTCAATAGATCTAAGATCTTAACTAAAAGAACAACATGTACAACATATCAAGCATAGGAGACAAGAGACGAGAGACACAAAACATTTCACCGGGGAAAACCAAGAAGGTGAAAAACCCTGCAACTTCCTCAGAGATAGAATAAGCATCAATACAAGGATCACCATGATCAAACCCAAGAGATAGATATCTTCAGCAGCATGCTCCTCCTCCACTTGTGCGCACCCTCCTCTTCTCTCACTAATGCGAAGTGAGTGAATAATAGAATGTTTAAAATGAGAGAGACACACTCTCTATTTATACACTACTTCACTTGTCTTTTAACTTTAACTAGGTCAGTCCCAACTTAACCACTTAACATAATGTTGACTGGACCGACCCCCACTAGGGTGGTCTAATAACCCTTTAACCCACATGACTCATATGGGGCCGACCCCATCAAGGTGGTCTAATAACCCATCAAGTATAAGTTATGACACTTACAATATAACTTGTGACACATGCAAGTACAACTCACGACACTTCCAATTAGAGGAATACTACATCTTTGTTGGGGATACAATAAAGTACAAATACAATATACAAGTGAATATCTTTCGAAGTTACAAATACATCAACACTCCCTCTTAACCAGGAAGGTATTCTCTTGACACAATCATCAATACATATAGGCACAAGTCTTCAATTCTGGAGCTTGATCATCATCACTGGATCACAGAGCATCATCATCATCACTGCTGCTGTACTCGACATCTCGATCACTAGTCTATATCATAATTCTTCTCGTTATAGGAATTTCTACAGAGCCATCCCTTTTTCATTCTGGATGTAGGCCCACCACCTGTAGGTCTTCATCAACACTGGCCATACTATGGATCCCAGGACTAATTACGTGTGTCAACAAAACCTCGAAAGAGCATCCCAAGACTGATTAGGAGCTTACTACTCAACCTATCGGATCTCCCAGGATCTTTTACATGTTGACTATCACAAAACCTTAAAAGAGTGTCTTGCATCCTGCAAGAACTCTAAAGAGCATCCCAAGATTGATTATGAGCTTACTGCTCAACCTATCGGATCTCTAGGACAAATTATATGTGACCCCCACACCACAAAACCTTTAAAGAGCGTCTTGCAACCTGCAAGTACTCTAAAGAGCACCCCAGGACTGATTACGAGCTTACTGCTCAACCTATCAGATCTCTAAAGATGTTACATGTGGTTAGGAAAAACCTTTAAAGAGCGTCTTGCAACCTGCAAGTACTCTAAAGAGCATCCCATGATTGATTATGAGTTTACTGCTCAACCTATCGGATCTCTAGGGCTTATTACATGCCATAGGACAAAGCCTTGAAAGAGTATCCCAGGATCCTTTATGTGCCATAGCACGACCGACAAGATCTCCCAGGTCTAGTTACATGTCCTCCCAGAGCAATGCCTCGAAAGAGTATCCTAGGATCCTTTATGTTCCATAGCACGACCGACAAGATCTCGCAGGTCAACTTACATGCTCATCTGCACAACCTGTCCATGGCCGCAGAGTATCAACCTGATACTCACCATACATCATGCTGATGTACATGATCATCCTGATCATCATCACTGCATCGTCCTGATGCATGTCATCCAGACCATCATCCTGATACTCATCACACATGATCATCTTGATCATCGTCACTGCATCGTCCTGATGCATGTCATCATACATGATCCAACTGATCATACAAGGCATCCACTTGATGAATATACATATGCATGATGCAACTGATCATACAAAGCATCCAATTGATGCATATCCAGAGTAGTAACTAGAGCATCATCCTGATGCTCATCACACAATGCTTACATCCACAGCCATGGGAAGGATCTTTCTCTCACCATGCTTGGAATGGCTCCTGCAAATGTGTCCCATCACTTCTTCCTCGAAGTATATTCAATCTAAATAACACCAATCCTCTCTTTGAAGTACTCAAAATTCACTCTAGCTAGTGGTTTCGTCAACACATTCGCAACCTACTCATCCGTCGCAACATATAGGAGCTTCACTACTCCTCTCTACACCATATCCCAGATATAGTGATATTTGATCTCAATGTGCTTCGACCTGTCATGGAACACTAGGTTCTCAGAAAACTTCACACAACTCTGGTTGTCACAAAAGATACCAGTAGCATCCAACGGGATATCAAATAACTCAGACAGTAGCTTCCTATGCCATACTACCTCACAACTAGCCGAACAAGCTACAACATACTCTGCTTCAGCTATACTCAGTGCTACGCAAGACTGCTTTTTTCTAAACCAAGAGATCACACCTGATCCCATACTGAAGCAGCACCCCAAAGTGCTCTTCCTATCTACAGCACCGCCTGCCCAATCTGAATCAACATAACCCTCCAGGTTAAACTTTTGATTCGCATCATACTTGAGCCCATAATCAATTGTACCCTTCAGGTACCTCAAAATATGCTTTACAACAACTAGGTGAACACCTCTGGGATCCGTCAAAAACTGGCTCAATGTGTTCACTGCAAAGCAAATATCCAGTCTCATGTTCGTCAAGTACATCAAGGACCCAATCATCTGATGATACACCATGACATCAACCGTTTTTGATGAAGCATCACTCAATAGCTTCAGGTTTGATGCCATAGGTGTGGCCATGGCCTTGCAGTTCATCATCCCGAACCGCTTGAGGATCTCTACTGCATACTTCCCTTGTCCAAGGAAGATTCCATCTACACTCTGCCACACCTCCATACCTAGAAAGTAAAGCATCATACCTTGGTTCTTCATCTCTAACTTAGAAGCAAGCTTCCTCTTTGTGTCACCAATCAACCTATCCTCACCTGTAACAAACAGGTCATAGTAGTATCACTGGATTGCCTTCCTCAACCTTGTAGTAAAGATTGGAATCCGCCTTACTCTTGGTAAAGCCAAAACTGGATAGAAAGTTGTCTATCCTACCATACCAAGTCCTTGGAGCTTGCTTCAAGCCATACAAGGCTTTCTTCAATCTGCACACATTTGAATCCCTGTCATGTGTGTCAAAACCGAGTGGTTGCTCCACATACACTTCCTCTTCGACTACACCATTCAATAAAGTTGTCTTGACATCCATCTAGTGTATCTTCCACTTCATCACTGCGGCCAGAGAAAGTATTGTTCTGATGGAAGTGTATCTCACTACAGGAGCAATAGTCTCTTCATAGTCTATTCCCTCTTTCTGGGAGAAGCCACGAGCTACAAACCTTGCTTTATATTTCTCTATGCTACCATCTGCAGCATGTTTGATCTTATAGATCCACTTGGAAGTCACAACAGACTTCCCTTCTATTCTTGGGACCACATCCTAGACATCATTCTTCATGATTGACTGGTACTCCTCGATCATGGAATCATTCCATTACTACATCCCGGATCATGGGAACTTCATATTTTCCAATATATTCAATAGATAGTTTTCTTGAATTTCGTTGTTGAAACAAATGTTGTTTGTCTTTCTTTTGTAGGTGATTGTACACGATCTTTCCTACAAGGAAAATTCAATTGCATGATTGGAAACTTCTCATAGTTTCAGAACAAAAATCTTACACATTCTTATGCATAAAGACCTATGTCATACATTCATGCAATTATCTTATCCAATGCTTCAATACAACATTTATCCATATTCCGTAACTTTCTAGATGCCTTCCATCTCTACCAGAACATTGTTAAGAGTGTGCACAACTCCCAACATGTCAGGAAAGAGGTTTCATTCTAGATAAGTAGCAATGGAATGTTGTACAGTACCATAGGCCACTTACCTATTACTTGCATATTAGTAGTATCTTGTTCATTAATGCAACTTTTCTAAAATGCAAAATGTACATCCTAAATCTAGGAACATAAGTATGTGCATGAATGAACAACATCATTTAAGTAATCAAATATATAATAAATGACAATTCAAATACTTATCTTTGTTTGGTTGTTGGGTGGACTCCCTCTCAATATTTGCTTCCTTGTAGGAACTACTAGAGTGTGCTCCCTCTTGATCTTTGCTTCTTGGATTACCCATCCTTGAACTTATAATTATCCATCCTAGACCACTATGCATGCTTAAGTGTGCACTAGTGTCACCATTGTGTTATTCTCAAGATCTCATACATAACCATACATACATTAGTATAATCTCAATACTATCAAAACATTATGATTCTAAATAATCTTATGTATGGTCATGATCAATTCACACATAGGTAATTTATCACAAGCATTAGTATTCAAGGTTTCACGGAATACTTCTATTACTCATGCATATTCTTATTGACCATAGGACTCTTCTGGTTAGTCATATCATCAATCAAAGTAAGAAACATAATATGCATAAACTGTTGACTACTTAAACTTCTAACTTCAATAATAATCATTATCATTCATAGAAAAGTATAAGATCCTAACACAAGGATTCTAACTTGATATACGAAAAACATACCTAGATTATCATGCTTGTTAGTTATGTCTAACATTCCCATATAATGTCTTTTTGTTCTTCTTCAAAGACTTGTGCTAGTAACCTGCATAACTCATAAGTTAACCATTATAGAACCAAAATTATACATACCTCGTAAGTAGAGCTTCTATGTGATCCATGACTATGGATGAGTCTTTGTCTTCATGTCACCATGGTCATATGTTCTTGATCTAGAACTTGATTTGTCTTTCTTGATGTACCTTTCATGTTAGTGGACAATATCATCCTCATACAACACCATAGTGCATTAGTACAATCATAAGTGCTGTAACCCTAATAAATGAATGTCTTCTATCATTCACATGCATTCATACTTTTACTAGGGTGATAAGACAAGTCTAAGATTAATCAAGATTGTACTAACCTTAATAGTATGAAGATAAAGATATCATAAACTTAATCATGAACATATTTCAAAACATACCTGTATATCCTCAAGTCATACCCATCGAGATTACTTGTAGCATTCTTATGTAAGGCCTTAGCCTCATATCCCTCTAGAACTATAAATTCTTCACTTATGTAGGTTTCCAATTCATTCTCTTCTAGGATTAACCCAATCCACTTTGATTTGCTAAGAGTGGATCTCGAGCTGGATTAGGGTTTGTCAGAGAAACCCCAAAAATTCAAATTTTGAATTTCAAACTTCTGATTGGATTAAAAGATGTGCCTTGCTGAGCTGATCAAGTTGGTATACTTTAATTTTGAAATCTCCAAAATTTGACCCCTCAAAATTGCCTTTGAAACTCTCGGATCTTCTAGAGAGGATCCCAAAATAGGATTTGATAAGGCCCAGTCTTCTACTCATCCAAAAGGTTTGATCTTGTGTTCTAAACTTCGATTTTTCTGAGGACCTTCCAGCTGTGGTCACAAATTTAAAAAATTCCAACTTTTGCAGAAGCCCTAATTTTCCACCTTTTTTTATCAAAATCTTGAACTAGGGTTTTATCAAGCCCGGCCTTTTTCCCAACCAAAAAATTCAATCTTGGTCTCTAAATTTTGATTTTGATGAGGAGCATTTAGCCGTGGACTCCGATTCCAAAAATTCCAACTTTCTCCGAAACCCTAAATTCCTGCAGCAGTGACAAGCCAAGAATGAAGGTGATCAGAATCCAATTCTGTTTTGACATAAATGTGCACCTGATTGTTTCTGATTTATCTCTGAAATTACGAATCCACAGGGTCTGAAACTTCATCCTGTGGCAACATGACTTGTCATCTTTCCAACCCCATAGGTCTGACCTCAATTGGATTATTTGAGAGAGAGTTATGCCAAGTGTCGCAATGTGACATGTTTATGGGATAAAACAAGAGAACGAACTTGTACGGTGTGCCATGTGTCACGGTTCAACTTCAGCCTCTAAAAAACTTACCTAACAAATTACAGTCTATGCTCTTACTGTCACTTTTTACAGAATTTCATTTTAAGCTTCCTAGCCCAATTTGTGACCTTTTTTCCGAGGTCACCTATTTATGACTGAGATATGGAAGAGGCAGAAACCCTAGATTGTAATGATCATAAAATAGAAAGTACAACGTATTAGATGTTTTGCTTCAGACACAAGGTACATGGGGATGTTATCTACGACCTGTAAAAGCTTCATATCCTGAACCTTCTCCAAAATGGATTTATAGTGAAAGTACTACGATGACTGGTTTTTTCTATATCAAGCCCTAGCTTGCAATTTGTCGCAAGTGCAACAAGTCTCATAAATGCCATACCATGCCTTCCTTCAGGCTAGCTCTGATACCATGTTAGTTTTTCATCATTTAATTCAATAGATCTAGGATCTTAACTAAAAGAGAAACATGTACATCATATCAAGCATAAGAGACAAGAGACAAGAGACACAAAACATTTCACTGGGGAAAACCAAGAAGGTGAAAAACCCCGCAACTTCCTCAGAGATAGAATAAGCATCAATACAACGATCACCATGATCAAACCCAAGAGATAGATATCTTCAGCAGCATGCTCCTCCTCCACTTGTGCGCACCCTCCTCTTCTGTGACTAATGCAAAGTGAGTGAATAATAGAATGTGTAAAATGAGAGAGACACACTCTCTTTTTATACACTACACTTGTTTTTTAACTTTAACTAGGTCGGCACCAACTTAACCACTTAACATAATGTTGACTGGGCCAACCCCCACTATGGTAGTCTAATAACCCTTTAACCCACATGACTCATACAGGGCCGACCCCATCAAGGTGGTCTAATAACCCATCAAGTATAAGTTACGGCACTTACAATATAACTTGCGACACATGCAAGTACAACTCATGACACTTCCAATCGGAGGAATAATACATCTCTGTTGGGGATACAATAAAGTACAAATACAATATACAAGTGAATATCTTCCGAAGTTACAAATAGATCAACATGTTCCATATCATCATGTACTCATGAGGTTCCACGGCTTTATCCACATAATTTCCTTATATTATATTAGGTGGCTTGCTCCAACACCTTTAAAAATGAATCAACACCATGACATGACATCTTATTCATTCCTCTCTGAAGTGTACTGCATGCAGGAGTCTTTTGACAACATTATTTTTCACGTGCTCGAGGCCATCCTCAAATTTTTATTTGTTGATTATATGGCACCTCCATGCTATCTTTCTAGGTATTGTTTGCAAGCATGCATTACAATCCAATAGCTCCTCAGGATCAACATTTGAAACTTTAACTGCTATGATATCTCTACGTTCTGGGCCTCACAGATATTCAAGTGCTTTGATACCATTGTTAAACAACATATCATGAAAAATATATGAAGAAGATAAAGAGATACATGAAGACAAACAATGGTAGAAAAGGATTCACATTAATGAGATATTAAGCTATTGTACATATGTACATAGATGTACATATATATTACAAAAAGACCATAATTGTCATGTAACTGTATAACAATTAGGTTAACAAACAAACTATGATTATTTTTTAACAACTCTAACACATTCACAACATGAATTTGGCAAAAGAGCACGCTACTCAAAGCTTTTATTAACTCTAGAAATCTTTGCAGAGACATAAGAAGGATTGGCATTATTGAGAGAAATTACAATCACATTTAAGTTTAGATATATTATCTTCTCGTGTCTAAATCAACAAATTTAGAGATTCCAAATATAATTGTTAAGACACTTGTATTTCGATTAGACTTCCAATAATTCAGATGGACTATTTTACGGATCTGAATTATGTTTTGTCTACATTTTATTTCATTTACGTGTAGAATAAATTAATGTGAAACTTTTGGCAGTTCTGAACATAGACATGCCTAAAAGGAAGTGTGCATATTTTAAAAGACTTGCCATGGCTACTAACATATCATAATCAATCACAAAATCAAGTTTGGTTGGAAGTTAATAGTATACAGTTAGAATACTTAACCAAAAAACCACGTGAGCTGGAAGGTGACCATAAAACTATGGCTACTATTATATCGTGCTCAACCATAAAATCATGTGAGGTTGGAAGTTAATAGTATATAGCTAGCATACTATATAGATCATATTTCCCAAGCATTGATTGACCCTTCATTGATCATTGGTTTCCCAAGCACTCCAGTCTAACAATTCACTACATAGATCCCTCTATTGGTTCAATTACTTAGCTCGTTTTACTCGATCTAGAATTCATCTCGCTACTCCCCCTTTAAATACAACAATATGGCTACACTCTTCTGTATTTATCTTGTCTTTACAAGATAAAGACATCAAAGTTGTAAAGGTCATTGTTCGGCAACTTGATCTGCGGTTATGTGATCCGTCTCTTTTCTGCAATGTTTTTTTGTTGTCTTACTACTATCAAGTATTGCTAGAAAATTCAAGCCTTTTTCAATTTGATCACATGTTTTGGATATGTCGGCCCTCGGAAAGGCTATAATTATTGACTAAAGAGTGTAGACTCTTCCAAAGACTTATCTACGACAATTGGTTTGTGGATGCTAAATTATGCTGTCTACAAGAATTCGTCAGGGTGGGAAAATGGCCGTCTAACAAATTTATGCGATATTTAATACTTGTTTCTCTCCCCAACAGATCACTGCCCTCGTCCACATACTTTATTTATGAAATATCTCCTACCTTCACCTTCTGATTCATATATCACCTTCTGATTCATATATCTGCATCTTGTAAAAATTAGATCAAGCAATCCTCCTATTCGTTGCATTACGTTGAAGTATTCGTTGCATTAAGTTGAAGTAGAAAATACATGGGGACGATAATGCGTCTTTGATGCCTGTTTTATCTTTCAGTAATGTTGGAACCATCATTTGTATCTTTAATTAATGTTGGTACAATCATTTCTAGATGCAACGATTTGTCATTATAAATGGAATACGAGATATGACTAACACATGTGCATTACTTGCATATGAAAAACATCGTTAGGTGTCACTCTATCAGTGTTTTTTTTATCTGCAAGCAATGCAAATGAACTAGTAATTTATATTTAGCATTTTTAATCATAAAACCATGTGAAGTTGGAAGGTAGTAGTATATAGTTAGGTTTAAACATAACAGGGCATATATAAATGATATTCTATTTTTCCCCACTCATTATATAATTCTAAGAGATGCAAGGAGGAATTGAGTTTAATTGGCGCAAATGTGGATGTACATGGTAACTGTCACCAACCTGTTGCTTTGATAGATCTGTCATCTTCTATAAAATTTAGATAAATTAATGTTAAGCATTGCTTTTGAGAACTTAATGTTTAATCAAATGATTATTTTTTATAATTTCACATTTAGTTATATAATAATGTTTCAAATGTTAGAGTTTATCAAAGTTTATAATTCATAAAATAATTGCACACGAGGTGCTCTACAACCCAGTATGGGAGAGGTTTTCTAACGTGATATAATGTTTCAACGTTAGTAACAAAATAATTAAAACAATTCATGTCGGCTCATAAAATAAAAAATTATGGAAAATATTTTTAAAAAAAATTCCATGTTGGTTCAAAAAATAAAATATTATGAAAAGTAATTAAAAAATAAATGTTCGTTTATAAAATAAAAACTTAAAACTTAAACCCAAATCTATCAATCAAGAAAGATCAAATTTCTTGAGTTTAAATTTAAAAAAAAAAATACCCCTCAAGAAATTGGATCCCTCTCGATGCTTGATAGATACGAGTTTAAGATGGATCTATGCTGGTAGTAAATAGATTTTGGAAATTCATATTTATAACGGTACGATCATGAATGCTTTGTAATTGTTTTTATTTTATTGATTTAAATCTTATTTGTCTACATACCATTAGCAAAAATATACAATTCTATGTTCACGAGGTTTTAACAATTACAAAATAATAATAAAATTTTATGTAGAAGTTCTTAACAACATTCCTAGTAGTGACACTTTTTATTCTAAATTATTTAATCATTCCTTATAATTTATTAAAAAACTTCCCTATAGATTATTCATTAAAATGAAAACCAACTTTTTAAAAATTAAATCAGAAAAATGCATAAAATAAACAAGAGAAATACCTCTAACTATGGTGGATTTAGCAAATTGATTTTTCCAACTTGCCAATTGTGAAGTGTGCAAAAAATATCAAGTGTGTCCCAAACTATAATTACCCCCTATCTATCTAGGAACAACCTCTCCAACTACCTAACTCTAGGAAAAATTAAGTCTCCCAACCCTTTGTGCCCATGGTTCTAAGAATAACAATGGTAGATCCCAACAAATCTAGAATGTCATATTTTTAAGTGGAGTATTTATCCATCACACTCATCATGGAAGTGTTTTTTTGTATACAATGATAAAAACACATATTTTAATCATGTAAGTTGTGATGGTTTGGGCCAATATATAAGAATCATATATAAGAGTCATAGGAGAAAATAAGCCTCTATTTTATAAGTATGAGTGAACCATGATACACAAGTGTGATATATATAAGAAACTCATAACTATACATGAACACAAATACCACCAACGAAAAAGCTATAATTAAGTAATTAAAGCCTTTAAAAAGAATACGAAGTAACAACTTAGGGATGTTTAGATGTTTAGGAACCCAATTGAGGTTGTTCTTTAAATAGTGAAATATACACTTGTATACTAGATTAGATTCAAACATGTGATCAAAGGGTAAAACATCAAAGTATCAACTACGGGACCATACATAGTATTAAATACAAAATATAAGAGACTAAAAGCATGTGACTATATTAAAATATGGACATTAAAAGAGAGTTAACACATGTAAGCCAATGCAAGGATGAGTTGAAAGACCTTACTATCATGATAATATGAATTTGGCATGGCTAGTATATAATGCAAATAGAACATAATGATATCCAAAGTGATGTTTTAATCATTAATACATAGTACACAATCAATACATTATAACTTTCAATAAACTTAAATATATTTTTCATATTTTTTGCATTCTCATTTTCAACACATCTTAATCAATACATGTATTTAATGGCATGTTTCATACTCACAATATCAATCCCTGTATGTGAATTACTTGTTTAAGAGGCAAACATAGCACAAAACAACTAGAGTTATATACAATATATCCCTACAATTGCAGATAGGGTGATTGCATCTAAAACACACATATCACATACAACTAGAGTTATATACAATATATCCCTAGAATTGCAGATAGGGTGATTGCATCTAATACACACATATCACATACAACTAGAGTTATATACAATATATCACTAGCATTGCAGATAGGGTGATTGCATCTAATGCACATGCATCTTTCACATATATTAATTATGAATCTTATGATTTGAGTTAGCCTTAAATTTTTAAAGCTTCAAATAGGTTCTTATTAGCAAATCTTACCCTTCAAAATCTCATCGAATGAGTGCTAGAATGCTAGGCAAGTACCTCTTTCAAACATGTCATGCAAATATGGAATCACACTTGAAGAATATTATTTAATTTAAAACAAATTGATCTAAGTTCTCAAGTGACATAAATGTCCACTCCTAGGGTCCACTATGTACAACAAAATCACTGTGTTTCATAAAGTTAAAAAAACTATCGATCGACACTTCAAAAATAATGTAAGACTTTTAAAATTGGATCTTAGTGCCCAAGTCACATAAGTGTCCATTGATCGGGTCCATTGTGTACAATAATATCATTTAAATACTTCAATTGATTATATCCCTTTAAACTTATACATATTCTATGTGTGTACTTAAATGCGTAAAAAAATATACATATACACTTACATATGTAATTTAATAATGACTCTTAATTCCCAAGTCAAATAAATATCCACTTCTAAAGTCCACTATGTAGAAAAAAATATAAATATTTCAACAAAACTTAAATGTCCCAAATCAATATGGATTCACACTTCAAAAATAATGTGAATCTTTTAAATTGACTCTAAATACTCATGTCATATAAACAACCACTTATCATTACTTTATCAACTAACACTTAGTTATATCCTTTATTAACTTATGCATATTTCACATAGACATGTAACAGTTAAAAAAATATCTATATAATACAACATCTAATTTTCTACTAAGAAATCCTTAAAAGAACATCAACCACAAAGAGATGATACTTGATTGGAACGACAAAAGGTTTAATATTGGACATGTCCATACAACAACTTCAACTTCTAGTGATCCATCGATAATATAGCATATACAACCAACAAGTTCAACATCAATGTCACACATTTAAACTAATTTAAAATGCTTGCGGCCACTTGGTATGAGCGACGTTTAATTCTTCCAAAAGCCCTTAGAACAAATATTTAGAGACCCACAACTATAGCAGAATACCCATTAAAGGATTACACAACATTTAGAAAACTTCCAAATGTTTTATAGATAGGTCCAGTCGAAAATTTAATTAGTAGGATAGTGATTGAGATATGATGTTCAGTAATTTATATCCAACATAATTAGTCAAGACTTGTCCGATAGAAAATTTTAACATCTAGGTTGGTGATTAAGATGGGATGTTTAGAGATTTACATACAACATTAGAGAGGATAATGATTGAGGATAATAATGATTGAGATGCGATGTTTAGAGATTTATATTGAACCGTAAGTCAATTTTATAAAGATGTGGTAAATCTCTTTCCAATAATGTGTCCGAATTTCAGCCACAACCAGTTCTAGAACCACCATTCACAAGCCGATCCATCACATTTAGCATTGATCGCCTGTTGTTTATTTTATGGAAACTTATTAGAACAAGAATCGTGATGATAAGAGAAACCACTATATTCAATACTGTGTGTAACCATGGTCTCGTTGATCTGATAGTGTGAGGTCAGGAACAAGTCATGTTTTCGTCACCTTTTTCTAGCATATCTGATCTCTTGTTAGAACTGAAGAATTGGCCGGTTTCCGTTGCCATTGTGAAAATAAATAACATGTATTTAATCTCCATTTTCCTGGAATCAGTGGAATGAGTGGCGTTGGAGGTCAGTGTCTTAACTACGCTGGAGCCCAAGAGAAGACCTTCGCGTCTTTTCTCGCCTATAAAAACGACCAGTATTAACATATTTAGTTATATGGTTAATGTTGCGCCATGGATGATAGCAGCAAGATGCTTCGCTTTAACTCACCGGCCATCAAACGCTGGACTTGTTTTATAGCAGCGATATGGCTGCAATCTATCAATGGCACCAACTTTGATTTCTCTGTTTACTCTTCTGATTTAAAGAATATTATGGGGATCAATCAAATCCAACTGAACAGTTTGGCGGTGGCCTCGGATCTGGGAAAAGTTATGGGCTGGGTTTCTGGACTGGCGTGCGCGGTTCTGCCAACCTGGGCTGTTCTTGCCATTGGAATGAGCTTGGGAGTTGTGGGTTATGGGGTTCAGTGGCTAATTCTCAGTGAAATCATTCATCCATTGGCTTATTGGCAGGTTACACTCTTTCCAAATTCTATTTAATTCTGTTTGCCTTTATGGATTTTTCTGAATTGTACAATAGAATTCCTGCATAGTGTACAAGACATTCGATATTGATGAAGCTTGAGGATATCCAAGTATCTTCGCGTAAGAATTAGATACTTACAATTATACACTACTTACATGTTAGAAATCTTAGTATAACTGTAACATAAAGATAATAGCTTGGTTTTAAAATATTATTAGCATAGATTCATAGTTGCATTGTCTTGACATATTTGTAGGTTTTGCACTGTTATAGCTTGCTGATTGTTGGCAATTATAAGGTTTAATTTGTTATTTTGGACTATTTTGGACAACGCAGGTGTATATATTGTGCTTTCTGGCTGGGAATAGCATATGTTGGTTTAACACTGTGAGCTTCAAGGCTGCCATTGAAAATTTCCCAAGTGAGAGAGGAATGGCTTCTGGTTTAAGTACAAGCTACGTAGGTCTAAGTCCCATTATTTACACCTGTCTGTCTTCCATTATTGACCCAGGTAATCCTTCCTTGTACTTACTTTTAAACAGCATGGTCCCCGTTGTAGTCGGGGTAATTTTAGCAGTAATACTCCATGTGTCACAATTAAAAATGGCGGCCATAGAAGACAGGACAGATAAGAAATACATGACTCGTTGCACGCTGATTGCCCTTGCCACTGCTGTGTTTTCGATAGCTTTTGAGTTCTTGCCCCATGGGAAGCGCCAGCTTGAAGGAGTCTACCTTGCCGTGCTTATTATTCTGTTGATGGTCCCTACATGCATGTGGGAGTAGGCACAGCGGAAACCCTTAATCCATACACAGAATTGGTATTTATCCATTCAACGAAGAGCACAGCAGCCCATAACAGAATACACGACAGGGCCAAAGTGCCCAGGAACCTCTCACCCTTGTATTAACCGATAACAAAAGATTTATACATCATGAATCCTCTAGAAGGATCGAGAGCTCAAGAGAACATCTATCAAATCGTCTTCGTGGAGAAGCTCCATGAGCATTAAGTGCACATTTACAATGCGAACTACTGCCAGGTACATACATCGAATACATCAAATGACCACACAAACACATCAAATGATCACACGCTCCAGGTGGACTCACAGACTCACAGTTCGAGGTGAATGATCACGATGAGGAGAGGTGGCGGTTGGTAATTAATTCCAACAATCTCCCCCTTAATTTCAACAGCCACATTACAACACACAGTATACAAAAATCATGGCCTGCTGGTCTAAAGTCTCAGCTAGGCTTCTTACAAGTAGACACGAAACACTTCAAAAAAAAATTCTTCAATGTTGCTGCTGGAAACTTCATCATCAGAATGCTCTCATGTCTTGGAGAGTCATAAGGCGGATCTGCAAATCTGCTGCTGCAGATGCTTTCTCAATTGCGTACTGAATACCGAAGGCGGAGGCAAACTCTACGCTCTTCCTTCTCCACAGGTGGCAGACTTCAGCAAACCACACATTCATGGTGGAGGATCGCACAACCAGTACAATGCAACAGCCTTTCAACAAACGCATACATACTTCAACAGCAAGCAACACGAAATTTCATCTATCAACTCATCTATCATCTCACAATGGCTTCAGCCAGCATCATTACTTCCAAAAAAAACTTCAAATTACAAAGGCAAACAACATTGCTACAGCAAATTTGAAACAACAAAAATTACAAAATTTCTTTGAACATTTTCTTTATCGAAACGCCAGGCCATTGTCTTTTTCATTTTCCAGCAGTGCACAACTTTGAACCAATGATGTGCAAGAGTCTTTATGAATTTCATCTTGACTTTCTTCTCCTTGTTAACGGTGCATGGCAGCTTCAATACCTTAGCTCTTGCAGCTTTAGGACTGCAATCAACACCTGCATAGATAGATAGAGTTAAGACAGTAAACAAACCAGCATTTTCTTCATTTTTCATTTTTGTTGACAGAGGTTTCAATTTTGTCTCTTTTTTAACAGCCTTCTTCATGTTGGAACTGTTAACAGTTAGCCCAGTCTTCTTCCCAGTATCCAAAGATTCCTCATCTAAAAAGAAATTGTCAAACTGATTATCCCTTTCTCTACCATCGGCGTACTCTCCATCAGAATTACTGGTTTCATCTTCAGATGATCTCTCTGCAAGTTTTTTCTTTGCTTTTCTCTTTTCACTTCTTTTTCGCAAATAAGCCTCCCAAACCGTTTCCTCTGAACTATTTTTCTTGCTCTTTTCAAGAATACGCTTACTTAGGTCCTCTAATCCAGTGTTGAAAGTTATCTCCATGTCTTTGTCATCTTTATCCTCCCTGCCTTCTGAAGGATCCCCAGACTCCAGGAGAAGGGCTCTGTAATTCTCCCTTACGCTTTTCTTCTTGTTCTCACCGTCCTCTCCATTTTCTTGACTGCCATCATCATCATCACCGTCATTATCACCATCAGATACTTCATCATCTGATGCCAAATATGCCTTAAAATCCATTTCATTTAGCTGATCTGGATCAAATTTGCGATGCAGAGTCTTAACACGAAGAGGCTCGTCATCATCCCAGGCTATATTGACTTTACTATGCTGCAATGCACGGGTGTGATAATCTGGAGCTAGATAATTGGTTGGAATCTCTGTTGCAACATCTCGAGGAGGATGATCAAATTTCATATCATTTGGAATGAAACGCAAGTCTAGAACATTTGAAGTCCTCTCAAAATCCACTCCATCACATGCTTTGTAAAGGTAACTTGAGGTTGCAGAACTATCACACTCAATAACAGCAAAGTAATACCTGAGCCTGTCCTTCTCATATTGACGTAGCTTTTCATTCTCTAACTCATCTTCATCATCTTTACTAGATTCATTGTTACTTCCAAAGATAGCAGGACCACGCACTTCTGCTTCTGCCATTCGTTTCAATCCAAATTTTGATGGATAAACTCCTACTGTCAAGATCTGACCACCTTTAGGAAGAAAAGAATTCATACATGCTAGCAAATCAATAGCCTTAATGTGATTCCAGTCCATGTTGACAACTGCTAGTCTTCGAGTCTCAGAATCCAGTGTTGGTACTTCTTCCTGTTGTGGAAATTCGAGCTCTATCTGATCACCGTAGTCATCATTGTTATCAGAGGATGAAGATGTTTCATTTTCTTCACTTTTCTGCTCTCTAACAGCTTGGACAACTGCACTTGCAACCTCCATAGTTGCATTCTCTTCAACTGCAGCAACAATGGCACAGTCATAATCAGCAAGACACTCCACAACTTCAACATGCCTTGGTTTTTCAAGCCAGTCTGCAATCATCTTTAAATCTGCCTCATAGGCATTACATTTTTTTGCATCATCATGGATGCCTACAGCTTGTACCAATTCTGCTTCTGCTGCAACTTCTGTGCAGTTTGCAATTATCTTATCAAATTCCTCAACAAACATTGAGTCTAGAGACTCCATATCTTTCTTCCTTTCGAGACGATCTACTCCAGATTTACGGAAAACCTTGTGGCTTAAAAACTGTCTACCATAACAAGGTGACAGACATCCAAGACAAACTCACAACTTCAACTAACGGGTTTGTCTCCCCCTTAAAATATACAAGACTGAGGCCTTTTCAAAATGCGCAGCAACAGCTGCCAGCCAGCTACTTTGAGCTTCTGCTCAACTCAACTCAACTCAAAGCTACAGCTTTCACAAATTTCATCCGTGGGTTCACACAAGAATTGTGCCTCTCAACTTTCTTGAGGAGATCTAGCAACAGCACACGGGAAACACAACAGCTCGGCAAATGGGAGCTCAGGCCTTCCTGCTCGACCAATGCTCTATGGGAGCAAAAACCTTCAACAGAAACAGAAACAGGAATTTCTTCTTACCTTTGCCCAGGCTGGGGATTCAATCCACCAGAGATGGAACTCAACTGGCCGGCGACAGAGCTTCAATAGCAGTACAAACCTTAACTAGAGTTTTCTCACACCATACAAACTTTTGAGGCAGCGGAATTCAACCTGGACCGCATTCGCCTATTCATAGCTCCTGGGGGCTCTCCATAACACCGTAAGTGTTCTCTAGTTTACACAGGTCATAGCGAGGTTCAACGACGTAGGGGAGCCTAGCTCCACGGTCGGCAGCACAAACTAGAACCAAAAAAAAATCTTTTGTCTCCCTTTGTAGGGTCGTTCCTCTACTAGGGCTACGCAATTTGACGAACAAGCCGCAGGAGCACTTACTCAACCAGCTGGGGGTCACTCGTTCTGCAAGGGCAGATCCTTCAGCATCATAATGAAATTTTAATCTGTGGGCTATCCAGCATACAGTGAGCCCACACACAGCGTTGGCTCAACTCTCTCTCGTACGAATTGCAACCTAGATGACCTCCATGAGCTCTAAAATCTTGATGACAGTGGAGGGGAGAGGATATACATGCAGCTACAGCTGTAAACCCACTCTTAGCTCAACCACACTTGGACAAAGAACCACTGCTACAGCAGTCTGAAACAAGGAAATCTTATCTTTTCACACAGCGGGAGCCCACAGGCACCAAACAATCAACTACTCTGATCCCTTGACAACACAGGTAGCGATTCAAACTTCAACGCAGTCATGAGAAGACTGGAACAACCTCTACACTCTGCTTGATGGCTGAGATCTGAGGCTGGGCGGCTCTCATCTTGGCATACCTACACAATGATGGCCAATTCAACACGCCTAGAGATTCTATGCGGGAGTCAGCGCCTCCTGAGCCGGTCTCTGTCGCTAAGAGCACCCCTCTGAAATTCACACGAACAGCCTTCTGGCTCCAACTCTTCAACAATTCACCCTCTTCTTCAAGCATAAGCGACGACCCTCTTCACTGAATAATGGGTTCCAGCTTCTACCAGTTGGAGAACACAATCATAACTTCATCCAGGCGTAGATTCATTCACAGGGGTTGATTTTCAGCACCGAAAATAACATCGGCAGAGCGTTCTCTGTCTTCTCCGCTTCTACAGTTTCTTTTACTTCAACCATGATAGCATTCACGTCCTTAGCAGGAGAGGCTTCTTCTGGATTCTCTACGCTTTCAACAAGTTCAGGCTCGAACTTAGATGGTGGGATTCTTTCTCCCTCTCCATTGGCAACTCCTCTTCCACCAATAGCTACAGCTCATTAAATAGACAAGAATTAGGTATATCTATTTTATTTTTAAAAAATCTTAACACATATATCTTTTTCTTTATTTTTTTTATGAACAGAACTCCATCCTATACTAATGAGTTTACGTTTATACCAATGAGTTTACATTTATACTAATGATTTTAAATTTATACATCCGCAACATTTTAAGTAAAAATCCATTGGGTAGCCATACTGTGAAATGTATGTAACAAACGTAGCATGTTAGTTGCAGTCACAATTGGGTTCATTAATTGCAACGTTCAATTCCAACTGTGTTCCAACTGTGTTTCACTTGTTGATGTCAAGAGATGAAGAGTATTTAATGAGTACCGTTTATTACACTTATAAGTGTTTAGATATTTAGGATTTTATATGTTTTTTGAGTGGATCAATAAGATTAACCGTAATGTAACAAGTATACAATCCGGATTAATTCATAGTTTTGGTATTTTGTTATGCTTAAATGCATCTTGATATAAAGAGTATTTAAAATGCATCCTTTATTTGATAATTTATCCAACTAAAATTCAATTTCTGCTTCAGTTCTTTGGTAGGGAGAGATTACGTGAAAACAAAGAGTATTTAACCAGCCTCACTTCTTTGATATGGAGAAATTATGAGAAAACAAAGAATATTTAACCAGGATCTTCTGTTGGATAATTTAATCATAACATACCAAATTAAAGTTGATATATGTTCAAATTAACTTGTTTGATATAGAGAGATTATAACAAAACAAAGATTATTTAGCCAACATCTCTTGTTTTATAATTTAATTATAACATTAAAAAATTAAACATTTTCTCTCACTTTTCAATGATCAAAGTTGATTTATGTTCAAATTTATTTTGATTCCTTTTCAACATGTCCAACTTTGCCTCTAATTTCAGTTATATATATTGCAATGGAATATAAATTATTTTCAAACATGTCCAAATTTACTTTAATTTCTTTTTTCAACTTTAATTTACAGTAATTTCTTTCTAACACATCCAACTTCAAATAATATGTCAAACGTTTTTCAGCATGTCAAAGTTTACTTTGGGTTCCTTTTTCCATATGCCTAACTTTACTTTGGGTTCTTTTTAGACATGTCCAAATTTACTTTCATGTCTAGAATTAATTTTTTTTAACATATCTAAATTTATTTTTTTTAACATATTTATAGTTTTTTTCTTTCAACATGTCCAAAGTATCTAAAATTACTAAAGTTATTTTAATTTTGATAAATTTTTTAACATTCACAACATTACTTTGATTTTCTTTTTAATATATTTAACTTTACTTTCTTTTTAAACAATTTCAACTTTATTTAATATATTTGACTTAAAATTATTTTTAGCATATCCAATTTTTTTTTATTTTTTTATCATATACAACTTTACCTTACTTTTATTTTTCTAACATATTCAAAAATTATATTCAACATGTACAACTTTAAACCTCTAAAAAGTTATATTAAACATATCCCACCTTACTTAGTTATATTAAACATGTCCCACCTTACTTAAACCTCTTTACTTTTAATTTCCTTTTCAACATATTCAATATGTCCAGCTTTCCATTACTTTTTCAAGATACCCAAACGTTATTTTCAACATTACAAATTTACTTAAAATCATCATAGCCTAATTATTAATCACCCTCGTAAATTACAAAATATGTGTATCATGTTACATATTACATGTGGATAAGTGCAATAAGAAACGATAAGTTTGTTTCATAAAATTTCTATGGTCTCCCTTAATCTTTACCAACTTGTACATATACAAAATAAAAATAAATTATAGTAATAAATATGTTATTTTAAACAAAAAGTTTATTTCACAAAATTTTATAGTCGACATGAATGTTCACCCACTTATAAATATAAAAAAATATATACTATAAATTAAATTTAGTATTTTAAAATTTAAAAATAAAAATAAAAATAAATTATAGTAACAAATTTATAACAAATAGATATGTTATTTTAAAAAAAAGTCTATTTCACAAAGTTTTATAGTTGACATGAATGTTCACCAACTTATAAATATAAAAAACTATAAACTATAAATTAAATTGAATATTTTAAAATTTAAAAATAAAAATAAAAACGAGCGTTCCAAAATGCAAAATGTGATTTTTTTTAATCTCTGGTAGAAATATTCTTGGATTCACAACTAAAGTAAAAACAAACTCGTCTTCAACTTTAAATAATTTTTTTTTTTAATTAAATACATTAAATCAAAATGAACAAGAAGTTTTCAGAAACAATTTCACACTAAATTGAGGATAAGCTTGGCATATATAATTTTGTAAGTTGGAAATAGAAGTTACATAATGGTAATGTTTACATTTTATGAATTATAATATTTTTTAAGCTAGAAAAATATAATTGAATATATAATTAAAAAAGCTTTATTATGTATAATTTTTTTTAAAATCTAATATATATTTTTATTTTAAATAATAAAAGTGAAAAATTAAGATTTTTTAAAAAATGCAAATTGAAATTTATAGTGATAGTTCAATTTTCTATTCATTTTAATAGTAATAATAAAAAAAAAAAAATTATTTTACATTAATAAATATCTAGAATATTTTTCCAATATTAATGGTAAATTATTGCAAATCTTACAATTATAATAAATATAGACATAATGAGTTACAAAATTTTGTCATTTTCAATTTTACATATAAAACTATGTACTGAAAAAAAAACTTATTTGTAGTATTCTGAATTTTTGGATTAACTATTGTTGTTGTTATATTGGGCCACGACCCGAGCACCTATGTTTTATTTGGAGTATTTGGCATGAGCCCCAACACTTATGATTATTCTTTTATATATATTGACATATCGGGCATGGACCGTGACTGACTTCTTTATTTGAGTGTATACTGGGGAAAAAGACCCCGATGTTGTAATGATGTTCTTAAGCTTTGATATGGGTAGAAACCCTAATATACTATGGTGATCTTTTGTTACTTATTATGCAGAGCTATGATTTTACATGATTAGACTTATGAGTGTGTTGAGCATGGACTCAGAAACACACATATAACCTACGTACTCAGCATAAGCTCCGATGTACCTAGAAGAATGTTTATGTACTGGGAGTAAGCCGTGAGGTACATTGAGTGTTGGGCCTAAGCCCTGGAGGACTCCAAGCTTGATAAACGAATACCGGATCCGAGGCAAATTAAAGATTCTAGATGTGCCTCACAACCACATTCTAGCACTAGTGTTGAGCAGAGGCTCTGGAATTGCACTAGTGTAATGCCCATGTGAGAGTGTTGAGTCAAAAGGCTCTAAAGAGCACTCGGGGTTACTGGATCTCAAAAGTTTTGAGTCGGAAGGACTATGAATAGCACTTTTACTTTAATCACACTTAGTTTATTTGATTAAATGAGTCATATTTTATCTATCATCAAGTACTGCGGGAACTACCATGTTAAATGAGGGAATCTGACATGCAAAGAGAGAGACTAGAGGTACCTAACCAAGCTTACCAAGACCACCCAAAGAATTGGACCTTGTCCTTAAAAGTTAAAAGGAGTATCTTGTGAAGTTACATAATTTAATACAAGAAAATTACCAATAGTCTTTTTTGACTAACATGCATAAAATCATCAAGGCTAATGTTATTATTGAAAGCTTTAATAATAATGTGTCATTTTTTAACTAGGAAACATATTTATTATAGATGGCCTATGCATTATTTAAATATTATTAATGAGGTGTTAATAGTTAAAGTAAAATATTACTGTTATAATTATTAATAAAATAATTATTATTGAGAGTTGAAATCAAAATCACTTATAGTTAAACACTTGGAAAAGTCCTAGTTTAAAAGGACTAGATATTTAATTAAATAATTGCTTTTAATTATTAATTATTTAATTTAAAGAAACTAATTATTTCAACAGTTCTAATTAAAAGACTTCCCTACTTAAAGAGGGAAGATCCCAAGTTTGGGGGATCATCTATCTTTTCATTATCATTCTCTGATGATAACTAAAGGAAAAACTTATGCTCCAAGAAACTGAACCAACAGTAACCCTAGGTCCTCTATCTCTTTTGCATGTTGGAATCCAGCTCAGGGGGATCCATACAGAACGAGGAATGGTTGTAGGATCATGGTTGGGAGGAACACGGTAACCCCAAAGTTATCCAGCTAAAGGAAACCATCCTAACAGGTTAGCTATATACAATAGGATCTGCATTAACTATTGTTGAGTATGCAGGTTTTTACACGAAGGAATCAAGTGCCAAGCAGCTAGGTTTCCACAGGAAGGGATCGAGTACTCAAGCAGCCAAGTATGGATTATTTATTGTTTCAAATTTTCCAGTTATAATAAATTTAGGCTTTTAAAATTAGAATAGATACTGCAGCATTGTTCTCATTTCCAATATTACCAACTTTAAGGTTCTCCCTAGAACAAGTGGAGAGTCTAGCAGGTCTAGCCAAGCTAGCCTTTGCTAGACAACGCCCCATCATAAAATTTTAGGGCTACGATGTTTTCCTGTTTATAGGTGTATGTTTTTTGTTTGAACCGTATTTCCGTATTCATAGTGTAGGGTTTTATCTATGCCGGTTAGTTCTTTTAATTATTATTCTATTTATTTATTCTGTTTATGCTGGAAAAACACCATGTAGAAATAAAACTACATTTCAAGCCAGACATCGAAACTTTCAGCTACACTACACAATTCAATTATCAAACGCCTCTACGACTTCAACCATTAGTCAAACTTTACATCTAAATGCATCATGTATTGCAAAGATATTTGCATTCAAAACATAGATTCACATATAACTCAAATAGTATTCTGTATTTTAATATGGGTTCCAATCCCAAGTTTCATGGATCGAAGCCCATCCCCAATCGAAGTGTGCATCATATCAAACCAATTTATTGAACACACAGCAACCATAAACTTATTGTACATTAGCTAAACATTCATCCCCGCAAACAGTAAAACTAGAATCTGTAGGAAGAACTGGGGATTCCTTTATGTAAAAGCTACGAGAAGTCAATCTATTCGATACATCAGGCAAGCTGCAACAAACCACGTTTTTCCTCCTTAACAATCATAACCAAATACGCAAAGATTCAAACGAAGGCCGCTACATCATATAGACATAACACGTAGACCTCTTTTAGTACCCTAATGGGAACGACTCCCAGATCTAAGATCGATTCTCTTAAACCTAACAGCAGCATGTCTATTTCATTATAAAGTTAAATAAACATAGGTCTGAGTATCAAACCCTTGGAGTAACTCACATTGCCCAGAAAATTTCCCTATAAACTAGTCAACTTATACAAGTACCATAAGCATCAGCAAATACATATTTTCTATTTAGAAATACAGATCAACTAGCTACAGGATAGAAACACAACCACTTATACATCTTGATAAATTCTGTTACGCCATAGGAAAGAAAAGAAACGCAGGACATAGAAAAGATAAGATGCATATAGTTAGCATGGACACCAGTATTTAAGACAACGACTTTCCATAAAAAATCCTAGACTAACAGAGCAGTTTTAAAAAGAAAATACAGTGGCCATAGTTTCTTTACACGACCATTTAAACTTCATAGAAATAGAAAACGCAGAAGTCCTTTCCCCATTCCCAAACCTCAAAGACGAGCTCCATGAATACATACAGGGAAGAATATTCTTTCAAAACCAACATTTACATAAGCACGAATACATGGAAAGCATGGAAACCCTCAGTAGATTCACCCTTCGAATTATTATTACAACATTGTACCAGACACCGGGTCATGCCAAAGGCGACCTCCCTGGAGAATCCAAGTCTGAGTGAGCCAAAGGCATCACGAATCTCCCCATTACCAACTTATCAAACCCTTCTCCAAACCACCGAGACAGATAGGGTGAAGGGTTGAAAGAACCCAGGACTTACCAATCCAAAATGAGGGGTACAGTTGTATTGCTTCCCCCTCTGGTCCACGCAGAGAGTCACCATACATGTAAGAGAATGAAAGCAAGAAGAAGTTCAGGCCTGGGAAGTTCTTAAAACTAGGAATGAGAGTCGTAGCATTAAAAAGATGAACATATTTTACCTGTAGGATAACTTGTCCATCACCTTCGTATTCCCCAAATCTTACCGTGGCCATGAGCGTAGCTCAAGCTAGGCGCAACCACCTCAAACAGAGTTAAAACCCTTGCAGCCAAAAGACCAAATGAAACCATGACTTGTCCACTTTGGTGTAACCCTTGCTGAAGGCCTTAGCCCAGCTGGCCAAGTGCCATGTGACTATCATGTGTGGCATTATTATTTGCAACTACCACGATAGGACTACAATACAAATTTACCAAACTATTTAGTATAGTAGTGTTGGAGCAATACCCTTGGGTTATTAATACAAAGACCAAGTTCTCAACCTCTTCATGTTGGCGTAAGGGTGTTCCACTTTTAGATATTTTACATAGGAAAGTTGCCAACCTTATGGCCACCAATGGACACCTGCATGGAGAATGACAATTAAATATGTGTTAGAATAATCACTAAGTAAGTCCATAGGTTTTCCCCTATTCACACCTTACCTCTCGGCGACCTCACCATAAGTGTTTAAATCAAACCCCAAGTAAGAAGAATAGAGACATCTAGTATTATTGCATGACAAAACTCTACACCCACATGTTCATCCTAATTACTTCCACACAAGAGCTTGACTGATAAAAGTTGCCTTGCAAGAAGTTTTCTTAAACACATTGAAAAGGCAAATGCAAGTACCAATACTTTTCACATTACTACAGGAAAATCTCATAAATACATAATCTATGTTAGGCAAATTAGCAAGAAATAATTTTTTTTTTTTTTTATCTTACTATTTAAAAGACATTACATTATTATTATAGATGAAAACAAAGATGTGTAAATCATGGCCATCAAATAACTAGGATCAAAAGATTGTAAATATGACAAAATTAATTACCTTTTCACAATCTTAATCAAATAAAATTAATAAAATATGTGATAATTTGGATGACTACTTAATTTCATCAAAATGGTCACGTAAAAAACCAATTCATAAACATAAAAACAATGCACTAGGTCTTATATTAATGTTTCAACTCATAGAAAGTATAGTACTTTTAAATTTTAATATATTTAGTTGTATTTAGTGTAGATATTGTGAGAAATAAAAAATGTATTTAATTAACATTAAGTATTAGATAATTTGACAATAATATCTAAAAAAGAAATTGCAATCACCTTTATCAATAATTTTGTTCAAAAATATATTTTGCAATGCAAACACAGTTGTTTCTATCGTACCATATTCTTTTTTATTTGGAATTTAAAAAAAATCATAGCAATATTAGATAATTTGACAATCTATATAAAAAATAGCAATCACTTTTCTCAATAATTTCCTCGCAATGCACGCAAGTTTGTTTCTACCATGCCCAAGTCTTCATAATTTGAAGATCAATAAATTCTTAAACCATAAGCAAATTTTAGTACCATCAAAATCATTAAAAGGTAAAGTCTCCAATGTGCTAGAACTTTTTAGAATATCGTGTGAAATTAGCACATTAATGGAATAGCATGTGATTACATCTAAATGATGCTATCATAGATTCAATGTAAACTCACTTGATAGGAGTAAAATGGGCAATTTTTTATGCTCATAGTCAATAAGTGTAATATTGACATATTATTATTTATAAATAATTTGAGTATCATTGAATTTGACAATGTTTTAAATAGAAACTTAAAATACATAAAAAGATAAAATATATAATTATTTTTCTTAAAAGATTTTTTAAGGGAAAAATGTAACACATACATATAGCCTTACATGCATTATATTTTATCTAATACACATATATTATATTTATATATTAATTATGTAATTTGAGTTTTTCTTATAGAGTTATATGTATTATAATACTAACATAATAATAAGGTGATTGTGTCTAATACACATATATCATACTTATATATTAATTTTGTAATTTTAGTTTTTCTTAAATTCATTAATATTTATCTAGGTTATTATAAGTCCATCTTACTCATTTTTATAGATCCATTTTACTTATTTTTATGGAATGAGTGCTTGCAATGTCAAGCTAAAGTTCTCTTTCAAACATGTCAAATAAATATAAAAACAAATAGAATAAATAAATTTTAAAAAATGTCTCTTAGTTCTTAAATCACAAAGATGACCATTCCTAACATTCAATTTATTTGTATAATATTTCATCAAATATATATCTTTAATCTATTTGTATAATATTTTATCAAATATATATCTTTAAAACTCATTAAATAATATTATCATTATTTCATCAACTTAACAAATTATTGTTTCATTAACATTTACATTTTTAAAAAATAATGAAGCCCTTCTTAAAAAATAACTTAATTATTATGTTTGTGAAATCTTGTAACGGATTTGGCATATTAGTTTGTCCGTAATGTGCCAATTTTTTCGAGCAGGCAATGTTTATATAGTTTTTTTCCTATGTTGGATTCAAATAAACTCCTCGAAGTCTGGTGTGGGGGGTTTTGGTTGTCGCGTGTCGCCTGCACTTGTCTGTGTTCTGTGTTTTAATTCCTGTAATTAGTTTTACAGGGGTTTGATGTGGTGTCGTTAATTGTTTCTTGGATACAACTCTTCTTTTTCCGTGTTTTAGTATGGCGATTGCCTAGACGCCAGATTGTTCGGTTGGGTGTTTGTTGTTTGGTGTTGGGACCACTGGGGAAATACCTCGAAATATGGTGTGGGGGATTTTGGTTGTCGCGTGTCCCCCGCACCTGTCCTTGTTATTAAATCTTGCAATTCCTTGTTCACACTGCTATTTTCAGTTCATGTTGTTATCTTCAGTGCAGGGAGGTGCTAAAACAGATGGGTCTTGGAGTTAAGTCGAGAGGGGGTGAATTCTAGTGTGACTGTGGCAGAGGGCAAGTTTGTGGGGGCATTGGAGATGTTTGAGGTTGGTTTTCATATACAAGATGGGGGTTGTGGCAAGGGTTTCTTGGCAAATTGTAGTTGTCAATCATTTGCTGCAGTTATTGATCCAGGCATGGTGTTTAATGTTGGTTCATGTTGGTTCTGCTATTGCATTTGTTATTTAAAGGGGTTCATGTGCTTTTTCCCTGATTTCCTTTGCTAGTTGCATTTTCTATTGTGGCGGGAAAGGGTTTCTGTGGCAAGGAGGTGTTTCTGCGGGTCCGCTATGGACTGTTCAAGCAGTGGCATTGAGAAGATCGATGGTGGGGATGACAGATTCTTTGGTTTAGTGGCAGTTCGTGAAGCAGAGGTAAGCAAAAAACAACGATTGCTCAAAGTGTTTGCAGCGTGTTGGATGTAATGTATGTACACAGTGCCTGGTTTGCCTATTTTTTCTCTGGGTTTATGCGAATTGTGGGTGTTTTGAACAAGAATTCAAGTTAATAGTTGTCAATTGTGTAATCGGTTTTGGCTCACATGCTCCTTATCAAGGTTTATACCGAAATTTTTACAATAGATAGCCGTGGCAAAATCTATATTCTGTGAATCCACAGACCGATCTTGAAAAGCAGGATGTAATCGGTTTCATGAAATGCACGGAGCCAACTGTTGAAGATACCTATAGATAACCCTGGAAAAATATTACTTTAGTAGATGCTCGAGCTTGAAGGCCGGCCTATAATTCTTTTCTTGAAATGCACAGAGCCTAGTGCTCGACATAGGTAGCAGTTAATCGTAAACCTCATGGATTGGAAGCTGGAACTTGTTACTTTCCAACCAAGAAATTATGGAGAGGAGGTCGGCGGAATGTATGCCAGAGCTGGCATTGTTGCCGTGGCAAAGATGGCATCCTTTCCACAATTAGTAGTCTAAAACATAGGTTGTGAGCTATGATGCATGTGTAGTTCTAGAATCAACACGGCCATTAAAATTTTGTCTGTTTATCCCTAGCTCTTCATTGGATAGTCTTAGTGGTGGCCACGTTAGTTCATGGCTATGGTTCCAAACCATGTTATGCTTAGCTGAAATTCAAATCTCCCGAATAATGAAGATAGTGGATGGTGCAAAATAGTGCCTGTGGGTCTAAGGAGAGATAGTCTAGGGGCGTTCGTTGCATTGTCTAGTTCTTATGACTTGGATAATATTTATCTCCTAGTTTTATTTTAGTTGATATCAAAACCCTGTTGACTCTAATTTTGCAAAATCTCTTGATATTGATATATAGTCTTGATATATAGATTTTGATTTGCAGTGGGTCATTCGAATGCTTAGGTCCCAATGGTCTAATTGGTCTGTTGTTTGAGAAATTGTGTCCTGTGGTTATTTCAGTGTACATTTTGTTATTTGTTAACTCATCAAACAGTACTGTCTACGTATTGCTATTTATTTGAATAATCCGTAGTTGATTGTTGGTCCAATTTTTTTGACGGTTTGCTGAGAATTATAATTGTGTCCATACTTCATATTTCATAGCCTGTTCAAAATTAAACATTTGGTGTGTAAATAATCAAAATATTTCAGTGTATGGAGTTTATTTCATAGAATATTAAAAAATGAAATATTTTAGTGTCATTATTTATAGTGTACATTGAAGTTAAACGGATTTCATATTTCATTGATCCATATCAAGATGGCAAGATTTCATATTTCATTAAGATTACAGGATTCTAGATTGTCCAGATCATTCTTTTTAAATTGCCCTTGCTGAAATTTCATAATTCATTAAGATTGCACGGTTCTGAATTGATTAGATCATTGTATTTAAATTCCACTTGTTTTTGGTTTAAGCAAATAGCATAGCAAATCAATTTTTGGACAAAGTAAACAGATTTAACCATTTTTTTTGTAAAATAATTGTTGACTAATATTTAAAATTCTATGGCCTATCTTTTCCAAGAAAATGTTTGGGCTATCATAGCCATGTTTTATTATAGATTTGGCTACATATTAGGTGGCTTGGGTGATTTTTGTTTGGTTGTGGATTGCTAATGGGATAAGATTAGTAATGGAATTAACTTTGTCCGGAAACATATACAATAGACTTATTTAGGATACATTTATGCTTCTAGGAAAGTAGTCTATGAAAAAACTCAACTACATCAAACTAGAATTTCTACATGTAACACAATATACATCGCATTCTAAACCTCATCATAGGAGAATTTTGGAATCAGTGACAATTTTTTTTTTATAGAATCAAGATCTAAAAAGGGTCCGCTGCTTATCTCTTTAAGTTTTCTCTTTAAGTTTTTTCTTGGTGTCTAGTCTCGTTCCACAATACTTGGCTTTTCTTTTATTCATATATCTAGCCATTGTCCATATATATGGCGATTAAAATGGTCATAATTGAGACTTGCAGAAGCTATCTATTCCAATGGTTTCTTGTTTAAAATTCATAGAATTGAGAATCATCATGGTATTTGCAAAGCTTTGGATATCATATTTGATTGTGGTTCTTTATCCTTTTTTAAAGATTTTCCTTGACGGGAGATAATAATTTTCCATTTCTAGCATTGCTTGAAACTTTTGAAAGTTGTATTCTCTGAATGGATTGATAAAGAAATGAAATATTTATTCATTTTTTAGAGAATGTGTCATTTGAATTTGGCCTTCTTTATGCAATTTTCCTAAATAACGAATGTGAATTTAAATATTCCTGCTCTTTTTAGGTAGGAGTTGCATTCATTACAAGTTGAGTTGCAGCCCAGGGAGAATAAGATACCTGGTTTCTCTGAGATCAAACTTATCTCTGACAATAGTCACCTAAAACAGAGTATATCACAGTTATGTATCTAGCTTAGCCAAAGTTGCTATAGCCAAAAAAAATCTCAAACCAGCTGATACATCTAGCCTAACAATTCTGTTTATATGTTTTGAAATAGGCTGTCTATACTAATCTCAAAAAAGCAATAAAAATATAAATATATACTAATCTCAAAAAAGCAATAAAAATATAAATATTTATTGAGGAGATTGTCACTGTTCTTCCAGACAAGAATTTCACTCTTTATGTGATGGGTTTCATCTTAACACAAAACAAATTAGCTTATTGTGATGGGATTTCGAAATGGATAAATCTTCCAGAGCTTATTGTGCTCTTGAATATGAGCTTAATATTTTATTCCATAACCAAATGACATCATGTGGACACTTTGAGCCATTGTTGTTGTATAGATCGGAAGTAGGCATTCAACATATGGATATCGCACCATCTGTTTGTCCATTTTCAAACAGTGTTCAAATAGACATGTCGTCAATCCAACAAGAGCTGTCCCAGCAACACTTCGTGCTAGTTGATGTTGTTTTCAGTGATTGCCATGACTCTTTTTTTCAATTAATTTGCAACTTGATAACAAGTTTTGATGCCATGTCTGATGTTTATTTTGTATATGCATCCTCACTTTTCCCTTCATAGGAATCCACAATAACATGACAATTATCCACGGAGGTGCAAACTTATAACGGTTTCTTGGACAAATATGTTTTTCAAAATGCTTCTAGCAGTTTGCTAATTTGGAAGATGAATTGCCAAATGATATTTCCCAAGTTTCATACTCTATGGATGCTTGGTGGATTGCACCAGTTCATGTGCTATCTCTTAAGAAATTGTTTCAATTGTTTTTTCTTAAGAGTTTTATTACTATGCAAAGATCAAATTAAAAGTTCAATGTTTCACCATCAAATATTTGTTTGCTTGTTAAAAATGCTAGTACCAGCTTATGGTTTCTACTAGACAGTATTTCCATATCCTTCCAATTCATCAATCCCTGCTCTGTTATAGACATTGCCACTTGCCATTCTTGTTTTAAAATCAATTCACAATTTTCAGTACCTGCAATTCTTAATGAGAAAGTTGTTAAATAAATATATATGACTATAGAAATATAACCATTAAGCGAATTATACCTTTGTTGAAAGCGATCATCGGCTCACTGAAAAGTGAAATTAAAATGCCATGGAAGATCGTCTGCGGAGTGGAGTGGCTTGGCCCTCCTTCCCAAATAGATGTCGGGTGAGAGAATGCCTGAGCAGTATGGCTTATCGCTCACGCCGGGTCCGGGCTCCGCAGGACACTGAAAGAATCAGAATAAATCCCTCATACGAATTGATCCTTTATTTTGGGTGACTGCGTGTCCTTCGAGCTTCTTTCCAAGGCCTGGATTAGAAACGAATTATAATAATAATAATAAATAATCGAGATGATAAGAGAATCTATCAGGGCCAAGGAAATAAGTCATTAAAGTATATAGGAATAAATTTAATGAGAAAGTTGTTAAATAAATATATATGAGTATAGAAATATAACCATTAAAGTACATAGGTATAAATGGGTGCTTAAATCTTCATCCGTTACTAATTTGAATTCAGAAGTGAAAATGAAAACCATGGAAACCACCTAGCTTGCATTTTCTCCAATATTTTTTTATTATTTTTAATCAATTTTTATTGAATTTAATAATGAACAAGTAAATCAAGGCTTTTCATGATTCCTTTTTTAATTGGAATAAAGCGAACATGTAAAACAGGTTTTTCATGATTCGCTCGAGAGGCGGCTACTATTTTATGAAATCATCTTAAAGGAAAGGTTATAATTTATGTGAATTACAACTATAAGTACATACAATTTCCCTAGAGTGCTTCAATCAAGTTGAGAAATACAACTAAAGGTTGAATTAATAATTGATCCTTTGGTTGTATATAGCGATTAATTATTGGTCTCAATTAAAGCGACGTGACATATAAACAATGATGGCTTTTCCATTAATAATTAATAATGTCATTTATATATATAGCTTATAGTTATCAAATTTAATAAATTTTGATCATCGTTTTTGTAAACAATTATTTAATAGAAACAGAAAAAATCAAATTTGTGGTTCTACTATTTATGTCGATGATTTGAAAATTACAAATATCTTTGAAGAAATTGAGATGTAAAATATTAAACACATTTTAAAATCAAAATGTAACGATGCGTTTGCATTTTTTGTATAGTAATTGTGTTCTTGGCGAATTCAGGTTTTGGTAGGAAGTCTGTACAGACAAATTATTTTCTTTTAATCACGCTAGTGATAAAATTCCTCCATATTTATGGGAGGGCTTTGATCATTTGAGCTAGACGGCCCTTGAAATGCTTGAAATTTTCTTCAATCCTGCTGTACTCATTTTAATGTCTAGCAATATCTTCCATGTTTCTAAGCGAATTATGCGGCACAACATTTTAATGTCCAGCAATATCTTCCATGCTTCTGAGCGAATTATGCGGCAAAACATTTTAAATCTGTTAGGTGGCGTATCGATTCGCGGCAGAATGTCAAAGAATCACTTGTTCTGCGTAATCCGGCTGCCTGTGTATAGTAACAGCATGACTAAAAGCACAGAGGGTTTAGTCTTTCTGGGTTCTTTGTCTGCATCGCGATTCGTACCCGTGAACCCGGAATTGGTAGATGTTGACTCTGCGTTGTGTCAATTCTTAAACAATACATAATAAATTTTCGTGCGGGATACATTGATTCATAAGCAGGATACACGCTCTCATCCATCCGGATGTTCAAGATTTTTCGGAGGTTGAGGTTAGATATTTTAATCTAATTGTTAAGACACGTGTATTTCGAGTAGACGGTCAATAATTCAGATGGACTATGTTAAGGATCTGAATTCTATTTCGTCTGCGTGTGGAATAAATTAATGTGAAACTTTGGCAGTTCTGAACATGGGCGTGCCTTCAAGGAATGGTGTATAATTTAAAAGACATGCCATGCCTACTAACATATCATACTCTATCATAAAATCGTGAGGTTAGAAGTTAATAGTATCTACTCAATATACTTATTAGCATAGATCCATCTTAAAAAGGATCTACCAAGTCTCTAGAGGGAGGGATCAAATCTATCAAAAGTGCAAACTCTTTTTTAGATTGGAAATGTTGAGGAAGTGGATAACGTAATGTTTATGGTTTTAATTTATCTAATTTGTGTAGTTTTATATATATTTTGGTTTTTTTTTTAATATTTTATTATTTTCTATGAAAGACACGTATCAACTATAAGATGAGCACGGAAGGTGACCATAAAACCATGGCTACTAACATATCATACTTGTTAGAAAAACAAAATCGCAGAGCAATAACAATAAACAAAAATGCAAATATAATCACACATACACATTACAAAAGAGACATAGATATATTGTGGTTCACCCAACTTGGGCTACGTCTACACTGAAGTTGCCAGTCCTTATTATTATTTTGTCCAACAAAGTGAAGGGATACAATCTGCAGCACAACTGCTACAATTCCTCCTCACAGTCTCTCTTCTTGATCTCAGAGATCTTTACAATGCACAATATCTAATACATCAACCCTAGCCGTATTACAATGTCTTTCTTTTATAGGAAAAATACAATGGGAAAAATACTACGGGATACCCAAAACCATGGGCCCGCAAAACAACTGGCCAAAATGCCCCAAACCCCTAAACATGTAGAATGGGTGTACAATCCTCCAGGGTGCACGGCTGAAACAATGTCATCTATGAGACTCAAAAATCTAGCTCCACAACCAACAATCTCCCACTTGGAGATTGATCGCAACAATTCCACCGCTGCTGCACTTGCTGGACTTCGACTTTGCAACTTTCTCCTCTTCACCTTCATGCTAGAAGGCCAACTGAAACCGAGCAAGAACTCAGTTTATCTCTGGTAACTACCTTTCTGAACATGTTTGCAGGATTCTGGCTAGTATGTATCTTTTCCAACTTCAACAGTTCATCTTCCAGAACAGAGCGTATGAAATGGTACTTGAGCTGTATATGTTTAGTCCTGGAATGTAATACTGAGTTCTTTGCAAGATGAATGACACTCTGGCTATCACTATACAACCTGCTATCCTTCTACTTCTTCCCATTTCCTCCATAAACCTCTCCAATTTATCATCTCTTTATTAGCCTCTGTAACAGCAACATACTCTGCTTTTGTTGTTGAAAGTGCAACAACCTTCTGCAGTTTTGAAATCTAGCTTACTACTATTCCACCTACAGTAAACACATACCATGTGGTGCTCCTCCCGCTATCCTTGTCGCCTACCAGTCTGCATCAACATATCCCTGTAGAACAGTGTATGAACCTCCAAAACATAATGCTTGAGTGGTAGTGCCTCTCAAATACTCGAGAATCCACTGTACTTCGTTCCAATGTTCTTTACCTGGATTATTCATATATCTGCTCACAACTCCCACTGCATGTGCAATATCTGGTCTTGTGCACACCATAGCATACATCAAGCTGCCAACTGCTAATTGATAGAGAATCTTGGACATGTAATCAGTCTCTTCCTGTGTCTTGGGACACATTTCTTTACTTAGATTGAAATCGTTGGCCAGAGGTGTACTTACTGGTTTTGCATTCTGCATTCTGAACCTCTCCAACACCTTTTGTATGTACTCACTCTGAGACAATGTCAATTTGTAATTTTTCCTGTCTCTCATTATTCTCATACCAAGGATTTGCTTTGCAACACTCAAATCATTTATCACAAATGAATTGGCTAGCTTCCTTTTGAGTACATTTATATCCTGCATGTTAGACCCTGCAACAAGCATGTCATCCACATATAATAACAAGATAATATATCTTTCATTATCTAGCTTCTTGATATAAACACAGTGGTTAGAATGACATCTACTATAACCTTGTTCTGTCATAAACCTGTCAAATTTTAAATACCACTGCCTTGGAGCTTGCTTCAATCCATACAAACTCTTTTTCAACCTGCATACCAAATCCTCCTTCCCTTTGACCTCATACCCTTGTGGTTGCTGCATATATATCTCTTCCTCCAAATCTCCATGGAGAAAGGTTGTTTTTACATCTAACTATTCAAGATGCAAATATTCTACCACCATTAGACTTAAAATAGTCCTAATTGAAATCATCTTAACAACAAGAGAAAATATTTCATCAAAATCTATACCTTTCTTCTGTGCAAACCCCTTTACAACAAGTCTGGCCTTGTATCGCTTCTTGCCTCCTTCTTCTTCCTTCAACTTGTAAATCCATTTGTTCTGCAATGCTCTTTTACCAGTAGGCAATTGAACCAAATCCCAAGTCTGCTTTCCTACCAATGAGTCTATCTCCTCATTCATGCTTTGCTCCCACTTCTTTCTAGTTTCCACCTGCATTGCTTCTTCATAACATTCTGGTTCACCAGCATCAGTCATCAACAAATAATACATTGAAGGAGAGTATCGTTCAGGGAGTCTACTTAACCTAGTAGATCTTCTTGCAATTGCAGGAGTTTCAGGTACTGGCTGCTGTTCTAGATTTTCTGGCATTTTTGGAACTTCATTTTCTTGAATTTCATCAAGTACTGTGTACTCTGTGTTTTCCTTTTCCTATTTCTTTCCCTGCAACTGATCTTTATACATGAGCTTTTCATTGAATATAACATCTCTACTTCTAATGATTTTGTGATTTTCATAATCCCATAAACGATAACCAAAATCATCAACCCCATATCCAATAAAGGTACATTTCTTGGATTTAGCTTCAAGCTTTGTTCTATTTTCTTTATCAATATGGACAAATGCTTCACAACCAAACGTTCTCAGAAATGAGTAGTTTACCTTTTTATCTGTCTATGCCTCCTCTGGAATACCACCATCCAAAGCACTTGAAGGTCCTCTATTTATTAAGTAAACAACAGTATTTACAGCATCCGCCCAAAACTGTAAGAGAAACCCTGCATACAATCTCATACACCTTGCACGCTCCATGATCGTTTTGTTCATCATTTCAGACACACCATTTTCTTGTGGTGTTCCTAGGACTATATTCTCTCTACTAATCCCATGGTATGAACAATAACTATCAAAATCCTTGCCGCAGTATTTACCTCCATTATCAGATCTGAGACACTTCAATATTTTTCCTATCTCATTCTCAACCAAAGATTTCCACTTCTTAAAAGTAGCAAACATATCAGATTTCTGTTTAATGCAATAAACCCAAGTTTTCCTAGTTGCATCATCAATGAATGTAACATAATAATGAGAGCCACCAAGAGATTGTACCTGAGCTGGTCCCTATACATCTGTATGCACTAGCTCTAACTTTTCATTCTTCTTCTATTTCCCAACCCTGAGAAATCTGACTCTCTTCTGTTTTCCATGAACACAGTTCTCACAGAATTCCAAACTACCTGCTTCAAATCTGGAAGCAACTTCCTTGAGTGGAGAATATGCATCCCCGTCTCACTCATGTGGCCAAGCATATGATGCCACAATGCTGTATATGTTCTTGTGGAAGCTAAGGAGATAGAATGGTCAGTATTATGAGGACATAAATACAACGTACCTACCATGTCTCATTTTGCTATCACTATTGATCCTTTAGTGATCTTCCACCACTTTTCTCCAAATGTATATAGACAGCCGCCATCTCTCAACTGCCCTGTTGAGATCAGAATTCTTTTCATAGCAGGAATATGCCTAACATCTTTTAACAGCCAGTCAGTTCCATTCTTAACTTTTATCCATACCTTACCCATTCCAACAATTTTACATGGCTCATCATCACTCAATAAAATATGTCTAAAATCACCTGGAACATAATCATGAAAGTATTTCCTATGGGGTGTAGCATGACATGAAGCCCCTGAATCTACTACCCAATAATCACTAGTATTATCTAATGCAAGAATCAAAGCATCTTGTAACACATCACCTGCTATATTTTCTTCCTTGGTAGTTTCCTTCTGTGCATCTCCTTTCTTCTTTAGAGATCTGCAGTCTTTCTTCATATGTCCTTTCTTTCCATAGTTCCAGCACTATATCTTTCCCATTCTGGACTTCGATCTGCCCACTTTAGACTTCCCATGATTACCTTGGCTCCTTCCTCTCTCGTTTTGTCTTCCCCTGGTCTCCATGGTCAACGCATTACCTGATATCTCACATGTGTTTTTTCTTCTCATTTCCTCGCTAAAAATAACACCAATAACATCATCAAATTTCAAGGTGTTTGAACTAGAGACAGAGTTACTTACAACCATGACCAAGCTATTCCAGCTTTCTGGCAATGAACACAAGATTAGAAGAGCCCTAAGCTCATCATCAAAGTTCACACTTACAGAACTTAGTTTATTTGTAGCCGTATTAAACTCATTTAAATGATCAGTAACAGATCCACCTTCAGACATCTTCATATTAAATAAACGCTTCATGAGAAATACCTTGTTGGAGGCCGAGGGTTTTTCATACAACTTACCCAATGCGCTCATCAAACCCTTCGTTGTCGTTTCTTTTGAGATATTGAAAGCCATCGACGAAGCTAGGCTCAGCCGTATTGTTCTCAGAGCCTTTCTCTCAAGAACCTCCCATTCTTTGTCCTTCGAAGCTGCCAACTGCTTTGCTCTTCCTCCTAATGGTAGGAATAGATCCTTCTGGTACAGATAGTCCTCTATTTGCATCTTCCATAACTGGAAGTTTTGGCCATTGAAATTCTCTACGTTAAACTTTCCTTCTTCCGCCATTGCTCCCACTCGAACTAGAAACCTTAGCTCCCTATGGGTTTATCTACCAAATAGACCTTTGGCTCTGATACCAATTGTTAGAAAAATAGGATCCCAGAGCAATAACAATAAACAGAAATGCAAATATAATCACACATACACATTACAAAAGAGACACAGATATATCGTGGTTCACCCAATTTGGGCTATGTCCACACTGAAGTTTACAGTCCTTATTATTATTCCATCCAACAAAGTGAAGGGATACAACCTGCAGCACAACCGCTGCACTTCCTCTTCACTATCTCATAGGCTCTCTTCTTGATCTCAAAGATCTTTACAATGCATAATACCTAATACATCAACCCTATCCATCTTACAATGTCTTTCTTTTATAGGGAAAATACAATGGGAAAAATAGCACGGGATACCCAAAACCATAGGCCTGCAAAACAGCTAGCGAAAACAACTCCAAACCCCTAAAAATGCAGAATGGGTGTACAGTCGTCCGGGGTACACGACTGAGACAATATCATCTATGAGACTGAAAGATCTGGCTCCACAACCAACAATACTCAACTATAAAATCATGTGAGGTTGAGGTTGAGGTTGGAAGGTAACCATAAAACTATATGACGTTGAAAAATGTTGGGTGCCACATTTTTCAATTTTTTTAATAAAAATGTATGATGTGTCAATATTATTGAAAACAATGGGAATATTTTATGTATCATATTTAAATACATAGATAAGTGTTTATATCTTGGAAATTGGGGTGGATTACCATATATGTTTTTCCTAGATTGAAGGAGGATGAGACAAGTGTACTCTCGAGGTGGATTTTATGGGCATCGTTGAAAATTCGAAATAAGCAATTATATAAAAAATATAAAAAATAACTGGTAATTGATGCATGGATAACTCGCAACTCATGCCTAGATAACACAGAAGGTAACAAATAGCTGAGGCAGAGGCATAAACAACAATGATTACAACTAAGCATGGAGAACAAGTAACATATAACTTGTTCATGGCACTTAACTTGTGACTTATTGGTGTTCACTAGCCACAAGTTAAGTTATTGTGCTAGTATATTAATGTTCTTACTCAATATAACCTATATAGAATAAAAAATAGGTAGTCATGTTCCCAAGCATTAATTGACCTTTTATTGATCATGGGGTCCCAATAGTTCCTCTCTATCAATTCACTACTTAGTTCTGTCTATCTATTCAACTACTTAGCTCGTTTTGCTCAATCGAGAATTCATCCGGCCATTCCCATAAATACAACATTATGCCTACTCTCTTTTGCAGTTTGAGTTGTCTATACAAAATAAAAACATTAGAGTTGAAAAGAGCATCATCGGCCGTCTCGATCTGTGGTCACCTGATCTACCTCTTTTTTGCAGTATTTTTTTGTTGCCTAACTACTATTAGACATGTATTGCCAAAAAATTCAAGCCTTTTTAAATTTGTTCACATGTTCTAGATATGTCAGCTTTTGTAAAGGCTATAATTATCTACTAAAGAGTCTCAACTCTTCCAAAGACTTCTCTGACTTCTATGTGACAATTGGTTTTTAGATTCTAAATTATACTGTGATATGAAAATTTAGCTGAGAACATTCTCCAACATAAATATTCAATAAAACAAAATCTTTACTGACATTTCTTTGTTTTGTGAAATCATGAGCATTTCAATTCTTATGCATCATTAATTATGAACAATTTGTCATTACTAACAAAGTGAGAATAAAATATAAATTCAAAGATACAAAATGACAAATACCAAGTGATAATGGAGTTTGTTAGGCCTCCTAACTACATCTCCGGGTTTGTCAAAGCTCCAAACTATTCTTAATAATATTGCTTATGAACATGCATGCATTTTACATTGACAGAGTCATGTGGCGTTCTCTCCCATCTTGGGAAACCTTCTCCTAAGGCTCTCACATGAACTTACATAAGCAATACCTCCTCACTTAAATCCTCTAATGCAAAGGAAAGATTACAAAGAATTCTCTCTGCAACTAAGATTACCTCCTTCTCCATATGAGAGATTTTTATAGCTTTCTCATGGATGATTATTCATCACTCATGTTTTAGGATAAATTCTCTCCCATGATCCCCTAAAGTAGAATCAAGAGACACCTTAAGGGGGTATGTGGAGAAAAGGTCTCATCTTCCTCCATAAATATCTCAACACCCCTTAGGAATAGGAAACAAAATGATGAGGTAGATTCTCACACCTTTTTAATTTCCTTTTAACTAATTAAATGATAATGTATGTGGGTATCAACATCAAATTCTCTTTTACATAGTTTGTTCATTAATTTCAAATGAAATACTTTATGAACTTTTTGTTGAAGAAAACCTCCTTACTTGTCGAAACTTCAACTGGAGTTTCTCCCACATACAAAGTTCATTTGACCCCATTCAAGTTGTGTTGGAAAGCTCTTTGTGAGAAATTCATTGAGTGACCACTTGCGAAGCAAATGAAGACCTTCTTCATTCTTTGACTAAGACAATCCTCCTGGATCAAATCTCCCCACTAAAAGCACTTTTTGGACCTCCCAAAAGTTTCAATTCATAATCGTAGAAGGATCTTTTGTCTTCATCTCCTTCAAAGCTTGTCCATGGCTATCTTTGGATTACTTAGACTGTTGTGCTTGCAATTATTGTCAATTTTAGGATGTCAGGTACAACCGACCATGTATCCAAAATTGAGATTACAATGTTTTTTTTAAGGCTTGAAACAAACATTGATTATAAAATCATTACAATGAAGCCAACAAGGCTTAGGAAAACAATTTCGTCTCACTCTTACCAACTCCTTATTGTTTTTTGAGCCATGAAAATTGACTTATTACAAAGTTAAACCTATTAAGGCCAAATGCCCCCAAATATGCACAAGTGGTAAAACAAAAACTCTATGGTTTTAAAAATCTTCAAAAAGGTTAAAAAAAAATTCATCTCCTTACTTTATGCATATGAAAAAAAACAATAAAGGTATGTGCATTAATTCAAACTATTTAGGTTTTAGTCCTTGGTACTCCATGATGGGTCTTGTTTTTTTTTCAACTGAAATCTCCATACCAAGATCTCCACGAGCAACCATAAATGCATCGAACTCCCGCAAAATTTCAAAAAAGTTTGCCACACCTTCCTAATTCTGAACCTTTGACATCAACATTATATTCTTTGCATGTTTTCTCAATACTTGCGTAATATAAACAAGACTTGAGCCCTTACGAACAAAAGAAAGAGCAATCATGTCTATTTTGTTAGGAACACCCCACACTTTAAAAATTTTATCTCTTTGTTGGCCTTCGAGCCAAACTCTAGCAAATAGAGAATTTTATGGAATAAAAACATTAAACCATTGCCATACGTTATGTATTAAGTAATAAATTATCCACGCCGAAGATAATCGTGAGTGATGCATTTGTATCTCGAGTGTTGGAAATATGATTTAATTAATGAGCTAATAGCGTATCATATTTACGTGGCTCTGTCAGACCCCAGTCGGTCATTTTGTCAGTATACAATGTCTAATAGACAGTTAGTTTGCAGCCAATCCGAGTCACAACAAGTTAGTATTTAAGTAGCCGCCCTTGTATTCGACAAGATCATATTTCTTAGGTACAAATTAATTGCAATGTTTATTGCAACCCTGTAACTTCGAAGAGAAGCTAAACCTAAGTTTTTGTATAAATAGATATCTCCCACAGAAGATTAGTAAGAGATGTGTAAGGAGCCCAAGCTCTGTAAGAGATGAAGAGATAGGGATAAGAGTGAAGAAGAAGAAGTGAAAACTGTGAAGTAATTCAAGATCCCAAGCTCTGTATAAATGGTGAAAGATTGAAGTTAATATCATCTCTCTGTAAGTGTGCAAAGATACTTTCTTTTACTAAGTAATATATATAAGTCTATAGTTTCATGTATTCATTCTCAAGAATGTTAAATGTTTTGTTTTGCACATCTTCTTCATATTTAGTTGTGTGAATGTTGTTTACATTTACGCACAGTAAATCAAATCAAGAATTCCCAAGTATTTCACGGTGGTGAATGCCCTAGTTTAACGTGCAGTAACTTCTAGATATATTTCGGTTCTTATGTTTTAGCATGAAGTTCATTTATACAAAGTTTATTTAAGTTTGAGTTGTGCACACTTAGAAAGGTATGCAAAGTTAACCACATAGTTAACCTTTGTAAAAGTTAAATGAGTGTGAAAAAGTAATTTGTGTAAAGTATTGCACAAAGTCAATATTTGTGCATTTGCGCAAAGTTCAACTGCGTAGTAGAAAGTGGAATCATGCAGTTAATATTTGTGTAGTAGAAACACATAGTTAATCGGCGCGCAGTAAAAGGTTTAATCGCGTCGTTAATCTGCGCGCGGTAAAAGGGTGAAGGTGAATCACGCATGTAATCTCTGCGCGATCATTTTGTGAAGTAAAGTGTTTTATAAAAAGTGGAAGAAAAATTAAAGCAAAGTATTTGCTAGGTCTTGTGCATGTCCTTAGCAAAAGAAAAGAAAATATGCATGCATTGCGCAATGAATTTTTAATTGACTGCACGTGCCCTTTTCCCTTCATCTGGGATTAGAGTTTGGTTTACGGAAAGTAGAATTTGTATTTACATAAGGGAAAAGTGATTAAGAATGTCTTCCACTTCGGGTAATGTGCAAACCCCAATATTTTCTGGTAAAAATTATGAATATTGGTCTCTAACAATGAAGGCTTTGTTTAGAGGTCAAGATGTATGGGACATAGTTGAGAATGATTATGCAAAACCCGCAAATGTAGTAGCATACAACAATCTCACATAAGCTGAAAAGGATGTCCTCAGGGAACAAAGGAAGAAAGATGGAAAGGTGTTGTTCCACATACATCAAGCAACACATGAATCAATACTCCCAAGAGTAGTAGCAGCGCAGTCAGCAAAGGAAGCGTGGGACACACTGGAAACTACCTATCATGGTTTGGACAAGGTAAAGACTGCTAAACTTCAGATTCCGAGAAGAAATTTTGAATCTCTGTCTATGAAAAACACAGAGTTAGTAGACTCATTTTATATTGTGTTATTGGTCTAGTTAATCAAACAAAGTCTCATGGAGAAACTCTAACTGACCAAAGAATTGTTGAGAAAGTTCTTAGAGTTCTACTAAAGAAATTTGAATCTTTGGTTGTGACCCTCAAGGAGAACAAAGATCTATCCACATTTACTATTGATGAGTTGCAAGCGTCATTCCTCAATCATGAGCACAGAATCATTAGCGCAGATACATTGTTGGAAGGTGCTTTTGCAGCAAAGTCATCCATAAGCTGTGGAAGAGGTAGAGGAAGATCAAACTCTAGAGGCAGAGGATGAAGTTCGTTCAGAGGAGGTTGTAGCAGTAGCCCTGCACATGTCACTGGTAGAGGCCAGAATTAGACCCCCAATAAACCAAGTGGAAAAAGGTATGATAAATAAAAAATTAAATGTCATTACTGTAAAAAGTATGGACACTTCGCATATGAATGAAAGAAGAAGCAATATGACCAAGGAAATCAAGGTGAAGCTCAGTCGAGCAGCAGCAGCACACCAAACAAGTCACTGTTCTTAGCATGCGCATCTCCACTGGAATGCAATGTTGTCCAAGAAAGTCCAAATGACATATGGTATTTAGACTCAGGCTGTAGCAATCATATGACTAGTAATTTAAGTTTATTTACCAGTCTAGATAAATCAGTTCAAACTGATGTAATGCTTGGAAACAACATTCAAGTTACTATTTTGGGTAAGGGTACTGTTGATATTCTAACAAAACAAGGGGAGCAAAAATTCATGCCTGATGTGTATTATGTTCAAGGTTTGAAGCACAACCTAATGAGCATTGGCCAACTGTTGTAAAAAGGTTACAGAGTTCACATGGTAGGGAAACGCTGTGTGATCAAGGACAGATATCCAAGCAATCAATTGATAGCAGAGGTGCAGATGACAAGCAATTGCTTGTTTCCTTTGAGGATAAGACCCATCATAAAAGGAAAGACAACTCAAGTTGTTCATGCAAGTAAGAATGAGAATTCTGGAACTGCGCTCTACGTAGAAAGCAAAGAAGCAAAAATTCATTGCGTAGAGGAAGAAAAAGACAGTGCAATGGAAGTAGCGTTTCAGATAGAAATAAACGATGAATCCTGGTTATGGCATTTCAGATTTGGACATTTGAATTTTGGTGGGATGAAGCTACTGCACACGAAGGACATGGTGAAAGGATTACCATTGATCGAAAGACCAGAGAGAATTTGTGAAGGCTGTATTTTTGCCAAACAACACAGAGAGACTTTTCCAGTCGGAAAGTCATGCAGAGCATGCACACCACTTGAAATTGTGCACTCAGATATCTGTGGACCGATGCAAACACCGTCCATGGGAGGATGCACTTATCTTATCACATTCATAGATGATTTCACAAGAAAAGCATGGTTTTATTTTCTCAAACACAAATATGATGCATTTGATTGTTTTCAGCAGTTCAAGGCACTCATGGAGAAGCAGAGTGGGTACAACATCAATATATTGAGAACAGACAGAGGTGGTGAGTATGTTTCGAATGATTGCTTGAACTTTTGCAAAAATCATGGCATATAGAAGCAATTCACTGCGCGGTATACACCACAGTAGAATGGTATCACAGAAAGGAAGAACATAACCATTATGGAGATGGTGTGCAGCATGTTGGCAGCCGCGCATCTATCAAATGAATATTGGGCTGAAGCAGTGGCAACTGCTGTATTCATCATGAATTGATGTCCGACGAAGAGCATGAAGAACAAAGTTTCGTAGGAAGCATGAACAGGTATGAAACATAGTGTTTCTCATTTGAAAGTTTTTGGTTGTGTAGCATACGCACATGTTCTAGATGATCTAAGAAGGAAATTAGATAAAAAAGGACATAAATGCATCTTTATTGGATGTTGTGAAGACAAAAAAGCATACATGTTGTATGATCCTGTTGCAAGGAAAGTCATCATCAGTCGCGATGTTCAGTTTGTGGAAAATGAAGCATGGGATGGAACTGTAGAGAAGAATGTCAAAATTGTGCCACATGTTGAACATGATGACAGTGCAGAAGATGTGGATGAGACTCCACATATAAATCAGAATTGCGTAGATCCATCTACTCCAAGGATTGCGGAACATGCTCCAGCACAAGTAACTCCTACACAAGGCATAGCTCAAGCTACTCCGACAAGAACACCAAGTGCGCAGTAGACTCCATCTAGTAGTATGCGCAGCATGCGCAGTTCTACGCTAGCAAATCCGCCAAGGACAAGAAGTCTGCATGATATATATATGAGGCTGGTACACCTAATTCATTCTCATGTTTTGCATTATTTTCTCAAGTTAATGATCCTTTAACATTTGAATAAGCAGTTGAAGATAAAGTTTGGGCGCAAGCCATGAATGAAGAAATTGAATGCATTGAGAAGAATCAAACATGGGAACTGGTTGATGTTCTTAAGAACAAGGATGTGATCAGCGTCAAATGGATTTATAAAACCAAGCAAGATGCTGATGGAAATGTGCAGAAGCACAAGGAAAGAATGGTAGCAAGAAGGTTCACTCAGCAGCCCGGCATTGACTTCAATGAAACTTTTGCACGTGTAGCGCGAATGGACACTATCAGAACAGTCTTCGCCATCGTAACACAAAAGAAATGGCATGTTTATGAAATGGATGTCAAGTCTGCATTTCTAAATGGTTATTTGGAGAAAGAAATATATGTTGAGCAGCGACAAGGCTATGAAGTACCAAGACAAGGACACAGAGTGTACAAACTGAAAAATGCACTCTATGGTTTGAACCAAGCTACCAGAGCTTGGTACAGTCGCATTGACTCATACCTCATTCAGAATGGATTTCATAGAAGTGAATGTGAGCCAACGCTGTACAAAAAAATCAATTAGCAAAGTAATAAGCTGATTGTCTGCCTGTATATAGATGATTTAATATTTACTGGTGATTTTGGCATAGAAGAATTTAGAGTGGTCATGGAAAGTGAATTCGAAATGACTAATTTGGGGCTTATGAAGTATTTTCTAGGCATTGAAGTACAATAGTATGAAAATGGTATTTTCATATCATAGTCCAAGTATGCAGGTGATGTATTGAACAAGTTTAAGATGTTAAATTGCAAGACAGCTCAAACACCAGTGATAATAAGTTTGAAATTGAGCAAGGATGATGATGGATCCAATGTAGATCCTACACTGTTTAAAAGGCTCATTGGCAACCTTATGTATCTTACAGCAACAAGGCCAAACATCATGTATGGAGTGAGCCTAATCTCAAGATTCACGGAGTCTCCAAAAGAATCACATTGGCAAGCAGGTAAAATAATTATGAGGTATGTGAGTGGAACAAAAGACTTTGGTATTTTGTATTCAACCTTAGAAAATTTCAAACTCATTGGATACACTCATTGTGACAATGGAGGTAGCATAGATGACAGAAAAAACACATATGGGAATACATTTCATGTAGGAACAGGTGTTGTATCATGGGCTTCAAAGAAACAACCCATAGTAACTCTTTCTTCAACAGAAGAAGAGTATGTTGCAGCTACAAGTGTTGCATGTCAAGCAGTTTGGATGCGCAGAATGTTAAGTGATTTGTCACAGAACCAGCAAGAACCCATAGTCATTTATTGTGACAACAATTCAGCTATCACACTGTCAAAGAATCATGTGTTTCACAAGAGAACGAAGCACATTGACACAAGGTATCACTTCATCAGAGAATTAATAAACAACAAGGAAATCTGTTTAGAATTTTGCAGGTCTGAAGATTAAGCTGCAGACATATTTACAAAACCATTGGCAAAGGACCCAATCCAATTTCTGCGAAGTTGTTTGGGAGTGACAAGTTCTGCACAGTGAACTCTGTCATGAAAAGAGCATGTTTCAGCTCTGAAATATTTTGTAATATTGTATTTTTGTTTAATGATCCCCATCCGCTCATAATTAAGGGGGAGTGTTGGAAATATGATTTAATTAATGAGTTGATAGCATATCAGATTTATGCGGCTCTGTCATACCCTAGTCGGTCATTTTGTCAGTCTGCAATGTCTGACAGATAGTCAGTTTGCAGCCAATCCGAGTCACGACAAGTTAGTATTTAAGTAGCCGCCCTTGTATTTGGCAAGATCAGATTTCTTACGTAGAAATTAATTGGAGTGTTTATTGCAACCCTGTAACTTCGAAGAGAAACTAAACCTAAGTTTTTATATAAATAGATATCTCCCACAGAATATTAGTAAGAGATGTGTAAGGAGCCCAATCTCTGTAAGAGATGAAGAGATAGGGATAAGAGTGAAGAAGAAGAAGTGAAAACCGTGAAGTAATTCAAGAGCCCAAGCTCTGTGTAAATGGTGAAAGATTGAAGTTAATATCATCTCTCTGTAGGTGCACAAAGTTACTCTATTTTACTAAGTAATATATATAAGTCTATAGTTTCATGTATTCATTCTCAAGAATGTTAAATGTTGTGTTTCGCACATCTTCTTCGTATTTAGTTGTGTGAATGTTGTTTACATTTACGTGCAGTAAATCAAATCAAGAATTCCTAAGTATTTCACGGTGGTGAATGCCTTAGTTTATTGCGCAATAACTTCTACATATATTTTGATTCTTATGTTTTAGCATGAAGTTCATTTATACACACGGTGGTGAATGCCCTAGTTTAACGCACAGTAACTTCTAGATATATTTCGGTTCTTATGTTTTAGCATGAAGTTCATTTATACAAAGTTGATTTAAGTTTGAGTTTTGCGCACTTAGAAAGGTATGCAAAGTTAACCGCGCAGTTAACCTTTGTAAAAGTTAAATGAGTGTGCAAAAGTAATTTGTGTAAAGTATTGCGCAAAGTCAAGATTTGTGCATTTGCGCAAAGTTCAACTGCATAGTAGAAAGTGGAATCACGCAGTTAATCTACGTGTAGTAGAAACGCGCAGTTAATCTGTGCAAAAGAAAATGTTGAATCGCACAATTAATCTACGCCCGGTAAAAGGGTGAAGGTGAATTGCACATGTAATCTCCGCGCGATCATTTTGTGAAGTAAAGTGTTTTATAAAAAGTGGAAGAAAAATTAAAGCAAAGTATTTGCTAGGTCTAGTGCATGTCCTTAGCAAAAGAAAAGAAAATATTCATGCATTGCGCAGTGAATTTTTAATTGACTGCGCGTGCCCTTTTCCCTTCATCGAGGTTTCCAAATCACCCATGGTTGGCCTTCACTAGCTCGATGTGTTGCATATGGGACTGCCAAGAGTGGCATGTGTGTGGCCTCCATGGATGAGGTCGGAGCATGGATATGCGGAGTGGTGTGGTCTCTGATGCATTGACAGAATTCACTACATGAAGCCCCGAGGGTGAATCTCTCCATTGCGACGAGGCATGGCTCCACTCCACCACCACAGCACATCCCTCCTCAATCTCTGCCTTCAATAAGCAACGATCACTTCAGATTCGTGCCAACTCCTTCCAGTGCCAGATCCTTCATCAACCGCGGTTTCAGGCTTTGGTTAGCCAGAAGACAGAGATTCCCCCCAATCAACAATCCACCATATTTTTCTGCTGATGAACTTTGAAGATGATGGATAAATGCTAGAAATTTCCCGTCAATGAGAATACCAACCTTGCTTCTAGAGAGTATCTACTGCCTTCCCTGTCTGGTGATCTACAAGCAACCCATCAACGTTGTTTTTAACAACCACATGAATATTTTTATTTGGACTAGCAGAAGTGTGATTCACAGCCCAAGGATAGAAAATGTTTCACCATCAAAAAGATCTGCACAGTGATAAAGATCTTATGGGAGAATGTTTTCATTTTAGAATATCTTTATGGCCTTCTACATATTCTTACACTCAACATTGTAGATCTTTTTTTCCATGACCGAGCTCTCTTTGTTGAATTGGATCAATAGTCGATCCTCCACAGCTGTGAAAGTGAGCTCCTAATGCATTCAACTTTCACCAATATCGATGGCTGATTCAATTTTGAACTTGGTTCACTGTTTACCATATGTGAATTACATCTTTCCAACCTTCACCTATGGCTTTATAGTTTATCTTCTGCATCATATATCTCCTTGTATGGAATATAATTGGGATCCATTTGAAGTATCTCTTCATTATTAATCGAAGATTCACAACACATAAAGAGATTAAAAATAAATAAAATTAAAGATGTAAATATGTCAACCATTCCTTACTGATCCACTTTAAAAGACTTTCTTTATCTTGTTTCTTTTACTCAACATTAGATATATAGATCTCATGTTCCTCTGCATTTTTTGCATCTCCCTTCTGCATAAATTTTTGCACATATTTCTTGACTGAATTACAACATAACCGTGGGTGGAGTTTCCAGCATTTCTCCTCCCTATGCCCACTCAAATTACATTACAATGGGTGCAAGGATGAGTTGAAAGACCTTACTATCATGATAAGATGAATTTGACATGGATAGTATACAATGCAAATAGAACACATTGATATCCAAACTGATGTTTTTATGATTAATATAGAGTACAAAATCAATACATTATAACTTTCAATAAACTTAAATATATTTTTCATATTTTTTGCATTCTCATTTTGAACACATTTTAATCAATACATATGTATTTAATCGCACGTTTCATACTCACAATATCAATCCCTGTATGTGAATTACTTGTTCAAGAGGCAAACATATCACAATACAACTAGGGTTATATACAATATATCGCTAGCATTGTAGATAGGGTGATTGCATCTAATGCACACATATCACATACAACTATATTTATATACAATATATCACTAACATTGCAGATAGGGTGCTTGCATCTAATGCACATGCATCTTTCACATATATTATTTATGAATCTTATCATTTGAGTTAGCCTTAAATTTTTAAATCTTCAATTAGGTTCTTATTAGCAAATCTTAACTTTCTAAATCTCATCGAATGAGTGCTAAAATGCTAGGCAAGTATCTCTTTCAAATATTTCAAGCAAATATGGAATCGCACTTGAAGAATATTATTTAATTTTTCAAAAACTTATCTAAGTTCCCAAGTGACATAAGCATCCACTCCTAGGGTCCACTATGTACAACAAAGTCATTGTTTCATAAAGTTCAAAAAACTATTGATGAACACTTAAAAAATAATGTAAGACTTTTAAAATTGGATCTTAGTGCCCAAGTCACATAAGTCACATATGTTTCCACTACTAGGGTTCATTGTGTACAATAATATCATTTAAATACTGCACTTGGTTATATCCCTTTAAACTTATACATATTCTATGTGTGTACTTAAATGCTTAAAAGAAAATATACATCTACACTTACATATATAATTTAATAGTGACTCGTAATTCCCAAGTCAATTAAATATCCACTTCTAGGGTCCACTATGTAGAAAAAAATATAAATATTTCATCAAAACTTAAATGTCTCAAAACAATATAGATTCACACTTCAAAAATAATGTGAAACTTTTAAAGTGACTATAAATGCTCATGTCATATAAAACAACCACTTATCATTACTTTATCAAATAACACTTAGTTATATCCTTTATTAACTTATACATGTTCCCTATCGACATTATTTTAACAACTAACACTTACTTATATCCTTTATTAACTAATGCATGTTCCACATAGACATGTAACCATTCAAATATATATATATATATATATATATATATATAATACAACATCTAATTTTCTACTTAGAAATCCTCAAAAGAACCTCAACCACAAAGAGATGATCATGGGGGCTTTACTGAATAAACTGCTATCATAGCACGTTTGTTCGTGGCATATGAAACAATACCCCTAATTTCACTAAATATTGGAAAATACCTTCCAAAATCGTTTTTTTTAACCCCCTCCCAATATGTCTTCCCAATTTAAAAAAAAACCCTATTTTCACTAGATATTGTATGTATCAATTTTTTCATTAACATTTTTTATACCCCTTTATATTTCTACCTAGTATATGGATATGATACCCCTCTTATGACCCCACATGCATTCTACAATGCACCTTGCTTCTTTCTATGTATATTTTGGATGCACATTACTTCACCTACAATGCAATTACTCAATGACATATCATTATGATTTGCAACATCTAATGGTCTAATGAAGAGATAGGAGATCACTTCTTGTATGTCACTAGAGCCAATGCACATAGTACAACATTTAGATTGCATGTTGTAGTTCCCCAATCGGTGACGAAGCCTGTTATGGGCTAGGTATCCAATCCACCAGGGATTGTAATAAGCTCTAGGAGGATGACTAAACCTCCCAAGACTTGTAATAGGAACAAGTGGTTGGGTATTCAAGCCCCCAAGGCCTATCGAGGGCATATAATAGGCCTTGGAGGCTTAGGGCCTCCCAAGGCTATTGGTAACAACTGACTGAGTGCTATTGGTAACAATTGGTTGTCAATGACCACTATTTCTTGACTATGATCAACTGGAAACCCACTTCACCACGAAACCCCGTGACCTCAAGCATGCCTCAAGACGTGATTTCCCTGCGTACTGGTAATCCCGAGCCTTGCCTCAACTCGATTTCTCATTCGACCGTCATCCCCCCATCTCCATTTGGTAGATATTTGTCATCCCGCCCATATAAAAAAGACCCCAAAGTATTTTTGTATTGTTATATTAAATAAAAAAAACCCTTTGCCCCTTAAGATATAAGCAATACAATTTTTAGGTTTTCATGAATATTTAATACCGCAATATAAATGAACCTGGTATTATATTACCTTCTAGTGAATCCCCTATGGAGATGATACTTCATTGAAACAACAAAAACTTTAATATTAGACATGTTCATACAACTTCACTTCTACTTCGAGTAATCCATTGATAAGATAGCATATACAATCAACAAGTTCAATATCAATATCACACATTTAGACTAATTTAAGGCTTGCGGCCACTTGGTATGAGCGACGTTTGATTCTTCCAAAATCCCTTAGCACAAATATTTAAAGACCCACAACTATAGCAGAATATCCATTAAAGGATTACACAACATTTAGAAAACTTCCAAATGTTTTGTAGATAGGTCCAGTCGAAAATTTAATTAGTAGGATAGTGATTGAAATATGATGTTCAGTAATTTATATACAACATTAGTCAAAACTTGTCTGATAGAAAATTTTAACAGGTTACTGATTAAGATGGGATGTTTAGAGATTTACATACAACATTAGAGAGGATAATGATTGAGATATATACAACAATATTAGAGAAGATTGGTATGTTAAATTTTAACATCAAGGTTAATAATGATTGAGATGGGATGTTTAGAGATTTATATTGAACCGTAAGTCAATTTTATAAAGATGTGGTAAATCTCTTTCCAAATGTGTCCGAATTTCAGCCACAACCAGTTCGAGAACCACCATTCACAAGCCGATCCATCACATTTAGCATTGATCGCCTGTTGTTTATTTTATGAAAACTTATTAGAACAAGAATCGTGATGATAAGAGAAACCACTATATTCAATACTGTGTATAACCATGGTTTCGTTTATCTGATCATGTGAGGTCAGGAACAAGTCATGTTTTCGTCACCTTTTTCTAGCATATCTGATCTCTAATTGTTAGAACTGAAGACTTGGCCGGTTTCTGTTCTCATTGTGAAAATAAATAACATGTATTTAATCTCCATTTTCCTGGAATCAGTGGAATGAGTGGCGCTGGAGGTCAGTGTCTTAACTACGTTGGAGCCCAAGAGAAGACTTTCGCGTCTTTTCTCGCCTATAAAAACGACCAGTATTAACATGTTTAGTTATATGGTTAATGTTGCGCCATGGATGATAGCAGCGAGATGCTTCGCTTTAACTCACCGGCCATCAAACGCTGGACATGTTTTATAGCAGCGATATGGCTGCAATCTATCAATGGCACCAACTTTGATTTCTCTGTTTACTCTTCTGATTTAAAGAATATTATGGGGATAAATCAAATCCAACTGAACAGTTTGGCGGTGGCCTCGGATCTGGGAAAAGTTATGGGCTGGGTTTCTGGACTGGCGTGCGCGGTTCTGCCAACCTGGGCTGTTCTTGCCATTGGAATGACCTTGGGAGTTGTGGGCTATGGCGTTCAGTGGCTAATTCTCAGTGAAATCATTCATCCATTGGCTTATTGGCAGGTTACAATCTTTCGAAATTCTTTTAATTTTGTTTTCCTTTATGGATTTTTCCGAATTGTACAATAGAATTCCTGCATAGTGTACAAGACATTCGATATTGATGAAGCTTGAGGATATCCAAGTATCTTCGCGTAAGAATTAGATAGGTACAATTATACACTACTTACATGTTAGAAATCTTAGTATAACTGTAACATAAAGAAAATAGCTTGGTTTTAAAATATTATTAGCATAGATTCATAGTGGCATTGTCTTGACATATTTTTAGGTCTTGCACTGTTATAGCTTGCTGATTGTTGGCAATCATAAGGTTTAATTTGTTATTTTGGATAACGCAGGTGTATATATTGTGCTTTTTGGCTGGCAATAGCATATGTTGGTTCAACACTGTGTGCTTCAAGGCTGCCATTGAAAATTTCCCAAGTGAGAGAGGAATGGCTTCTGGTTTAAGTACAAGCTACGTAGGTCTAAGTCCCATTATTTACACCTGTCTGTCTTCCATTATTGACCCAGGGAATCCTTCTCTGTACTTACTTTTAAACAGCATGGTCCCCGTTGTAGTCGGGGTAATTTTAGCAGTAATACTCCATGTCTCACAATTAAAAATGGCGGCCATAGAAGACAAGACAGATAAGAAATACATGATTCGTTACACGCTGATTGCCCTTGCCACTGCTGTGTTTTCGATAGCTTTTGCGTTCTTGCCCCATGGGAAGCGCCAGCTTGAAGGAGTCTACCTTGCCGTGCTTATTATTCTGTTGATGGCCCCTACATACATACCCTTCAAGGTTTCCTTCAACAGTTTAAAGAATGAAAAGAAGGTAAACGCGTACATTTCAAGTCCAGAGAAACAGAATTCTACGGTAGAAAATCCCACCAATAGCGAAAGCTGCGAGGCGGGATCCATTCAAATTGAAGAGAACAAAATCAATAATCAAAACCTGGATATAGAAAACCCGGCGCAGACTGTACACAATTTAAATCATATTAAAAGAAGCAGGAGATTCCAGGTGATATCAGTTCCACAACTGGGAGAGGAACACGGCATCCTACAGCTCTTGCGAAGTATTGATTTCTGGCTATATTATCTCGTATATTTTTGTGGAGGAACTGTGGGACTCGTGTATATGAACAACCTAGGGCAAATTGTTCAGTCCCTTGGATACTCCAAGACGCCAATCTTAGTATCTCTTGTTTCGTCCTTTGGATTTTTTGGGCGTATTGCATCAGGTCTTCCCGATTATATTCAGGTATACTGATTCATACATGGCTCTTACTGACCTATCTACTGTGCTTTTTTTCTTAAGATTTTTTCATTTTTCTTACAAGGTCGGTATTGTTTTATGTGAATTAGGAATGGCAGATGTTGAGAAAGTACCGGCCCTTGCCAAGGCCAGGATGGATGGGCATATGGATGATTCTCATGGTTCTGGCCTTCTTAATGCTGCGATTCATGAACCCAACCTGCGGCAGTGTTCTTTATGTGTGCACGGCCATTATTGGAACTTCTGTAGGAGCGATCAGTGCCATAGCCATTCCGATTTCATCAGAGATGTTCGGAATGAAAAGTTTCGGTGTCAACCACAACATTCTCGTGACAAACATTGCATTTGGTTCTCTTCTCTTTGGTGAAGTTGCAGGAATCATTTATGATGATTCGTCTGGCATGGATAAACATCAGAGAGAGTCAGCTGATCGGCATCTCTGCATGGGGAGAGAGTGCTTTGAAAAAACGTTTCTGCTGTGGGGATGTGTATGTCTATTCGGAATCGTTCTCTGCATTGTTTTATGCATGAGAACACGCGAGTTGTATGAATCTATCCACAAACGCCAATGCCACGAAATAGAGCAGAATTAGGTATATCTATTTTATTTTTTAAAACAAATCTAACATATATCTTTTTCTTTATTCTTTTGATGAGCAGAAATCCATCCTATACCAACGATTTTAAATTTATACATCAGCAACATTTTAAGTAAAAATCTATTCGGTCGCCATACTGTGAAATGTAGGTAACAAACACAGCATGTTTGCAATCACAATTGGTTTTATTAATTGCAACGTTCATTAAGCGAAAAGCACTTCTTTTGATGAGCAGAAATCCATCATATACTAATGATTTTAAATTTATACATCAGCGACATTTTAAGTAAAAATCTATTGGGTCGCCATACTGTGAAATGTAGGTAACAAACATAGCATGTTTGCAATCACAATTGGGTTTATTAATTGCAACGTCCATCAAGGGAAAAGCACATCGCGCAGTTTAAAAGATGAATCTGGTAGTAAATGAGAGACCGCACAGTTAAAAATGTTATTTTTATAAATACAAACTTGACGTGCGCCCGATTGTGCAAACTTACTAACTGACTGACATTAGACTGACAAAAAAAAACTATTTACTCGACATAGTTTGTTTATTTGATAATTTAGGGAAATAGAATTCAATTTATGCTTCACTTGTTTGATATGGAGAGATTGTGAGAAAACAAAGAGTATGCTGAGAAAACAAAGAGTATTTAGCCTGCATCGTTTATTTGATAATTTAGCAAAGAGTATATAACAAGCATCTCTTGTTTGATAATTTAATCATAACATACTGTGAGTGATGAAAGATGATATATGTCCAAATTAACTTGTTTGATATGGAGAGATTATGACAAAACAAAGAGTATTTAATCAGCATCTCTTGTTTTATAATTTAATTATAACATTAAAAAAATTAAATATTTTTTCTCACTTTTCAGTGATCAAAGTTGATATATGTTAAAATCTATTTTGATTCCTTTTTCAACATGTCCAACTTTGCCTCAAATTTCAGTTATATATTGCAATGTAATTTAAATTATTTTCAATCTGTCCAAATTTACTTTGATTTCCTTTTTCAACATGTGTAACTTTGCTTTCGTTTCTAACACATCCAACTTTACATAATATGTCAAACTTTTTTCAGCATGTCCAAGTTTACTTTGGTTCCTTTTTCGAGATGTCTAACTTTACTTTGGATTCTTTTTCAACATGTCCAACTTTACTTTGATGTTTAGAATTAATTTTTTAACATATCTAAATTTACTTTTTTTAACATATCTATAGGGTTTTCCAACATGTCCAAAGTATCTAAAATTACTTCAGTTTTTTCAACATGTCCAAAGTTATTTTGATTTTGATTTATTTTTTAACATTACTTTGGTTTTTTTTTTAAACATATTTAACTTTACTTTCTTTTTAAACAATTTCAATTTTATTTAATATATTTAATTTAAAATTATTTTTAACATATCCAAATTTATTTTTATTTTTTATCATATACAACTTTACTTTAATTTTATTTTTCAACATCCAAATATTGTATTCAACATGTCTAACTAAAAACCTTTAAAAAATATATTAAACATGTCCCACCTTACTATGACCTCTTTACTTTTGATTTCCTTTTCAATATGTTCAAAATGTTATTTTCAACTTTCCATTACTTTTTCAAAATGCCCAAACGTTATTTTCAACGTTACAAATTTACTTAAAGTCATGATAACCTAATCATTAATCACCCTTGTAAATTACAAAATGTGTGTATCATGTTACAGATTACATGTAGATAAGTGCAATAAGAAATGATAAGTTTGTTTCATAAAATTTCTATGGTCTCCGTTAATGTCTACCAACTTGTACATATTAAAAAAAAAATTATAGTAATAAATTTATAAACAATAGATATGTCATTTTATAGTTGATATCAATGTTCACCAACTTATAAATATAAAAATTTATAAACTATAAATTAAATTTAGTGATTTAAAAATTTAAAAATAAAAATAAAAATCAACTTTCCAAAATGTGATATTTTTTAATCTCTTATCGAATTAATAAAAGTGAAAATATTATTGGATTCTCAACTAGAGTAAACACAAACTCGTCTTCAACTTTAAATACAAATTTTTTTTAATTAAATACATTAATTCAAAATGAACAAGAATTTTTTTAGAAACAATTTCACACTAAATTAAGGATAAGCTTGGCATATATAATTTTGTAAGTTGGAAATAGAAAGTTAATGTTTAGATTTTATAAATTATAATACTTTTTAAGTTAGAAGAATATAATTAAGTATATGATTAAAAAAGGTTCACACTAAATTAAGGATAAGCTTGGCATATATAATTTTGTAAGTTAGAAATATAAAATTACATAATTGTAATATTTAGATTTTATGAATTATAATATTTTTTAAGTTAGAAGAATATAATTGAGTATATGATTAGAAAAGTTTATCATGTATAATGTTTTTTAAAACTTAACATATATTTTTATTTTAAATAGCAAAAGTGAAAAATTAAGATTCTTTTAAAAATACAAATTGAAATTTATAGTAATAATTGATACTTTCTATTCATTTTATTAGTAATAAAAAAAAGATATAATATTTTACATTAATAAATATCTAGAATAATTTTCCAATATTAATGGTTAATTATTGCAAATCTTACAATTATAATAAATATAGATATAATGAACTACAAAATTTTGTCATTTTCAATTCTACATATAAAACTATGTAACGAAAAAAAACACCTTATTATTATAGATGAAAACAAAGATGTGTAAATCATAGCCATCAAATAACTAAGATCAAAAGATTGCAAGTATGACAAAATTAATTACTTTTTCACAATCTTAATCAAATAAGATTAATAAAATATATGATAATTTGGATGACTACTTAATTTCACCAAGATCACATAAAGAACCAATTCATAAACATGAAAACAATGCACTAGGTCTTATATTAAGAGACATTTAGACAATATTTCAACTCATAAAAAGTATAGTACTTTTAAATTTTAATATATTTAGTTGTGTTTATGGTAGAGATTGTAAGAAATAAAAAATGTATTTAATTAGCATCACTTAGTAAATAATTTGACAATAATCTCTAAAAAAAAAATTGCAATCACTTTTATCAATAATTTTGTTTAAAAACTATATCCTACAATGCAAACAAAATTGTTTCTACTATACCAAATTCTTTTTTATTTGCAATTTAAAAAAAAAATCATAGCAATATTTGATAATTTGATAATCTATATCAATCACTTTTACAATAATTTCCTTGCAACGCACGCAAATTTGTTTCTACCATCCCAACTCTTCATAATTTGAAGATCAATATATTCTTAAACCATAAGCAAATTTTAGTAACATCAAAATCATTAAAAAGGTAAAGTCTCCAATGTGCTAGACTTTTTTAAAATATCACGTGAAATTAACATCTTAATGCAATAGCATATCATTACATCTAAATGATGCGACGGTAGATTCAATCTATACTCACTTGATATGAGTAAAATGGATAATTTTCTATGCTCATAATTAATAATTAATAAGTAGAATATTGACATATTATTATTTATAAACAATTTGAGTATCATTGAATTTGAGAATGTTTTAAATAAAAACTTAAAATACATAAAAAAATATATATATATATAGTTATTTTTCTTAAAAGATTTTAGAAAAATTTGTTGACTCTAATTTATTATGATCTACTAAATAAAATGAAATGTTTCTTTATCTACTAAATAATTAATTTACGGCATGAATTTTAATGCCTTTTTGGGAAGTATTTTCTAAAGGGAAAAATGTAACACATATATATAAAGTTACATACATTATACATCATACACATATATCATGTTTATATATTAATTATGTAATTTGAGTTTATCTTATAGAGTTATATGCATTATAACACTAACATAATAATAAAGTGATTGTGTCTAATACACATATAACATACTTATATATTAATTTTGTAATTTGAGTCTTTCTTAAATTTTTTAATATTTATTTAGGTTTTTATAAATTTATCTTAGTCATTTTTATAGGTCCATCTTATTCATTTTTATGGAATGAGTGTTTGGAATGTCAAGACAAAGTTCTCTTTTAAACATGTCAAATAAATATAAAAACAAGTAGAATAAATCTTTTTTTAACTCTTTGTATCCATGTCATATATAAACATCCACTTCAAGATTCAATGAGTACAATATCATTATTTTTTAGCCAACTTATATTGATGCTTAGTTAGATTATTCTTAAGCTCATACATATTAATTAAAATTTTAAAAAAATCTCTTAGTTCTTAAATCACAAAGATGACCACTCTTGACATTCAATTTATTTGAATAATATTTCATCAAATGTATATCTTTAATCTATTTGTATAATATTTCATCAAATGTATATCTTTAATCTATTCAAGTATAATATTTCATGAAATATATATCTTTAAAATGCATTAAATAATATTATCATTATTTCATCAAAATAACATTAACATTTACATATTTTAAAAAAATGAAACTCTTCTTAAAAATAACTTAATTATTTTAAAATTAATTCATAATTTTCAGTACCTTTAATTCTTAATGATAAAGTTGTTAAATAAATATATATAGGTATAAAAATATAACCATTAAAGTACATAGTTATAAATGGGTGGTTAAATCTTCATAGGTTACTAATTTGAATTCAGAAGTGAAAATGGAAACCATGGAAACCACCTGGCTTGCTCTTTCTCCAATCATTTTTAATTTTAATCATTTTTTATTGAATTTAATAATGACCAAGTAAAACAAGGCTTTCCATGCTCTTTCTCCAATCATTTTTAATTTTAATCAATTTTTATTGAATTTAATGATGACCAAGTAAAACAAGGCTTTTCATGATTTTTTTTTATTTGAATAAAGAGAACATGTAAAACAGGTTTTTCATGATTCGCTCCAGAGTCGGCTGCTATTTTATGAAATAATCTTGAAGGTTATAATTTATGTGAATTACAACTATAAGTACATACAATTTCCTTAGAGTGATTCAATCAATTGGAGAAATACAACGAAAGGTAGGATTAATAATTGATCCTTTGGTTGTAGATAGCGATTAATTATTGGTCTCAATTAAAGCGACGTGACATATAAACAATGATGGCTTTGCCATTAATAATTAATGATGTCATTTATATATAGCTTATAGTTATCAAATTAAATAATTTTTTATCATCGTTTTTGTAAACAATTATCGAATAGGAAAAGAAAAAATAAAATTTGTGGTTCTACTATTTATGTAGATGATTTGAAAATTACAAATATCTTTGAAGAAATTGAAATGCAAAATATTAAACACATTTTAAAATCAAAATGTAATGAAGCGTTTGCATTCTTTTTATATAGTAATTGTGTTCTTGGCGAATTCAGGTTTTGGTAGGAAGTCTGCACAGACAAATTCTTCTTCTTTTAATCACGTTGGTGATAAAATTCCTCCATATTTATGGGAGGGCTTTGATCATTCGTGGCAGAATGTTAAAGAATCACTTGTTCTGCGTAATCCGGCTGCCTGTGTATAGTAACATCAGGACGAAAAGCACCGAGAGTTTAGTTTTTCTGGGTTCTTTGTCTGCATCGCGATTCGTACCCGTGACCCCGGAATTGGAAGATGTTTACTCTGCCTTTTTTATGTGGCGTTCTGTCGATTCTTAAACAATAAATAATAAATTTCCGTGCGGGATACATTAATTCACAAGCAGGATACACGCTAGCATCCATCCGGATGTTCAAGATTTGTGAGAGGTTGAGGTTAGATATCTTAATCTAATTGTTAAGACACGTGTATTTCAAGTAGACTGCCTGCAATAATTCAGATGAACTATGATACGGATCTGAACTTTATTTCGTCCGCGTGTGCAATAAATTAACGTGAAAGTTTTGGCAGTTCTGAACATGAGCGTGCCTTCAAGGAATGGTGTATAGTTTAAAAGACATGCCATGGCTACTGACATATCATACTCAATCATAAAAAAAATCCTCTGAGGTACATATCATACTCAGTCATAAAAAAATCCTGTGAGGTTGGAAGTTAATAATAATGATTCAGAATATTTAATTATTAGTATAGATTTATTTTAAAAAGATCTAATAAGTATCTAAAGGGATCAAAATTTCTGAAGAAATGTTTATGATTTTAATTTATTTAATTTGTGTAATTTTATATATATCCGTTCTAAATATTTCGCTGACAAGAGCTACAATGGACATTTTTTTTTTTTTTGTATATACAGAGCGATCGCGTGCTCCTCATTAGACATTAAGGATGAGCGGCTTTGATGAAAGATCAGGGCATATTCTTTCGTTGAGCACGTGATCCAATGGCCCGAATTTAGGGTTTCCTAACGGGTTACCTAAACGTTCATTTGCTAATGAGATTTGGGTTACCGTTTTTTGCTAATCACAATGTAATCAAACTGTTGCCACCGCGTGAGGAAGGGAATCGATCGGTGATCCACCGCGTGAGGAAGGGAATCGATCGGTGATCCGCTGTGGAAGTGAATCGTCGGTGCTCGCAGGAAGACAATGCACCAGGTTAACAGTGAGAGGCGAACATGGGAAGGGAATCGATCGGTGCATTCTAGGCGAACATGGGAAGGGAATCAATCGGTGCATTCTGCTCCTACTATTGTCTGTTTATATGCTCCCCCAAAACTAACCAGAGGAAATCATTTATCATGGATAATGGATCGCGGATTGCATCAATGGATCTGCATCATCGCAAATTCAGGATTGGTGTATTACTTTACTCAGATCAGGAAGTTAGGGCGCATTACGAAAAACTATGGAGCTGTGGGATTGCATTATGCCGTCATATAATTAAAGGTATTTTAACCCTCAGTCGAGATATGAATATTAAATTCACAAATTACAGTCAGTTGTGTTTCAGTACTTGATGTGAAGCCAGCGGAAACCCAAGCATAACGCCTCTGTTGAAAAGTAGGACCTTAACCAATCCCGTAAATTAATAATTGATAGCGTTAAGAGATCAACATCCCTGTATCTATTGCACTGGTCGATTTGGATCTCGGCTGTAGATCAGACATACTGCAAAAAGGAAATCATTGGCTGAAGATCAATCTTTCTAAGCTCCACAACACACAACGGGATTAGAGTTTCAGTGATGTTTTTAAATCGTTTTGAAATTGCTAAATAAAAAGCAGCTATGGGATTCCTCAAGGTAAACATGAATTGATACCTGATGAAGGTTGAAGTGGAACTTAGAGATTAAGTATCTCATATGTACATCACCCTAGGGAGTCCTGACTGATCCATGGATCGTCAGTCCTGAGAATGCATGATTCGATGTGAGCATAAACGCGTTTAAATAAAAGAATACACCAATCCATTAAACATAGCCATTAAGCGTCCAAATAGCCATTAAAAATTGTACATTACAGTTTCAAGCGGACGAATCCAAAAAGTAAATCACACATCAAAAGTAAAATCGATCATAGGGATTTAATGTACAAGGTTTAAAGGATCTTACCGTAAGCAATTGTTCGAACATAATGGAATTAATCTTGGCTAACTGCGTAGGCAAGTATATAGTAAGGATTCACAAATCAACAATATCCGATAGTTCAAATACCTGTAAGCTGCATGCAAAAGAAAGATGCCAACATTACCTTTAAGCTGCATGCAAAAGAAATAATATTGAGTCAACTGATATTCTATAAAAAAAGAAAAACTAACTTATGACAGTAACTTATGACAGAATTGATGGCAGAAACTTCGTTGAGAACATAATACCTGCAATGGTGGGGCATAGAAGAGTGAGCAATTTCTTTTTACCAGCTCGACCATGAACTAAACGCCTGTGTTGCAATGTGAAAATGCCTCTGTTGCAGTATGAAAACGCCTGAGCATTGTCTATGTCTGCACTTGCTGACATTCATAATGATTCTGTTTCGTGCAATATGAAAACGCCTCTGCCGCAAACGCCTCGTGCAATATGTGTGCGCTTGTTGATATGAAAACGCCTCTGTCGCAAACGCCTCGTGCAATATGTGTGCGCTTGCTGACATTCATAATGATTCTCTTAAGTGCCGTTACTATACTATACAGAAAGAGAATCATTATGAATGCTAAGCAAGTGCCGTTCGATTATGAATGGGTATACGAACATGATTATTGAAACACTTTTAACACTTTAATGTTTTAAAATCTAAACTACAGAATAACAAACTTTAGATCTCTATTTACAGTGATTCGTTTACTCCACTGCATTTAATAAGAAAATTTAATGTTCTCACCTCTAATGGATACCTTGTGAATGGATACCCTTTTTAATTATGCGTCTGTCCTTTGTGAATGGATACCTTGTTCCACTTTCTTTTTCTTTTTGTTTTGTCATTATGGGAGTATCAAACCATTCGTTTGACTAAGATCCTGTCCCGAGGTCGTAGAACAATTCCTGGAAATCGTTAAATCCCTGTGTTTAAATCTTTCTTAATATACCCACAACTTTATTTGATTTTACTGTGGTCAATTTTATTATCCAGATCGACTTTTATTGATTATTACTGTGGTCAGTTCTTAATATACAGATCTACTATCGAATTCAGAAATCTATTTTATTACATAGATTGACCCTTGAAATCAGAAGTCTATTTTAATCTACAGACCAATTCTTGAAATTGAATACCTGTATTCATCTCTTTTTCGTTGGTTACTGTTATGTGTTATGTTCCCTATTGTTTCTTGTGAAGAATGTTCTGTGTTATATAGCTGCAAATCTTGGCTAACGATCCCCTAGACTTAGTATTGTTTTCTTTAATAATTTACACAGAACCAAAACCCTTTGATCTTCGATCTCTGTCTAAATTCCTGCTGCAATGGGTTACATATGATTGGATCGGCATTCACGATTAATTCCCAGCAACGGTTTTCTCAGATCGGGACTGTAATACCATTACAGTACTCGATTGCAGGTTTAGTGCGGCTTTCATTAGTTTTTAAATTCAGGCATGGGTTCACCTTCCGATTGGCTTCATTTCACCATCGATCTCCTCCAGTTGACTTTGCATTCCATCGATCTCCTCCAGTTGACTTTGCATTTTGATTGTAGTGTTCAAAACTTTACTATGCTCAGCTTCATACCTCATTGTAGGATGGAGTAGCTTCATGCCCAGGTCAATCTTGCGTGGACGCTGATTTTATTCGGTGTTGAATTTCATGTTAATTTTCTTATCCGCACATGGAGTAAATTTGGGATTGAGTAAATTTCAAATTTTACTTTTCACCGCACATGATGAATATAACTAAACCTTGTTCCTATTTTGTCACGATGTAAAAAAAAGAAGTTAGTTGTTCCATTTATGAGAGCCTTATGCCATAATTAGAAAAAAAAACATAGACCACTTGTGACTTATCACCTTAATCATTTCATAATTAAAACATCCAAATTCATAACAAAAAAGAGGACCATTTAGCTAATTGCTACTATTCCTAAACCTCCATGGAGTATTTTGTATTCTTCCTCTAAATGACATTGCATTCCAAACATCTTCTATTGAATTCTTACTCTTTTAATGCATACATCTAACCTACACAAGATTATCATACCAAACGTTTATGACATTAATCCATGACAATTATAATTCATCATATACATCTAAATACATCAATACACACACACCAGAAGGGGACATACAAATAATTGACACAACATCTCCATTGACAAAATAATAATGCCAATTTTAAACACACATAAAATGGAGACAATGATATAGGTGGTTCACCGAGACTGGGTTACGTCCACAAAGGCATGTCATAATTTCTTTCTTTTATTCAAAGGATAATTACATTCAACAACACCTTGGTTGCATTGATCACTTTCCATATACTCGAAGCCTCTCTCAACGAGAGCCTCTTCCAAATAACATAATTACGTATGACATCTCATACCAGAGTAACTATTACATTCTGCAACTCATTGGTGGTATTAATCCTAAGGGTATCACTTTTATATACGCTTAAAACGTATAATTATGGAGATAATGCATAACGCATTTATCTTGCAATAACACTTGCTGGCAATTAAAATAAATGGACAATACAAAGATAAGCCAAAATACGTCTATCAACATCTGCATACAGTTTTCAAATCAGTAACCAATAATTTATCCAACGACTAGTTCTATAAAATTATCTACTACACTTTAACTACTGTAGCACAGATCTATCATCGTTAGCCATATATCAACGTGATGTATCACCATTTTAAATTAGAGATTACTCAAGGCTGCATACATATAACAACCTTTTTGCAAAGATAAGGTAGATCTAAAGATATTTATACATATAGACTTAAATATGTATAGGGCTTATCCTACAAGACTCATTATCCCATAAGAGGGCAACAATATATTTAATCCTTCTTTTAAAACTGACACACTGTTCTACATAGTGGTCATAACTCCGAAAAGGTATTAATAACAAGTATCCTACAAATTATTTCTACCCAAGATTTGTAGATATAATTCACTAGCATATCAAAAGTGGAGTAAGTAAAACACAAGGATACAGTCAGACTAAAACTTTCAAATCAGGAAGCAATAACCACGCAGAGATGCACCTAGATCTAATCACTCAGATTAGAAACAAGAAAAACGAAGGGATACATACAGATCAAATCTCTATCATGAACCAATAAAAAACGTAGACACCCAATATAATCTCTCAGATCGGGAACAAAGAAAAACGCAGAGATCCATACACTATACTTTCAAATAGGTAAAGAGGTTGAGTTTATGTCAGAAGATCATGCTTTTGCAGCCATTCAAGCTTAGGTCAAAATAGAGCAGTAAAACAACGCTTTCACAGAAAATAATCATAGCATCCTCATCTTTGCACGGATTGGGATCAGCTCGGATCTGAAGAGCCTATAAGTTCAAACAAAGTTTACCACGGAACCAACCCTTCCTTTTCCATTCATACCCTCTCTCTCTCTCTATATATATATCACTCATGAGGCTGAGATCTACACCTTTACAATTTATTTCATCTATGATCAGGCTTTATCAACAAAGGTCTATGATTTGTAGTGTATATATATAGATTACTCACAAAGCTAAGATCTATGCAGTTGAAATCTATTCCATCTACGATCTGGCTTCATCAATAAAAATCTACATTTTTTGCAGTATATATATATAATTCACAAAACTGAGATCTAAGCTTTGCAATCTATTTCATCTATGTTTAGGCTTCATTGTAACCTATCAAGGCCAAGCGCAGAGGTTGCCTTATGTTCTATGCAATAATGGATACAAAAAAAATACCGATCTAGGTTCTCATGAGCCAATCCTTCGTAGATCCATCACAACATTGTATCGAATGTAGCAATCCGAAGATAACCAGATGACAATGTTAGAATCGCAAGCATACCAAGGCAAGGACATTCGCGAGAGCCTTGGGATCGGGCTTCATCCCTTATAGATCGTTGTTGGCGGCCATCTTACCCGTAAGTACAGCTGCGTGTATCATTCCATCTAGAGATTAGAATCTTGTTAATGCAGAAGTCATTCTTCTTCCATGTTTGCAGTACTGTCCTTACACGTCGCAACAACCATCATTAGAAGCAGAGGTCGCCATCATTTTTCAGCAGACGTCCTCGAGCTTACCGTGGTAGTACCAAAACTAAACTCTTAAACCAATGCTTCTTTGGCAGCGTAAAACCCTACAGCCTTCTCCTCTGGCGATCAGCGTGTTCCTTATTAACTCAGATCTCTTACTGTTTGTCTTGGTAAGTTCGCCACGTTTGGAGGTTCCTCCGGCCATTTGGAGGTTGAGCTCCAATGATCTGTCACGTGACAGCTTAGAAGACAATCTTCTCATTAATTAAGGGGACAAACACCCCCTAAAATCTCCAAAGAGACTCACACGAAGCCTTACCAACTCCTTCTACACAACTAAGTGATTGGCAATCGGCTATCCTTATTAAATCTTATGGTAAAAGTACACCTCAATGTGTTACTCGTTTTCCATAAATTATTTAAAGGAGATTAACTCTCTCTCTCTCTATATATATTACAATGGTATATAACCATATACCCTTCCGAACAACAATTCATGTTTACACTATATATATATATATATATATATATATATATCATGTATAAAAGTAGTACAATAATACCCACTTGTATAGAAGGATTTATATATATCTATAAAATCTAACATCTACCAAGAGGGTTTTCATGAGATCCCTTCTCTTCTATTTCGGTGACTTATGATTTTTGTCACTTTAGAAGATTAAGTTGAGCTTTAATATTTAACAGTTGTAATGATAATCTTATGCATTAAATGTATTAGTTTGGGATAATTTAATTTTCAACCTTGTTTGGAGTTATACTGATAGTCAAACTAACATCAAGTAATGATGTTAACAATGTTAATAAGTACTTAATGATTTTAGTCTAAACCATACCTATTTTAACTTAAGATATTGCCTAAGAGCTTTAGGCATCGAACTGCGAATTTTTCCTTCTTCTAGTGCATGAGGTACTTGGACGACAACCGTCTTTAATAGAATCTCATGGCTTCTTAATTATTCAACCCTCCACTTACTAGATTCCTTTCCCGTCGTCTAGTTGAGTCACTGCCTTTAGTCTCCTTAAATTTGTAGCTAGGAAAACAACCACATGAATTTACAAGTTTCTTACTGGTGGGGCATTGGCCTTGAGCTCCTCACTAGGAAACCATCACAATACTTAATTACATTTATAAAATAATAGGGCATAATGGTGGGATATTACATCCTCCTCCCCTTAAGAATAACACCGTCCTCAGTGTTTGTACTCTTTTCTCCTACTTGAGTCATCTTATCATCACAAGCACACACACATCAAGTGCTCCAAGAATGTAGATTGTTAACTTGAACACATAATGTAAGCATAACATAACAAAAATCATATTTGTAATAGTGCTAGATATATATATATATATATATAGGTAGTTTAATCCGTGAGTATAAGACGCGGTCATGGTATTGATCTCGGGCCTATTTCGGCGGTCATTAATAATACCTTTCCTAGGATTGTGGTCTTATACTACGGTGCAGTCCAAAACCCTTTTATGTGTGCTTTTGAGGTTTCTGAGGCCTCCACACGACTCGTTACTACAACATGCCCATACAACAGAAGGACGATACCCTTTCACTTTATTATATAGTTTTAGGTATATCTCCTACCAGTGCTCTTTAGGATGTTCATACAACTTGGGAGTCCCCACAGTTGTTTCAAAATTCCACAATGCTCCAGAGTCCCTCCGACTCAACATCAAACCTTTTTAATAGGTTAATACTCATGATGCTCTAGAGTCCTCTCGATTCAACACCATACTATGAAATATAAGTAACCATGATGCTCAAGAGTCCCTCCTGACTCACATCAAACCTCTTTAATAGGTTAATAGTCATGATGCTCCAGAGTCCTCCCAACTCAACACCATACTATAAAATATAAGTAACCATGATGCTCGAGAGTCCCTCCCGACTCACATCAAACCTCTTTAATAGGTTAATAGTCATGATGCTCCAGAGTCCTCCCGACTCAACACCATACTATAAAATATAAGTAACCATGATGCTCGAGATTCCCTGCCGACTCACATCAAACCTCTTTAATAGGTTAATAGTCATGATGCTCCAGAATCCTCCCGACTCAACACCATACTATAAAATATAAGTAACCATGATGCTCGAGAGTCCCTCCTGACTCACATCAAACCTCTTTAATAGGTTAATAGTCATGATGCTCAAGAATCCTCTCGACTCAAGACCATACTATAAAATATAAGTAACCATGATGCTCGAGAGTCCCTCCCGACTCACATCAAACCTCTTTAATAGGTTAATAGTCATGATGCTCCAGAATCCTCCCGACTCAACACCATACTATAAAATATAAGTAACCATGATGCTCGAGAGTCCCTCCCGACTCACATCAAACCTATTTAATAGGTTAATAGTCATGATGCTCTAGAATCCTCCCTACTCAACACCATACTATAAAATATAAGTAACCATGATGCTCAAGAGTCCCTCCTGACTCACATAAAATAGGTTCATCTATTTACATCATTAGTTCGAACTCATGCTTTTATCATATCCCGAGCACTTGTGATGACCCTTTATGAGTCATTGATCTTACCATATGCTTACCATGTTTACTATATCTCGTCCTTGTCTTTCCGCAAGTTCCATAGAATGTGACCTTTTTTTTTTTAGCGATTCAACTTATCTGTATAGGTGCTTTTGTAACCAACGTTCCTCCTTGGTCGTGTCATTGGCTGTAGTTAAAAATCTCTTCGTGAAATGTTAGTATAAAGAGAAAGAATTATTTGCTTCAATTGTTCAACAGTTGAACAAATTCGTCCCATAGCATTACACACATGCTCCTTCGATAATTCGTAAGTCCTTTTTAATTCACCGTGATATATGAATGTATACTCTTCAATGTTTTTATTGTGAATCTGAGGTCCGTTTTGCTAATACACAATATGTCAATATCATAATTTAAGCGGTTATATAGATTCATTACCATCTTATAAAGATTACTTTCTCTATAACTTTTTTTTTGATGTTTTAAAAAGATTCCATCAATCACAAAAAGACTAGGATTCTTCTATCATACCCATAATTCCTAGTTGAAGTTTTAAGGAAAAAGGGGTGCGGAATTCTTCTTAATGTTTCTTCATCTAACAGCCTATTATACTCTTTCATAATAACCGTTTTAACCACTGTGTGAATACTTACTAAGCTTGAGACTCATTTAGTTAAGAGAGGTTTATCGAACATAATTAAGATGACATCACGAGTTCTTTATTTAATCCTTTTTAAAGAAAAAATACACCTAAGTACAAATACTTATTCTTACGTTTGCATGGTTCCCACATATCTCTATCAAGCATCTTGTATCTTTTCTAAGTACTAACCCACCATATATCACATAGTCACAACATAGTTGTCATTGTCATTTTCTAAAAACAACTACTTACCCCTTTTATGCTTGAACCCATAAGAAGAAACTTATACATCACCATAAGTAGTAGAATTAAGAACAAGGACATCATAAAAATATTCACTATTTCATCAAGCTATCTTTAATAAATTACGATTATGGTTACATTCTTATGACACACCATGCAATGCCAATCTATGGATTTCAAAACAGTATCACCTTTTCAACATGGTTTATTTCATAAATCTCTAGTTCTCAATTCAAATAATACATCCTTAAACCTTTTAAAGTTACTACTTCCTTCGCTATGCTTACCTTATATGGATGGTTTCCAACTTATGTTCGCATACTATCATGGTAAGGTTGGTATGGATGAATTGAACATAAATAACTATTAACATTATCATTCCACTATAAGCCAACTAGATATCCTTAGGCTTTCATCAATGTTAATTATCGTTTTATTCCATATATTATAACAGCCACACATAAACTTAAATCCATCAACGATAATAGCTAAATCTATGTATTTTTAAATCTATAAACTTTGCTTATTTCATTTCAAGGTATTAGCCTTTTAGGCATTTTAATCTTCAACAAGTTAGATCAAGAAGAGCATGTCACCTTTTCCATATAGCAAGAATATATGGAAATATAGTTCAACCTTTTATAAGCAGTAATACTACCTTAATCGAAACATCACAATTGTACCATACAACAGAAATGTGCATAACTACAATACAACATCTTATAAGCAGAAATGACAATTGAAAGGAGCATACTTAATTGAAATCTGAAATACCTCGTGGGAGAAACTTGAAGTCGAGCTTGGAGATTCATTTTCCCCTAGTCCAGTATAGTCCATGAGTCCAAAATGAAACAAAAACAATTGATTAGTAAACTTAACAACCTTCATACTTACTAACCACATGTTGAGCTCATCAGGCCCTAGTGTTGTAACCTAATGCTCTAATACCACTTGTAACATACCCAAAATTTGGGATTGAGTAAATTTCAAATTTTACTTTTCACCGCACATGATGAATATAACTAAACCTTGTTCCTATTTTGTCACTATGTAAAAAAAAAGAAGTTAGTTGTTCCATTTATGAGAGCCTTATGTGATAACTAGAAAAAAAAACATAGACCACTTGTGACTTACCACCTTAATCATTTCATAACTGAAACATCCAAGTTCATAATAAAAAAAAGGACCATTTAGCTAATCGCTACTATTCCTAAACCTCCATGGATTATTTTGTATTCTTCCTCTAAGTCACATTGCATTCCAAACATCTTCTATTGAATTCTTACTCTTTCAATGCATACATTTAACCTGAACAAGATTATCATACCAAAAGTTTATGACATTAATCCATGACAATTATAATTCATCAGATACATCTAAATACATCAATACACACACACCAGAAGGGGACATACAAATAATTGACACAACATCTCCATTGACAAAATAATAACGCCAATTTTAAACACGCATAAGATCGAGACAATGATATAGGTGGTTCACCTCGACTGGGCTACGTCCACAAAGGCAGCTCATAATTTCTTTCTTTTATTCAAAGGATAATTAGATTCAACAACACCTTGGTTTCATTGATCACTTTCCATTTACTCAAAGCCTCTCTCATCGAGAACCTCTTCCGAACAACATAATTACGTATGACATCTCATACTAGAGTAACTATTACATTCTGCAACTCATTGGTGGTATTAATCCTAAGGGTCTCAATTTTATATACGCTTAAAACATATAATTATGGAGATAACACATAACGCATTTATCTTGCAATAACACTTGCTCGCAATTAAAATAAATGGACAATGCAAAGATAAGTCAAAATACATCTATCAACATCTGCATACAGTTTTCAAATCAGTAACCAATAATTTTTCCAACGACTAGTTCTATAAAATTATCTACTACACTTTAACTACTGTAGCACAGATCTATCATCGTTAGCCATAGATCAACCTAATGTATCACCATTTTAAATTAGAGATTACTCAAGGCTGCATACATAACTATAACAACCTTTTTGCAAAGATAAGGTAGATCTAAAGATATTTATACATATAGACTTAAATATGTATAGGGCTTATCCTACAAGACTCATTATCCCATAAGAGGGCAACAATATATTTAATCCTTCCTTTAAAACTGACACACCGTTCTACATAGTGGTCATAACTCCGAAAAGGTATTAATAACAAGTATCCTACAAATTATGTCTACCCAAGATTTGCAGATCTAATTCTCTGGCATATCAAAAGTGGAGTAAGTAAAACACAAGGATACAGTCAAACCAAAAATTTAAAATAAGGAAGCAATAACCACGCAGAGATGCACCCATATTTAATCACTCAGATCGGAAACCAGAAAAAAGCATGGATACATACAGATCAAATCTCTATCATGAACCAATAAAAAACGCAGACACCCAATCTAATCTCTCAGATCGGGAAAAAAGAAAAATGCAGAGATACATACACTATACTTTGAAACAGGTACAGAGGTTGGGTTTATGTCAGAAGATCATGCTTTTGCAACCATTCAAGCTCAAGTCAAAATAGAGCTGTAAAACAATGCTTTTGCAGAAAATAATCATAGCATCCTCATCTTTGCATGGATTGGGATCAACTCCGATCTGAAGAGCCTATAAGTTCAAACAAAGTTTACCACGGAACCAACCCTTCCTTTTCCATTCATACCCTATATATATATATATATCATTGACGAGGCTCAGATGTACGCCTTTACAATTTATTTCATCTATGATCAGGCTTTATCAACAAAGGTCTACGATTTGTAGTATATATATATATAGATCACTCACAAAGCTAAGATCTATGCCATTGCAATCTATTTCATCTACGATCTGGCTTCATCAATAAAGATCTACATTTTTGCAGTATATATATAATTCACAAAACTGAGATCTAAGCTTTGCAATCTATTTCATCTATGTTCAGGCTTCATCGTAGCCTATCAAGGCCAAGCGCAGAGGTTACCTTATGTTCTATGCAATAATGGATACAAAAAAAATACCGATCTAGGTTCGCATGATCCAATCCTTCGTAGATCCATCACAGCATTGTATCGAATGTAGTAATCTGAAGACAATGTTAGAATCACAAGCATACCAAGTCAAGGACATTCGCTAGAGCCTCGGGATAGGGCTTCGTCCCTTACAGATCATTGTTGGTGGCAATCTTACCCATCAGTACAGCTGCGTGTATCTTTCCATCTAGCGATTAGAATCTTGTTAATGCAGAAGTCATTCTTCTTCCATGTTTGCAGTACTGTCCCAACACGTCGCAATAACCATCATCAGAAGCAGAGGTCGCCCAGATCTCTCAGCATACGTCCTCAAGATTACAGTGTTAGTACCAAAACTAAACTCTTAAACTAATGCATCTTTGGCAACGTAAAACCCTACAGCCTTCTCCTCTGGCGATCGGCGAGTTCCTTATTAACTCAGAGCTCTTACTGTTCGTCTTGGTAAGTTCACCACGTTTGGAGGTTCCTCCGGCCATTTGGAGGTCGAGCTTCAATGATCTGTCACGTGGCAGCTTAGAAGACAATATTCTCATTAATTAAGGGGGAAAACACCCCCTAAAATCTCCAAAGAGACTCACACGAAGCGTTACCGACTCCTTCTACACAACTAAGTGATTGGCAATGGGCTATCCCTATTAAATCTCATGGTAAAAGTATTTAAGTACACTTCAATGTGTTACTGGTTTTCCAGAAATTATTTAAAGGAGATTAACTTTCACTATATATCATGTTAATAAGTACTTAATGATTTTTGTCTAAACCATACTTATTTTAACTTAAGATATTGGTCTTTAATAGAATCTCATGGCTTCTTAATTATTCAACCCTCCACTTAATGGATTCCTTTCCCATATTCTAGTTGAGTCACTATCTTTAGTCTCCTTAAATTTGTAGCTAGGAAAACAACCACACGAATTTACAAGTTTCTTACTGGTGGGGCCTTGGCCTTGAGCTCCTCACCAAGAAACCATCACAATACTTAATTACATTTATAAAATAATAGGGCATAATGGTGGGATATTACATAATATCATTAATATTCTACTAATATGTTTTCATATGTGTTTAGACCTTTTATTAACACACATTACAAAATATTAAAAATAATTTAATACAACATTAATAAATATTATAAAATATTAACCTCTCATTTGAAAACATTAATATATATTACTAAACATTAAAAACCATTAAAGTTTTTTTACTCAACATTAATAGAACATTAGAAAACATTAATAAAAACATTATACATTAATACAACATTAGAAAACATGAAGATGTTCATTAGAAATTAGAAAACATTAAGATGTCATTAGAAATTAGAATGAAATTAAACATTAATAGACTTTAAGAAAATACATTAAACATTTCTTTGTTGTTTAAAATGTTCTTCCACATGCCATTAGACATTTGAACAAGATTAAACATTATTGAACATTGGGAAAACATTAAGAAACATTGTTAAACATTAAGATGATATTAAAAAACATTGATAAAACATTAATAAACACTACAAAAAATTAACTTAAGCAACAATAAACATTGCTCAGAAAAACTCAAATGATTGGCATAGTATAAAATGTAGACCCTCTCGGTATGGTCTGCCCATGAAGAAATTGGGACTTGCTTCAAAAACATTATTAAACATTCATAAAGCATTATAAAACATTGCAACGCATTGATAGACATTATTTAACATTATTAAACATTTATTAATAGACCTTTTATTTATAATAATTCCATAATATTATTTATTATTTACAATATAATCATATTAAACTTTGGTAATTATAAAACATTAAACATTGGAAAACATTAAGAAGATATTTATAAACATGGAAAAACTATTAAGAAACATTAGAAAACATTATTTAACATTAAGAAGATATTTATAAACATGGAAAAACTATTAAGAAACATTAGAAAACATTATTTAACATTAAGAAGATATTTATAAACATGGAAAAACTATTAAGAAACATTAGAAAACATTATTTAACATTAAGAAGATATTTACTACACATTAATAAATATTAATACAACATTAGAAATCATTAATGTTCATTAGAAATTAGAAAACATTAAGATGTCATTAGAAATTAGAATGACATTAAACATTAATAGACTTTAAGAAAATACATTAAACATTTGTTTGTTACTTAAAATGTTCTTCCACATGCCATTAGACATTTGAGCAAGATTAAACATTAATAAACGTTGGAAAACATTATATAAACATTACTAAACATTAAGAAACATTAGAAAACATTAAGAAGATATTAAAAAACATTGATAAAAACATTAATAAACACTACATAAAATTAACTTAAGCAACAATAAACATTACACATTAGAAAGCATTAAGAAATATATTAACACACATTAGAAAACATTAAGTTGCCATTACAACTTTAAAAGACATTAAACATCAATAGTTTAGCATTACACATTTTACATTAGCATTATTACCATGATTAAACTTAGCACATTGCACATTGCTATTAATAAACTTTATTAATATACATTGTTAAACATTATTAATATACATTGTTAAACATTAATAAAGAAATTAGAAAGAAATTTAATAATATTATTAAACAATAATAAACATTAAATAACATTTTTAAACATTAAATTATTAAACAATAATAAACATTACATAACATTATTAAACATTAATATTATTAGGTGATTTCTATACATAAATTTAATGTTTATTAAATCATTAATGAAAAATTGATCAACCATTGATAAACATTAGAATGCATTAAATTGCCATTACAACTTAGAAATACATTAAACATCAATAGTTTAGCATTACACATTACACATTAGCATTATTACCATGATTAAACTTGGCACATTACACATTGCTATTATTAAACATTATTAATATACATTGTTAAACATTAGTAATATACATTATTAATATCCATTATTAATATACATTATTAAACATTATTAATATACATTGTTAAATATTAAATAACATTATTAAATAAATTAGAAATAAATTAAATAACATTATTAAACATTAAACATTACATAACATTATTAAACATTAAATTATTAAACAATAATAAGCATTACATAACATTATTAACATTAATATTATTAGGTGAATTCTATACATAAATTTAATGTTTATTAAATCATTAATAAAACATTGATCAACCATTTGTAAACATTAGAAAACATTAAGTTGCCATTACAACTTAGAAAGACATTAAACATCAATAGTTTAGCATTACACATTACACATTAGCATTATTACCATGATTAAACTTAGCACATTACACATTGCCATTATTAAACTTAGCACATTACACATTGCCATTATTAAACATTGCACATACGCATTAGAAATACAACTATTAGTCCAATAATATGGTTAAACATTAACTATGAAGCCACCAATAAATGATCCACCTATTAGTTTTTACTAATTGCATATTGCATAGTTTAATTTATGTTCACAATTTAACCATATTATACTTTAGTCATTTGATTATTGAAGCATTATATTAACACATTTTTTTTTAAATAACCACATTAAATGAGTTTAAACATTATTAAATCAACATTCATAAATTAGTTTTAACATTTTTATTTGTCCAATAGCTTTCATTGTCCACATTTCAGTTATTTTCTTCTACATCCCCAATTTTCTTTATTTTTATGGTCAAATACATTGCCTCACATTTTTTTTTACCTTCTCTTTAACACGCTTTCTTTTACACTTATTGAAAATGTGTTTCAACTTTCCACAGCTGTTGCTAATGGAATCTGATAGAACATTTAAAGTGACAAAAAAACAATGTGGTTCTCCGTTTTCGCATGGGCGATTTACTAGACTTGAGCAGTCAAACTTTGGAGATACGAGTTATGAAAATATTGCACTAGACATGGAATTGACCCCTACACCAACGAAGTCTCTTAAGCATAAGAGTTTGGCCGATATCATGCGAACCACACTTCCCTTCGAACACCATCGTCGTAGAGGGGAAGGAGGACCTTCAAATACCAATAATCATCTACATCAAACAATGCAAATGGATATGCAACAACAAGTGCATACTGCATACATATTCAAATAATGTTGAAGTAAAGGATAGGCATGATGCTCAACATGGTTCCCCAGAAAATCCTGCTATGATCCAACCCACTTTGCATACATTGCCTCTTTCTCCAACTATGCAGCATGGGGAAAACTTCCAGATACCTACTGTTAGAAAATCTCATTTACAAAGAGAAAGACAACAGTCTCCTGTCTTATCTGCCAGCAATGTGCTTCATCAATTTTTGGATGAAGTTAAGCATTCAGAGGAGAACACTGGAATTATTCACCATAGACAATACGAACTTGGTCTTGAAAAAAACCCATCGTTGGTTCATAAAGCAAAACGTTCAAGTTCTGTAGCTTCGTGAATGAAAAGAAATGCAGCTGCTCGATTAGGGTATGCCGAAACTAAGGAAGTGCGCAATGCATGACGTCGAGAGTTGTATTGTTTAAGAAGTTCAACAACTTCAGTCCCCTCTCATATTTCTTTGAATGGTATGTATAAAAACGTACACTATTCTTATGCAAACATTCTTTCACTTTCTTGTCCTTTTCCCATATTATGTTTAAGAAGATATTAGAAAACACTTTCTCTTTTGCTTTACCAATGTTTTTGTTGTTCAAAAGGCTGTGCAACTGGAAATTCTCTTATCAACGAATACGTTGAATCATCTCCGCATCTTTCTTAAACATTGGAACATGGGGAAAATGTGCACATACCTAATGTCAATCCACGTTGTTTGCAAAGAGAAAGAAAACAATCTTCCTTTTTGTTTGGCTCAAATGTGCTTCGTCAATTGTTTCATGAAGTTAACGAGGCATAAGACAACAATGCAAGTATTCACCATAATGTAGTTGAACCATGTCAAAACAATATTCCAACACCGATTGAGTCTGTTGGGCCACATACTATTTCCCTTGGCACAACGAAGGTATTGAAGAGGTCCATTTTACCCATTTGTCTAATTATTTATCTTCTACATATGCTTTTGCTTTTCCTTATCGTCTTCATTCTTTTTTGCTTCTTTCTGTAATCACAGGACACTCCTCGATCTAAAGGACTTCTTCATCGAAATGTTGCTGAAATACATTCTGATGAAATTTGTATGGAATCACATGTTAGACATAAATCAACTGCATCAAATAATATCCATGTTCGGAGTCGTCGATATATGAATATCTATTCTCTTCTTCTGAATTGCAAACATCCTTTCTTTTATCTACTTCTTTGACAAGTGTCACTATGTTGTACTTTTATGCTTCTGCTGCATAGGACAATATTGAGATGAATCAGTTTGCTCAGACACAGGGTACAAATGATTTTGAAGCAGAACCTTCACATTTTAAAGATTCTAGAAGTGTTGTCGACAATTTCCCATTCTCTTCCCCTCTTTCTGCACCAGTGAGAGATCCATCTCTAAGCTTTATTTTCAGTAATAGACGTAGGAGTTCCTCTTTTCTTACATGCCTGCAACAATAGTAAAATATCTGCATGGCTACTATTTTCTTCACTTCACATGCCCATGCAGAACACTATCCAATGCAATCAGTTGGGCGTCCGTAAAGAAATTGTCCTTGAAAGTTCTCCTCTTAAGGGACCTGCAGAAAATTTGTTTGTCCCTGTTACATATGCCGATGGTGTCGACCATGGCCGACGTTTTGGTACTCATGTTGTTCAACAGCGACAGTGTGCACCAACTTCCCATAATGTTGGTCACTATAATCATTTTTCTCCCCATTTTGATGATGCAATGCTGGCATGGCATAAAAAGTTTCGTTCTAGGATTGACAGCCTCTTAGTTGTGCAAATGTGTCATGTGTGTCATGAATCCTATGTTGGGATGAAAGTGAAAAGAATGCCAGATGGACTTGTTTGTATACAATGTAAGAATGAGTGAGGGTCACACCGATTTTCTTGTTGGAATGAAATGGATCCTGGTGAACAACCTGATGCTTTGAGGGTCCTTACACAAGTGGATGAGATGTTGATAGCCCATGTAAACCCTATACTGCAAGTCTCGCATGCTTGTGGTGGCCAATATAAATATAGTGGCCATACTATTTGCTTTCCACAGGCTATATCTATGGTTGTGAAATCCCTTCCACGTCGTGTAGAAGACCTTGACATCATCATTGTTCGGAGACAAGGCCCACAAGGTAGATCTTATGATTTTTATGTTAAGATATCACGAGTCTTAAATGCATTGCGCTACAAGATCCAGATAAATAAATATTATAGGGATGTTGAAATTGACCTTAACTCTCTAGCTTCTTTGCCTGAAGTTGCGACAGATGTTTCAGATAGGCTAAAGTTCGTTGATTCTGATATTCAAGAACAACGTGCTGACAATGCAGATGGGGAAGAGGAAGGCATGGAAAGTCATTGCTTGCATGCTCATCCTTCATCTTTTGCCGCTCGCCAACCAAATGCACGTAGAGAGATGGAAGAGATTAGATATTTTATTGCAAATGGAGATGGTTGAAGCAGATATTCTGTCTTTTAGGGAAATACCCAATGTAAATAATGTAAATAATCCATATAGGAATATAATAGAATAAATGATAATGTAAGAGATGCTTATTACAATGGTTTGGTTTCCTTTAAATATGGCTAGACCTTTAAGACGAGAAGACACGTATTTTCCTAACTATTAAACTATTAATTATTTAATTATTTCTTTATTTATGTTCATTACAATGCCACTCTCTTAGAAAGGCTTTGTTCTCAAAGACTTATAATTTTTCTACATTGTTCTTTGAGATGACGTGGCTGACGAAACATGTCGATACAAACTGCTAAGTGTAGAGCATAACTTCCGATATGTGGATCGATCAATCCATCCCAAACTGATTTGTTGCTGACTGCTGGGATTCCCTACTGATCAATCGACAGGAGCTTTGATCACATTAGTACCATTATCTTTTGACATTTCCCACTTTTTAGAATATCTGTTTTTATGGTTGGGGTGTCGATAGGGAATTTTCGTGTCACGAACCCAAATTCTCGTAAAATTTAAAACTTTTCTAAGTGCCTAAAATGCCACTAAAATATATGCAGAAATAAAAAGTGTGGGTTTACTTTCTTAAATTATTGCTTACCAATAATTAAAACTTTGCAATGTCAACATAACAAGATCATAAGGCGAATATATTAGCATTATACATCACATAAACAACCAACCTTATGTATACATCAAAGTAATCATAAACACTTTTAAGGACATAATCAAGTACTCATACATAAGACACATTGAGAAACAACAAAGGAACCAAAGGAGACAAAAATATAACGTGGTTCACCCGTACATGGGCTAGTCCACAAAGGTGTGTGTGCATCTTTTATTATTCTTTAAAGGAAATCAGGGGTTACAATCCAGCAATCATTGTTGCGATAAATCTCCTTCTAATAATCTCAAATCCTTTCATCACAAAACTGCAATATAAAATTTCAATTTCCTTGAGAGTTTTTCCACAATAAAAACTCCCTTAAAAGTTTATGTGTAACATCATAAACTTTTAAGTAACTTAACCACAACACTCATGTTGCAAGTGTCACAACTCACTTCTCGTCATACAAGATTTATAAGGCTTTATTACGAGGATTTTCTTTTAACATAACCCAATAAGTCTCACTCACCTGAACAAGTGATGGATAATACGTTTATGAAGCACACAAGATTATGTACTAGATGACTAACTCAATAATGCATCCTCTCAACAATAAATATATTGTGATTCTCTTTAAATAATTTTCCCAAGAGAAACCTCACTTTTTCTTTATGATAAGTCAATGCTTGATTAACTACTACACCCTTACATGTTATACAAATTTAAAGGTTTAAAGACCATATCTCTAATGATAGGACCAAATCAAGATAACAAGAAACTTGTAAGAGTTGTCTTTACTATTCTAGCGAGGACAATTTAACAAGTTATGCTAAGAGTACATATATATTTATATATATGTACAAAATATGCAGCTTGAGTGCCCTAACTGGCATTAAATAAACATCACTTAGCCGACAGATACAACATCAAATAAATATAATAACTGCATTAGTAAATCAATATGTTTGCGCTAAACAACATACAATTATATTAGAAATTTAGCTACCATGAGTATTGTCATTTCTAAATATTTGAGCAAGGCTTTAACTAAATACCATGGATATATATTATAAGAAAAAGATCCGAGATCGGGCTTCATGAAACCACGGAAGCAGAAATATAATAAGATCATTAAATATGAGCATACCTTTATACCCAGTTTATTTTACACTTATTATTCTAAAATTCCAAACATACCGCAGAGATCGATCTCAAAGGCATCTTTGTCAAATAAATTCTTATAGAATGATGCAGAGATCGAAACATCCTCGTCGAACTTCTATCAACACTAAGATCGGTTCGAACATGATCCAGCATGAAAGGGTAGTGAAGGGTCCGATGCCATTAATTCTTCAAACTCAGAAATTGTTTAGCAGAATTATATTAATGGATAAAATAGAGCTTTTCCAGGGCTTCTGCCTAATGCTAACATGTTGGATTTTCTCCTAAAACGAAAGTACGCGAGCAGTCTATCTAAGTCGCTATTCACTATATAAAGGTAGGTGCAGAATTATATTTATACAATTGAACTGCGAGTGCATCCTGCCAACTAGTTCCTTGAGGCATATTTCAAATTAACAACTGCAAAAGTTGTTGTTTCCACTCTCTGTACTCGCAAATTCCAAGCTGAGCAGATGCAGAGGGAAAAATCCCGTGGCATGCTTCATGCAGAGACCCAAGAATAAGAACTAATCAATCTCAGGATTTACTACTTGTCCTAGCCAGCATGTACATTAGCGCAGATCAATACTCCAAAAGAAAAAAAAACACAGTTTAGCTATGTCACACAGAGCATATGTGTGGAGGTCATAGAGCATCTTACGAGAGTTACAACAGACAACAGAAATGTACGACTAAAACCCTATGGTTTTGGAAAAGTAGAGCATCAAACAAGAAATCCAGCAGGCAGCGAAACTTATAAAACAACGTTTAAGATTGAAATGCATAACATCAGAGTACTCGTTTCTCCTCCAGAGATTAACACTTATGTTTCTTTTGCAAAGATTTCATACTGGCCATCAAAAAATATCTACCAAAACTCGTGTATCATAAACAGGAGTTATTACAATAATGGAGGCTAAAATTTTACTTACCCGGCATAACGAAATCAAGAAGCATAAGTATTACCGTCATAATCTCCTCTATTCTCCATCGCAAGGCTACCATGCAAGCTCTTCGACAATCCATTAAAATACCATTTCCTACAGTGATCCTGTATTCATGTATGAGATCGCGTGACTATAGGTTTGGGTATGAGATCATCCAACAGTTCCTCCCTTCTCTGCACCGAATCCCGAATCAAGAATAATGAAATTATCGCTTTCCCTCTCGAGAACCCTCGACCAGCCGAAAAAATGAATCTCCACTTCATTACGTCGGCTCCTCTCCCCCGTCCGATCCAGGCGAATCCGCTCCATATAAATTCCATCTCACCACGCGCCGTTAGGAACCCTAACAAACTCCAACCCCAGGTAAGCACGACTAACAGCTTGGCAGTGGTGGATTGTTCCAGCTCTCCATTATGGAGACAACTGGTGATGAGGAGTCGGTTATAGGACACATGGCTATTGTAAGGGTTCAGGTGCTCCCTTAAAGAGACAACCTTCCTAAAAAGGGTTCCTAAATCTCCTTCAAAATGGGCTCGGTGTAATCATCACCGTTCCACTATCTATCCGTTATATAAAAATTTAAGTGGTGAATTTAATGAGGAGGCACAACCTATCGCCGAGATCCTAATTAAAAACCCTTGTCACCATCGTCCAACACTTAACAACCGTCTCATCAATAAGGAGCTAAAATCGGCGTAGTGGAGAGTTTGTGAGATTTGATAGAGGCACAGATGGCAATGGAGAAAGATCGCCGCCAGGAGACAATTTCCTTAAAAACCTCGTCGAGTCTCGCCATATATATTATCTCTCCTTAAACAAATTATAAAATTTCTAAAATAATTTTTATAGTACAAGTAAGAATGCTTTATGTTTAATTAATTCATCACTTATAAATTTTATTCTTCAAAAGAGATCCAAATCTTCTTTTACCATTATTATAGTAACTCATTCACTAAAATAGCCTACCTCAACTCCTCTTCTTCGTTAAGTGAAATCATGCTTCATTAAATAATTCGTACTATATATACTACTTCATTAAATAATTCTTACTATATATGTATCTATATACATAATAACAAGCACTATACAATCTATTCAAGAAATAAATCAATCCATCATTTATAGTCTCTTTTTGGGAAGGATTTCTTCTCCCTTATATGATTTTAATTCATTTAACCTTTAATCTATTTTCTTTATAGTAGGTTTCATACTTACCCATATATAAATGGGTAGTATAAGAAATATTTGATTAAGCAAGTTACTAGGTAGAGAAATATATCACGTTTATTATTTTCACCTTATTTTCAAGGGTCCACCGGTGGGGCCTTGACCTTGAGCTCCTCACAAGAACAATTATACGTTTATTTTTTTTAAATTGTGATAAAGATAAAAGGAGGGATATTACATCCTCCTCCCCTTAAAAATAACACCGTCCTCGGTGTTCATTCTTTTCAGCAGTTTTTCCTCTCTTCTGTAGTCAACCTTTGCCTATTTTTGTCATTTCTGTTTTTTCTCCTTTGCACTTTCATGACTCCTTTTCAAGTCCCTCTCGATCACATCTGCATTTTTCACTACACAACCAGAATTCAAAGAACCGTAAAAACTTCTCATTAATTCCATAATCAAACTCATAAATATAAACAATGAGCCATTTTATTGCAGCATATCATTTGCAATTCATGGAATATCTTTAGTCTTTGTTTGTGCTTTTATTATCACAAACACACTTACATCCAGTTCTCTAAGAATTGTAGACTGTTTAATTTAATCAATACATCAATCATTTGATCCAGGAAATTCTTGCCTAACACCCCAGTGCTCACGCAGCAATCCTTTCGGAGATTTCTTGCCTAACACCACAGTGCTCACACAGCAATACTTTCTCCCATGCATACTAAGCAGCGTCCTGCCTCCCGCATATGCATTTTAGTATCGTTTGCCTAGGTCTTTACAGCTTCTGATTCATTCGAGAATCCTGGCGGCTGTCAAGTCCTTGATTTCTAGGGAATGTTTTAGTGCCCTTAACACACTCTTACATAATTCCCCTCAAGCCTTCTCGCTCGAGTCCTGGAATTTATTTCCCCTCAAGCCTCCTCGCTTGAGTCTAGGAAAATATCTTTCAAAATTATCGATTATTTCATCATATTACATTTCGTAACCTTATGATTACTCTGACCAATTTAGTTCTAGTTCTTTATTCAACAATAATTATAAAAATTTAAGAATACATAACAGTTGTGATGTGGACCTTAAATCCTCACCTCCTTACCATGCATAATATATTACACTCTTCGAACAAGTTCCACCGGGTTTTGATCATCTGCCAAATCCCCTTGTCAATATAACAATATCCAATTTGTACGAAATATAATAATCAAAATATTAACTTTTATACAACAATATCTATAGATGATCACTTAACCTCAATCCTATCCTCCACCATTTTAAAAACAGTATTAGTTTACTTGTACAACTTTTTCCGTTCATGCTAATACCATGTAAGTAATAAGAATTTATCTTATATGTATAACTGCATACCTTTATAACCACATACCTTCCTGAAGGTGACGACATATATCTTTATTGTATGATGCTCATATGCCGAGGTAGAGGCTCACTTCTATTTAACACATATTAGTATTATACTCAACATCTTGTGAAAACCATAACCAAACTAAAATAGGTAGTCAAGGTAAAGTATACTTTTATCTCATAAATCTAAAATACAAACCTTTATAACACCCACTCAAATATCCCAACATCCATAGTAGAGATCACTTACTAAGGAGAATATAAAATTATACCATATGCATTATATATACAAAAACAAAATGGGCTATAACAAAAGAAGATTTCCTTGTCGTTTATCTAGTAACAGATAGGTTAATCTTCTATTCGAACGTCATCTAAACCTCACTAATATATAAGCCAAACTTAACTGTGCCTCGTGCTTACCTTAGACCTAATGAAAATCCCAAATTAGCATGCCTCTTTTGTTATTTGACTGTACTAACATTTTACAAAACCTTCTCTACTCAATGGTCTTTACACTGCTTATTCTATATCAATAAGCATATCCCTAATCACCTTAAATTAAAAAAATTTATATGGGCTAACAAAATTACCCTAATATAACATTTATTGTAACTATGTCCAAATCAAGATACGTGAACCTCCACAATACATGAACCTCCACAAATGTCCATCTTTGGTCAAATGATGGTAACAAAGTTCAACAAGCATATTTAATGAGTCTTTGTTCTTCTAGTATCACATGATCGATGTCTTATGATTGTCATTTACCTTTATTCGCTAGACAATCATTCATAAATCATGGACGATATCCTAAGTTTGACCTTTATGATAATAATTCAAAACAAGGCTCATTTCTTTTAAAACATAAATTTACATCACCCCAAATTCCTCGAGATCATGTCGATATGTTATAATTATCTAAGCATAATTAGTTCATGTAGATTTCTATTTAATCCCTCCCCTAGGTATTTTAGTAGAAGGTAGACTTCAGTTTAGTCATGATACTCATTTATGCTACTTGACCTATTATTTCAAGCCCTTTATACTTAGGATGATCTATATGACAACACTAGAATCCTCCAAATGAGTTTATATTACGCCTCCTCGTTAAAGTATTAGGAGAATTACTTAAATTCCCTTTATGATTTTTATATCATGTGTAACACAATGGTGACTAAAGAAAGTAGTTAAGGAAGACAACTTTCTCTTTGAAGCATGTTTGCATCTTAAACTGATCAAGTTTATGGGTTGAGACATAGACTTTTGTTTTTGCAGGTAGGATAAGATGACCATCAACACCATCACAACACACTTTAATCATTTACTCGAGATTAGCATTGAATTTTAGAAGACTATTCGCTATATATATATGGAAAAATCGAAGATCCATCATACTACAATCAAACAAAATGACGAATTTTTAATAATGAAAGATCATTCAACATATACTCTAATCAATTAAGCATCATCATCAAAGCACATTTTAATGATTCACCTATGATTAGTATTGAACAATTAGATGATTAGTATGGAGAATTAGAATTACTAGTGACCCTTAAACAAGGCTTTGAAAAACAAGTTCATGTCTATCATTCATGACCGAATACATGCAAATCACCATACTCAAATACACACAAGTACCATTAGAATGTTCAATTAAACCAATTAAAGTGAATTCCTTTAATTCATAACTATACCTTTAATATTTCAACATGAGAATGACTTTTTCTATGCATTTATTCCACCATGCAAGACTAATACAATGTCATACAATCCAATAAACTTTCTATTTTTCAGCATGCAACCTAGTGCAAAATACAAGACAAAAATGAAGTATAATTTCTATACTTACAGTTCTAACCTGACGAGTAATGGAATCCCATATTTTGTAATTGGATAATGTACTCTCGTCCATTCCCGACATTCAAAACAACAATTTGTTTGTTAGTTTCAAAAACCTACATACTTCTTTACCTTATGTTCAGCCCGTATTGGCCCGAGTGCTGAAACCTCAGCTCTGATACCATATGTCACGAACCCAAATTCTCGTAAAATTTAAAACTTTTCTAAGTGCCTAAAATGCCACTAAAATATATGCAGAAATAAAAAGTGTGGGTTTACTTTCTTAAATTATTGCTTACCAATAATTAAAACTTTGCAATGTCAACATAACAAGATCATAAGGCGAATATATTAGCATTATACATCACATAAACAACCAACCTTATGTATACATCAAAGTAATCATAAACACTTTTAAGGACAGAATCAAGTACTCATACATAAGACACATTGAGAAACACCATAGGAACCATAGGAGACAAAAATATAACGTGGTTCACCCGTACACGGGCTAGTCCACAAAGGTGTGTGTGCATCTTTTATTATTCTTTAAAGGAAATCAGGGGTTACAATCCAGCAATCATTGTTGCGATAAATCTCCTTCTAATAATCTCAAATCCTTTCATCACAAAACTGCAATATAAAATTTCAATTTCCTTGAGAGTTTTTCCACAATAAAAACTCCCTTAAAAGTTTATGTGTAACATCATAAACTTTTAAGTAACTTAACCACAACACTCATGTTGCAAGTGTCACAACTCACTTCTCGTCATACAAGATTTATAAGGCTTTATTACGAGGATTTTCTTTTAACATAACCCAATAAGTCTCACTCACCTAAACAAGTGATGGATAATACGTTTATGAAGCACACAAGATTATGTACTAGATGACTAACTCAATAATGCATCCTCTCAACAATAAATATATTGTGATTCTCTTTAAATAATTTTCCCAAGAGAAACCTCACTTTTTCTTTATGATAAGTCAATGTTTGATTAACTACTACACCCTTACATGTTATACAAATTTAAAGGTTTAAAGACCATATCTCTAATGATAGGACCAAATCAAGATAACAAGAAACTTGTAAGAGTTGTCTTTACTATTCTAGCGAGGACAAGTTAACAAGTTATGCTAAGAGTACATATATATTTATATATATGTACAAAATATGCAGCTTGAGTGCCCTAACTGGCATTAAATAAACATCACTTAGCCGACAGATACAACATCAAATAAATATAATAACTGCATTAGTAAATCAATATGTTTGCGCTAAACAACATACAATTATATTAGAAATTTAGCTACCATGAGTATTGTCATTTCTAAATATTTGAGCAAGGCTTTAACTAAATACCATGGATATATATTATAAGAAAAAGATCCGAGATCGGGCTTCATGAAACCACGGAAGCAGAAATATAATAAGATCATTAAATATGAGCATACCTTTATACCCAGTTTATTTTACACTTATTATTCTAAAATTCCAAACATACCGCAGAGATCGATCTCAAGGTCATCTTTGTCAAATAAATTCTTATAGAATGATGCAGAGATCGAAACATCCTCGTCGAACTTCTATCAACACTAAGATCGGTTCGAACATGATCCAGCATGAAAGGGTAGTGAAGGGTCCGATGCCATTAATTCTTCAAACTCAGAAATTGTTTAGCAGAATTATATTAATGGATAAAATAGAGCTTTTCCAGGGCTTCTTCCTAATGCTAACATGTTGGCTTTTCTCCTAAAACGAAAGTAGGTGAGCAGTCTATCTAAGTCGCTATTCACTATATAAAGGTAGGTGCAGAATTATATTTATACAATTGAACTGCGAGTGCATCCTGCCAACTAGTTCCTTGAGGCATATTTCAAATTAACAACTGCAAAAGTTGTTGTTTCCACTCTCTGTACTCGCAAATGCCAAGCTGAGAAGACGCAGAGGGAAAAATCCCGTGGCATGCTTCATGCAGAGACCCAAGAATAAGAACTAATCAATCTCAGGATTTACTACTTGTCCTAGCCAACATGTACATGAGCGCAGATCAATACTCCAAAAGAAAAAAAAAAACACAGTTTAGCTATGTCACACAGAGCATATGAGTGGAGGTCACAGAGCATCTTACGGGAGTTACAACAGACAACAGAAATGTACGACTAAAACCCTATGGTTTTGGAAAAGTACGGCATCAAACAAGAAATCCAGCAGGCAGCGAAACTTATAAAACAACGTTTAAGATTGAAATGCATAACATCAGAGTACTCGTTTCTCCTCCAGAGATTAACACTTATGTTTCTTTTGCAAAGATTTCATACTGGCCATCAAAAAATATCTACCAAAACTCGTGTATCATAAACAGGAGTTATTACAATAATGGAGGCTAAAATTTTACTTACCCGGCATAACGAAATCAAGAAGCATAAGTATTACCGTCATAATCTCCTCTATTCTCCATCGCAAGGCTACCATGCAAGCTCTTCGACAATCCATTAAAATACCATTTCCTACAGTGATCCTGTATTCATGTATGAGATCGCGTGACTATAGGTTTGGGTATGAGATCATCCAATAGTTCCTCCCTTCTCTGCACCGAATCCCGAATCAAGAATAATGAAATTATGGCTTTCCCTCTCGACAACCCTCGACCAGCCGAAAAAATGAATCTCCACTTCATTACATCGGCTCCTCTGCCCCGTCCGATCCAGGCGAATCTGCTCCATATAAATTCCATCTCACCACGCGCCGTTAGGAACCCTAACAAACTCCAACCCCAGGTAAGCACGACTAACAGCTTGGCAGTGGTGGATTGTTCCAGCTCTCCATTATGGAGACAACTGGCGATGAGGAGTCGGTTATAGGACACATGGCTATTGTAAGGGTTCAGGTGCTCCCTTAAAGAGACAACCTTCCTAAAAAGGGTTCCTAAATCTCCTTCAAAATGGGCTTGGTGTAATCGTCACCGTTCCACTATCTATCCGTTATATAAAACTCTAAGTGGTGAATTTAATGAGGAGGCACTACCTATCGCCGAGATCCTAATTAAAAACCCTTGTCACCATTGTCCAACACTTAACAACCGTCTCATCAATAAGGAGCTAAAATCGGCGTAGTGGAGAGTTTGTGAGATTTGATAGAGGCACAGATGGCAATGGAGAAAGATCGCCGCCAGGAGACAATTTCCTTAAAAACCTCGTCCAGTCTCGCCATATATATTATCTCTCCTTAAACAAATTATAAAATTTCTAAAATAATTTTTATAGTACAAGTAAGAATGCTTTATGTTTAATTAATTCATCACTTATAAATTTTATTCTTCAAAAGAGATCTAAATCTTCTTTTACCATTATTATAGTAACTCATTCACTAAAATAGCCTACCTCAACTCCTCTTCTTCGTTAAGTGAAATCATGCTTCATTAAATAATTCGTACTATATATACTACTTCATTAAATAATTCTTACTATATATGTATCTATATACATAATAACAAGCACTATACAATCTATTCAAGAAATAAATCAATCCATCATTTATAGTCTCTTTTTGGGAAGGATTTCTTCTCCCTTATATGATTTTAATTCATTTAACCTTTAATCTATTTTCTTTATAGTAGGTTTCATACTTACCCATATATAAATGGGTAGTATAAGAAATATTTGAGTAAGCAAGTTACTAGGTAGAGAAATATATCACGTTTATTATTTTCACCTTATTTTCAAGGGTCCACTGGTGGGGCCTTGACCTTGAGCTCCTCACGAGAACAAGTATACGTTTATTTTTTTTAAATTGTGATAAAGATAAAAGGAGGGATATTACATCCTCCTCCCCTTAAAAATAACACCGTCCTCGGTGTTCATTCTTTTCAGCAGTTTGTCCTCTCTTCTGTAGTCAACCTTTGCCTATTTTTGTCATTTCTGTTTGTTCTCCTTTGCACTTTCATGACTCCTTTTCAAGTCCCTCTCGATCACATCTGCATTTTTCACTACACAACCAGAATTCAAAGAACCGTAAAAACTTCTCATCAATTCCATAATCAAACTCATAAATATAAACAATGAGCCATTTTATTGCAGCATATCATTTGCAATTCATGGAATATCTTTAGTCTTTGTTTGTGCTTTTATTATCACAAACACACTTACATCCAGTTCTCTAAGAATTGTAGACTGTTTAATTTAATCGATACATCAATCATTTGATCCAGGAAATTCTTGCCTAACACCCCAGTGCTCACGCAGCAATCCTTTCGGAGATTTCTTGCCTAACACCACAGTGCTCACACAGCAATACTTTCTCCCATGCATACTAAGCAGCGTCCTGCCTCCCGCATATGCATTTTAGTATCGTTTGCCTAGGTCTTTACAGCTTGCTGATTCATTCGAGAATCCTGGCGGCTATCAAGTCCCTGATTTCTAGGGAATGTTTTAGTGCCCTTAACACACTCTTACATAATTCCCCTCAAGCCTTCTCGCTCGAGTCCTGGAATTTATTTCCCCTCAAGCCTCCTCGCTTGAGTCTAGGAAAATATCTTTCAAAATTATCGATTATTTCATCATATTACATTTCGTAACCTTATGATTACTTTGACCAATTTAGTTCTAGTTCTTTATTCAACAATAATTATAAAAATTTAAGAATACATAACAGTTGTGATGTGGATCTTAAATCCTCACCTCCTTACCATGCATAATATATTACACTCTTCGAACAAGTTCCACCGGGTTTTGATCATCTGCCAAATCCCCTTGTCAGTATAACAATATCCAATTTGTACGAAATATAATAATCAGAATATTAACTTTTATACAACAATATCTATAGATGATCACTTAACCTCAATCCTATCCTCCACCATTTTAAACACAGTATTAGTTTACTTGTACAACTTTTTCCGTTCATGCTAATACCATGTAAGTAATAAAAATTTATCTTATATGTATAACTGCATACCTTTATAACCACATACCTTCCTGAAGGTGACGACATATATCTTTATTGTATGATGCTCATATGCCGAGGTAGAGGCTCACTTCTATTTAACACATATTAGTATTATACTCAACATCTTGTGAAAACCATAACCAAACTGAAATAGGTAGTCAAGGTAAAGTATACTTTTATCTCATAAATCTAAAATACAAACCTTTATAACACCCACTCAAATATCCCAACATCCATAGTAGAGATCACTTACTAAGGAGTATATAAAATTATACCATATGCATTATATATACAAAAACAAAATGGGCTATAACAAAAGAAGATTTCCTTGTCGTTTATCTAGTAACAGATAGGTTAATCTTCTATTCGAACGTCATCTAAACCTCACTAATATATAAGCCAAACTTAACTGTGCCTCGTGCTTACCTTAGACCTAATGAAAATCCCAAATTAGCATGCCTCTTTTTTTATTTGACTGTACTAACATTTTACAAAACCTTCTCTACTCAATGGTCTTTACACAGCTTATTCTATATCAATAAGCATATCCCTAATCACCTTAAATTAAAAAAATTTATATGGGCTAACAAAAGTACCCTAATATAACATTTATTGTAACTATGTCCAAATCAAGATACGTGAACCTCCACAAATGTCCATCTTTGGTCAAATGATGGTAACAAAGTTCAACAAGCATATTTAATGAGTCTTTGTTCTTCTAGTATCACATGATCGATGTCTTATGATTGTCATTTACCTTTATTCGCTAGACAATCATTCATAAATCATGGACGATATCCTAAGTTTGACCTTTATGATAATAATTCAAAACAAGGCTCATTTCTTTTAAAACATAAATTTACATCACCCCAAATTCCTCGAGATCATGTCGATATGTTATAATTATCTAAGCATAATTAGTTCATGTAGATTTCTATTTAATCCCTCCCCTAGGTATTTTAGTAGAAGGTAGACTTCAGTTTAGTCATGATACTCATTTATGCTACTTGACCTATTATTTCAAGCCCTTTATACTTAGGATGATCTATATGACAACACTAGAATCCTCCAAATGAGTTTATATTACGCCTCCTCGTTAAAGTATTAGGAGAATTACTTAAATTCCCTTTATGATTTTTATATCATGTGTAACACAATGGTGACTAAAGAAAGTAGTTAAGGAAGACAACTTTCTCTTTGAAGCATGTTTGCATCTTAAACTGATCAAGTTTATGGGTTGAGACATAGACTTTTATTTTTGCAGGTAGGATAAGATGACCATCAACACCATCACCACACACTTTAATCATTTACTCGAGATTAGCATTGAATTTTAGAAGACTATTCGCTATATATATATGGAAAAATCGAAGAGCCATCATGCTACAATCAAACAAAATGACGAATTTTTAATAATGAAAGATCATTCAACATATACTCTAATCAATTAAGCATCATCATCAAAGCACATTTTAATGATTCACCTATGATTAGTATTGAACAATTAGATGATTAGTATGGAGAATTAGAAGTACTAGTGACCCTTAAACAAGGCTTTGAAAAACAAGTTCATGTCTATCATTCATGACCGAATACATGCAAATCACCATACTCAAATACACACAAGTACCATTAGAATGTTCAATTAAACCAATTAAAGTGAATTCCTTTAATTCATAACTATACCTTTAATATTTCAACATGAGAATGACTTTTTCTATGCATTTATTCCACCATGCAAGACTAATACAATGTCATACAATCCAATAAACTTTCTATTTTTCAGCATGCAACCTAGTGCAAAATACAAGACAAAAATGAAGTATAATTTCTATACTTACAGTTCTAACCCGACGAGTAATGGAATCCCATATTTTGTAATTGGATAATGTACTCTCGTCCATTCCCGACATTCAAAACAATAATTTGTTTGTTAGTTTCAAAAACCTACATACTTCTTTACCTTATGTTGAGCCCGTATTGGCCCGAGTGCTGAAACCTCAGCTCTGATACCATATGTCACGAACCCAAATTCTCGTAAAATTTAAAACTTTTCTAAGTGCCTAAAATGCCACTAAAATATATGCAGAAATAAAAAGTGTGGGTTTACTTTCTTAAATTATTGCTTACCAATAATTAAAACTTTGCAATGTCAACATAACAAGATCATAAGGCGAATATATTAGCATTATACATCACATAAACAACCAACCTTATGTATACATCAAAGTAATCATAAACACTTTTAAGGACAGAATCAAGTACTCATACATAAGACACATTGAGAAACACCATAGGAACCATAGGAGACAAAAATATAACATGGTTCACCCGTACACGGGCTAGTCCACAAAGGTGTGTGTGCATCTTTTATTATTCTTTAAAGGAAATCAGGGGTTACAATCCAGCAATCATTGTTGCGATAAATCTCCTTCTAATAATCTCAAATCCTTTCATCACAAAACTGCAATATAAAATTTCAATTTCCTTGAGAGTTTTTCCACAATAAAAACTCCCTTAAAAGTTTATGTGTAACATCATAAACTTTTAAGTAACTTAACCACAACACTCATGTTGCAAGTGTCACAACTCACTTCTCGTCATACAAGATTTATAAGGCTTTATTACGAGGATTTTCTTTTAACATAACCCAATAAGTCTCACTCACCTAAACAAGTGATGGATAATACGTTTATGAAGCACACAAGATTATGTACTAGATGACTAACTCAATAATGCATCTTCTCAACAATAAATATATTGTGATTCTCTTTAAATAATTTTCCCAAGAGAAACCTCACTTTTTCTTTATGATAAGTCAATGCTTGATTAACTACTACACCCTTACATGTTATACAAATTTAAAGGTTTAAAGACCATATCTCTAATGATAGGACCAAATCAAGATAACAAGAAACTTGTAAGAGTTGTCTTTACTATTCTAGCGAGGACAAGTTAACAAGTTATGCTAAGCGTACATATATATTTATATATATGTACAAAATATGCAGCTTGAGTGTCCTAACTGGCATTAAATAAACATCACTTAGCCGACATATACAACATCAAATAAATATAATAACTGCATTAGTAAATCAATATGTTTGCGCTAAACAACATACAATTATATTAGAAATTTAGCTACCATGAGTATTGTCATTTCTAAATATTTGAGCAAGGCTTTAACTAAATACCACGGATATATATTATAAGAAAAAGATCCGAGATTGGGCTTCATGAAACCACGGAAGCAGAAATATAATAAGATCATTAAATATGAGCATACCTTTATACCCAGTTTATTTTACACTTATTATTCTAAAATTCCAAACATACCGCAGAGATCGATCTCAAGGGCATCTTTGTCAAATAAATTCTTATAGAATGATGCAGAGATCGAAACATCCTCGTCGAACTTCTATCAACACTAAGATCGGTTCGAACATGATCCAGCATGAAAGGGTAGTGAAGGGTCCGATGCCATTAATTCTTCAAACTCAGAAATTGTTTAGCAGAATTATATTAATGGATAAAATAGAGCTTTTCAAGGGCTTCTGCCTAATGCTAACATGTTGGCTTTTCTCCTAAAACGAAAGTAGGCGAGCAGTCTATCTAAGTCGCTATTCACTATATAAAGGTAGGTGCAGAATTATATTTATACAATTGAACTGCGAGTGCATCCTGCCAACTAGTTCCTTGAGGCATATTTCAAATTAACAACTGCAAAAGTTGTTGTTTCCACTCTCTGTACTCACAAATGCCAAGCTAAGTAGACGCAGAGGGAAAAAAACCGTGGCATGCTTCATGCAGAGACCCAAGAATAAGAACTAATCAATCTCAGGATTTACTAGTTGTCCTAGCCAGCATGTACATGAGCGCAGATCAATACTCCAAAAGAAAAAAAAACACAGTTTAGCTATGTCACACAAAGCATATGAGTGGAGGTCACAGAGCATCTTACGGGAGTTACAACAGACAACAGAAATGTACGACTAAAACCCTATGGTTTTGGAAAAGTACGACATTAAACAAGAAATCCAGCAGGCAGCGAAACTTATAAAACAACGTTTAAGATTGAAATGCATAACATCAGAGTACTCATTTCTCCTCCAGAGATTAACACTTATGTTTCTTTTGCAAAGATTTCATACTGGCCATCAAAAAATATCTACCAAAACTCGTGTATCATAAACAGGAGTTATTACAATAATGGAGGCTAAAATTTTACTTACCCGTCATAACGAAATCAAGAAGCATAAGTATTACCGTCATAATCTCCTCTATTCTCCATTGCAAGGCTACCATGCAAGCTCTTCGACAATCCATTAAAATACCATTTCCTACAGTGATCCTGTATTCATGTATGAGATCGCGTGACTATAGGTTTGGGTATGACATCATCCAATAGTTCCTCCCTTCTCTGCACCGAATCCCGAATCAAGAATAATGAAATTATGGATTTCCCTCTCGAGAACCCTCGACCAACCGAAAAAATGAATCTCCACTTCATTCGTCGGCTCCTCTCCCCCGTCCAATCCAGGCGAATCTACTCCATATAAATTCCATCTCACCACGCGCCGTTAGGAACCCTAACAAATTCAAACCCCAGGTAAGCACGACTAACAGCTTGGCAGTGGTGGATTGCTCCATCTCTCCATTATGGAGACAACTGGCGATGAGGATTCGGCTATAGGACACATGGCTATTGTAAGGGTTCAGGTGCTCCCTTAAAGAGACAACCTTCCTAAAAAGGGTTCCTAAATCTCCTTCAAAATGGGCTCGGTGTAATCGTCACCGTTCCACTATCTATCCGTTATATAAAACTCTAAGTGGTGAATTTAATGAGGAGGCACTACCTATCGCCGAGATCCTAATTAAAAACCCTTGTCACCATCGTCGAACACTTAACAACCGTCTCATCAATAAGGAGCTAAAATCGGCGTAGTGGAGAGTTTGTGAGATTTGATAGAGGCACAGATGGCAATGGAGAAAGATCGCCGCCAGGAGACAATTTCCTTAAAAACCTCGTCGAGTCTCGCCATATATATTATCTCTCCTTAAACAAATTATAAAATTTCTAAAATAATTTTTATAGTACAAGTAAGAATGCTTTATGTTTAATTAATTCATCACTTATAAATTTTATTCTTCAAAAGAGATCCAAATCTTCTTTTACCATTATTATAGTAACTCATTCACTCAAATAGCCTACCTCAACTCCTCTTCTTCGTTAAGTGAAATCATGCTTCATTAAATAATTCGTACTATATATACTACTTCATTAAATAATTCTTACTATATATGTATCTATATACATAATAACAAGCACTATACAATCTATTCAAGAAATAAATCAATCCATCATTTATAGTCTCTTTTTGGGAAGGATTTCTTCTCCCTTATATGATTTTAATTCATTTAACCTTTAATCTATTTTCTTTATAGTAGGTTTCATACTTACCCATATATAAATGGGTAGTATAAGAAATATTTGATTAAGCAAGTTACTAGGTAGAGAAATATATCACGTTTATTATTTTCACCTTATTTTCAAGGGTCCACTGGTGGGGCCTTGACCTTGAGCTCCTCACGAGAACAAGTATACGTTTATTTTTTTTAAATTGTGATAAAGATAAAAGGAGGGATATTGCATCCTCCTCCCCTTAAAAATAACACCGTCCTCGGTGTTCATTCTTTTCAGCAGTTTGTCCTCTCTTCTGTAGTCAACCTTTGCCTACTTTTGTCATTTCTGTTTGTTCTCCTTTGCACTTTCATGACTCCTTTTCAAGTCCCTCTTGATCACATCTGCATTTTTCACTACACAACCAGAATTCAAAGAACCGTAAAAACTTCTCATCAATTCCATAATCAAACTCATAAATATAAACAATGAGCCATTTTATTGCAGCATATCATTTGCAATTCATGGAATATCTTTAGTCTTTGTTTGTGCTTTTATTATCACAAACACACTTACATCCAGTTCTCTAAGAATTGTAGACTGTTTAATTTAATCAATACATCAATCATTTGATCCAGGAAATTCTTGCCTAACACCCCAGTGCTCACGCAGCAATCCTTTCGGAGATTTCTTGCCTAACACCACAGTGCTCACACAGCAATACTTTCTCCCATGCATACTAAGCAGCGTCCTGCCTCCCGCATATGCATTTTATTATCGTTTGCCTAGGTCTTTACAGCTTGCTGATTCATTCGAGAATCCTGGCGGCTGTCAAGTCCCTGATTTCTAGGGAATGTTTTAGTGCCCTTAACACACTCTTACATAATTCCCCTCAAGCCTTCTCGCTCGAGTCCTGGAATTTATTTCCCCTCAAGCCTCCTCGCTTGAGTCTAGGAAAATATCTTTCAAAATTATCGATTATTTCATCATACTACATTTCGTAACCTTATGATTACTCTGACCAATTTAGTTCTAGTTCTTTATTCAACAATAATTATAAAAATTTAAGAATACATAACAGTTGTGATGTGGACCTTAAATCCTCACCTCCTTACCATGCATAATATATTACACTCTTCGAACAAGTTCCACCGGGTTTTGATCATCTGCCAAATCCCCTTGTCAGTATAACAATATCCAATTTGTACGAAATATAATAATCAGAATATTAACTTTTATACAACAATATCTATAGATGATCACTTAACCTCAATCCTATCCTCCACCATTTTAAACACAATATTAGTTTACTTGTACAACTTTTTCCGTTCATGCTAATACCATGTAAGTAATAAGAATTTATCTTATATGTATAAGTGCATACCTTTATAACCACATACCTTCCTGAAGGTGACGGCATATATCTTTATTGTATGATGCTCATATGCCGAGGTAGAGGCTCACTTCTATTTAACACATATTAGTATTATACTCAACATCTTGTGAAAACCATAACCAAACTGAAATAGGTAGTCAAGGTAAAGTATACTTTTATCTCATAAATCTAAAATACAAACCTTTATAACACCCACTCAAATATCCCAACATCCATAGTAGAGATCACTTACTAAGGAGTATATAAAATTATACCATATGCATTATATATACAAAAACAAAATGGGCTATAACAAAAGAAGATTTCCTTGTCATTTATCTAGTAACAGATAGGTTAATCTTCTATTCGAACGTCATCTAAACCTCACTAATATATAAGCCAAACTTAACTGTGCCTCGTGCTTACCTTAGACCTAATGAAAATCCCAAATTAGCATGCCTCTTTTGTTATTTGACTGTACTAACATTTTTCAAAACCTTCTCTACTCAATGGTCTTTACACTGCTTATTCTATATCAATAAGCATATCCCTAATCACCTTAAATTAAAAAAATTTATATGGGCTAACAAAAGTACCCTAATATAACATTTATTGTAACTATGTCCAAATCAAGATACGTGAACCTCCACAATACATGAACCTCCACAAATGTATATCTTTGGTCAAATGATGGTAACAAAGTTCAACAAGCATATTTAATGAGTCTTTGTTCTTCTAGTATCACATGATCGATGTCTTATGATTGTCATTTACCTTTATTCGCTAGACAATCATTCATAAATCATGGACGATATCCTAAGTTTGACCTTTATGATAATAATTCAAAACAAGGCTCATTTCTTTTAAAACATAAATTTACATCACCCCAAATTCCTCGAGATCATGTCGATATGTTATAATTATCTAAGCATAATTAGTTCATGTAGATTTCTATTTAATCCCTCCCCTAGGTATTTTAGTAGAAGGTAGACTTCAGTTTAGTCATGATACTCATTTATGCTACTTGACCTATTATTTCAAGCCCTTTATACTTAGGATGATCTATATGACAACACTAGAATCCTCCAAATGAGTTTATATTACGCCTCCTCATTAAAGTATTAGGAGAATTACTTAAATTCCCTTTATGATTTTTATATCATGTGTAACACAATGCTGACTAAAGAAAGTAGTTAAGGAAGACAACTTTCTCTTTGAAGCATGTTTGCATCTTAAACTGATCAAGTTTATGGGTTGAGACATAGACTTTTGTTTTTGCAGGTAGGATAAGATGACCATCAACACCATCACGTCACACTTTAATCATTTACTCGAGATTAGCATTGAATTTTAGAAGACTATTCGCTATATATATATGGAAAAATCGAAGAGCCATCATACTACAATCAAACAAAATGACGAATTTTTAATAATGAAAGATCATTCAACATATACTCTAATCAATTAAGCATCATCATCAAAGCACATTTTAATCATTCACCTATGATTAGTATTGAACAATTAGATGATTAGTATGGAGAATTAGAAGTACTAGTGACCCTTAAACAAGGCTTTGAAAAATAAGTTCATGTCTATCATTCATGACCGAATACATGCAAATCACCATACTCAAATACACACAAGTACCATTAGAATGTTCAATTAAACCAATTAAAGTGAATTCCTTTAATTCATAACTATACCTTTAATATTTCAACATGAGAATGACTTTTTCTATGCATTTATTCCACCATGCAAGACTAATACAATGTCATACAATCCAATAAACTTTCTATTTTTCAGCATGCAACCTAGTGCAAAATACAAGACAAAAATGAAGTATAATTTCTATACTTACAGTTCTAACCGGACGAGTAATGGAATCCCATATTTTGTAATTGGATAATGTACTCTCGTCCATTCCCGGCATTCAAAACAACAATTTGTTTGTTAGTTTCAAAAACCTACATACTTCTTTACCTTATGTTGAGCCCGTATTGGCCCGAGTGCTGAAACCTCAGCTCTGATACCATATCTCACGAACCCAAATTATCGTAAAATTTAAAACTTTTCTAAGTGCCTAAAATGCCACGAAAATATATGCAGAAATAAAAAGTGTGGGTTTACTTTCTTAAATTATTGCTTACCAATAATTCAAACTTTGCAATGTCAACATAACAAGATCATAAGGCGAATATATTAGCATTATACATCACATAAACAACCAACCTTATGTATACATCAAAGTAATCATAAACACTTTTAAGGACAGAATCAAGTACTCATACATAAGACACATTGAGAAACACCATAGGAACCATAGGAGACAAAAATATAACGTGGTTCACCCGTACACGGGCTAGTCCACAAAGGTGTGTGTGCATCTTTTATTATTCTTTAAAGGAAATCAGGGGTTACAATCCAGCAATCATTGTTGCGATAAATCTCCTTCTAATAATCTCAAATCCTTTCATCACAAAACTGCAATATAAAATTTCAATTTCCTTGAGAGTTTTTCCACAATAAAAACTCCCTTAAAAGTTTATGTGTAACATCATAAACTTTTAAGTAACTTAACCACAACACTCATGTTGCAAGTGTCACAACTCACTTCTCGTCATACAAGATTTATAAGGCTTTATTACGAGGATTTTCTTTTAACATAACCCAATAAGTCTCACTCACCTAAACAAGTGATGGATAATACGTTTATGAAGCACACAATATTATGTACTAGATGACTAACTCAATAATGCATCCTCTCAACAATAAATATATTGTGATTCTCTTTAAATAATTTTCCCAAGAGAAACCTCACTTTTTCTTTATGATAAGTCAATGCTTGATTAACTACTACACCCTTACATGTTATACAAATTTAAAGGTTTAAAGACCATATCTCTAATGATAGGACCAAATCAAGATAACAAGAAACTTGTAAGAGTTGTCTTTACTATTCTAGCGAGGACAAGTTAACAAGTTATGCTAAGAGTACATATATATTTATATATATGTACAAAATATGCAGCTTGAGTGCCCTAACTGGCATTAAATAAACATCACTTAGCCGACAGATACAACATCAAATAAATATAATAACTGCATTAGTAAATCAATATGTTTGCGCTAAACAACATACAATTATATTAGAAATTTAGCTACCATGAGTATTGTCATTTCTAAATATTTGAGCAAGGCTTTAACTAAATACCACGGATATATATTATAAGAAAAAGATTCGAGATCGGGCTTCATGAAACCACGGAAGCAGAAATATAATAAGATCATTAAATATGAGCATACCTTTATACCTAGTTTATTTTACACTTATTATTTTAAAATTCCAAACATACCGCAGAGATCGATCTCAAGGGCATCTTTGTCAAATAAATTCTTATAGAATGATGCAGAGATCGAAACATCCTCGTCGAACTTCTATCAACACTAAGATCGGTTCGAACATGATCCAGCATGAAAGGGTAGTGAAGGGTCCGATGCCATTAATTCTTCAAACTCAGAAATTGTTTAGCAGAATTATATTAATTGATAAAATAGAGCTTTTCCAGGGCTTCTGCCTAATGCTAACATGTTGGCTTTTCTCCTAAAACGAAAGTAGGCGAGCAGTCTATCTAAGTCGCTATTCACTATATAAAGGTAGGTGCAGAATTATATTTATACAATTGACTTGCGAGTGCATCCTGCCAACTAGTTCCTTGAGGCATATTTCAAATTAACAACTGCAAAAGTTGTTGTTTCCACTCTCTGTACTCGCAAATGCCAAGCTGAGCAGACGCAGAGGGAAAAATCCCGTGGCATGCTTCATGCAGAGACCCAAGAATAAGAACTAATCAATCTCAGGATTTACTACTTGTCCTAGCCAGCATGTACATGAGCGCAGATCAATACTCCAAAAGAAAAAAAAAACACAGTTTAGCTATGTCACACAGAGCATATGAGTGGAGGTCACAGAGCATCTTACGGGAGTTACAACAGACAAAAGAAATGTACGACTAAAACCCTATGGTTTTGGAAAAGTACGGCATCAAACAAGAAATCCAGCAGGCAACAAAACTTATAAAACAACGTTTAAGATTGAAATGCATAACATCAGAGTACTCGTTTCTCCTCCAGAGATTTACACTTATGTTTCTTTTGCAAAGATTTCATACTGGCCATCAAAAAATATCTACCAAAACTTGTGTATCATAAACAGGAGTTATTACAATAATGGAGTCTAAAATTTTACTTACCCGGCATAACGAAATCAAGAAGCATAAGTATTACTGTCATAATCTCCTCTATTCTCCATCGCAAGGCTACCATGCAAGCTCTTCGACAATCCATTAAAATACCATTTCCTACAGTGATCCTTTATTCATGTATGAGATCGCGTGACTATAGGTTTGGTTATGAGATCATCCAACAGTTCCTCCCTTCTCTGCACCGAATCCCGAATCAAGAATAATGAAATTATGGCTTTCCCTCTCGAGAACCCTCGACCAGCCGAAAAAATGAATCTCCACTTCATTACGTCGGCTCCTCTCCCCCGTCCTATCCAGGCGAATCCGCTCCATATAAATTCCATCTCACCACGCGCCGTTAGGAACCCTAACAAACTCCAACCCCAGGTAAGCACGACTAACAGCTTGGTAGTGGTGGATTGTTCCAGCTCTCCATTATGGAGACAACTGGTGATGAGGAGTTGGTTATAGGACACATGGCTATTGTAAGGGTTCAGGTGCTCCCTTAAAGAGACAACCTTCCTAAAAAGGGTTCCTAAATCTCCTTCAAAATGGGCTCGGTGTAATCGTCACCGTTCCACTATCTATCCATTATATAAAACTCTAAGTGGTGAATTTAATGAGGAGGCACTACCTATCGCCGAGATCCTTATTAAAAACCCTTGTCACCATCGTCCAACACTTAACAACCGTCTCATCAATAAGGAGCTAAAATCAGCGTAGTGGAGAGTTTGTGAGATTTGATAGAGGCACAGATGGCAATGGAGAAAGATCGCCGCCAGGAGACAATTTCCTTAAAAACCTTGTCCAGTCTCGCCATATATATTATCTCTCCTTAAACAAATTATAAAATTTCTAAAATAATTTTTATAGTACAAGTAAGAATGCTTTATGTTTAATTAATTCATCACTTATAAATTTTATTCTTCAAAAGAGATCCAAATCTTCTTTTACCATTATTATAGTAACTCATTCACTAAAATAGCCTACCTCAACTCCTCTTCTTCGTTAAGTGAAATCATGCTTCATTAAATAATTCGTACTATATATACTACTTCATTAAATAATTCTTACTATATATGTATCTATATACATAATAACAAGCACTATACAATCTATTCAAGAAATAAATCAATCCATCATTTATAGTCTCTTTTTGGGAAGGATTTCTTCTCCCTTATATGATTTTAATTCATTTAACCTTTAATCTATTTTCTTTATAGTAGGTTTCATACTTACCCATATATAAATGGGTAGTATAAGAAATATTTGATTAAGCAAGTTACTAGGTAGAGAAATATATCACATTTATTATTTTCACCTTATTTTCAAGGGTCCACTGGTGGGGCCTTGACCTTGAGCTCCTCACGAGAACACGTATACGTTTATTTTTTTTAAATTGTGATAAGGATAAAAGGAGGGATATTACATTTCGTAATGTCATTTTCTTTTACGAGTGTCATTTTTTGAGCGTTGATTTGAGCTAGAAGTTGTATTTTTGTCTCTTGAGGCTTTAAGGTTTCATTTTGTATCTTTTCCAACTTGCTTTCCAACTGCATGTTATTATTTTGAAACTTCTTAATCACTTTTACTTGCGATTTTCTGTCATCTTCCGACTTCTTAAGTTGTTCCTTAAGATCTTCGTTATGACTTCTGATGCAACTATTTTCTTTCTACGTGTCTAGAATTTTTCCTTCAATGTCTTCCGTAGATTGATCTACCTTCCGACTATTTTTCAACTTCTTAATTTTTGTGATTAGTGTCTTGTTATGATTTCTTAATCTAAAAATTTCTTCAGAATTGTTGGATATTGTTTTATTACTTTTTGTGATCTCTGACTTATGAGTCTTTTTAGACTCATCATTTTGTTGTTGAAGAATTTTTATCTGTTGTCGATACTGGTCGACTATTGATTCTTGATCCTCTAATTTCTTTTGTATCTGCGCCAGTTCTTCATCCTTGTTGCAAATGATTTTGTTCAAGCGTATTATTTCTGCTTTGTAAGCATTTATTTCTTTCTTTATATCTTGATTTTTCAATCTCTGATTGAAATCGGTTTCATTTTTTAATTCCTCAATTTGCGTAGATAATCTCTCAATACGGTTTTTTTGATAATGATTCTCCTGTTCCGTTAATCTCTTAGACATATCCCGCTTCATTATGTCAAATGCTTCTTTTAGTCTAGACTACAATTCTGCTTTAAAATTCGCCATAATTCTTGGCTTGGGATGATAACTTGGTCTTCTTGACTTGGTCTTCCTTGTCGACAACGCGTCTCGACTTCTTGATAAGCCTTCCTTTACTTTTACTTCTTCAATGATAAATGATTGTCCTTGACTTTGATTTCTTCGGTGATAAGTGTTCTTCGACTTCTTTAACAATAAGGAGTTTCGCTTGGACTTTTGATTTTTGTTTTTCTTGGCTTTGTCTTAATGTCTTCTTGACCAGCCTTCTTTGACTTGAATTTGTTTTGTTTCTCCAAACAATTCTTATTCAAAAGAATTGATTTTTTTTTTCTTTGATAATAATAATTGTTATTAAAATTTAATAATAATAATATTATAAATATATTTATTTTTAATAATAATAATTATTAATTAATTAATTAATAATATTTTTATAAACTCTATATATAGTTTAACATATAATTTTTCAAAAATTAAAATATTTAAACAATATAATAATATTATAATGTTTAATATTGATTTATTTTTGAAACTTTTGATAGGGTTGTGAGAATGGAGGCGAGGGCGTGGGTGGAGGACTGGATGTGCATTGGAGTTGGTGGTGGCGGCAGTGGTTGCAAGACAGAAGGATGGACGTAGAAGTGGCGGGAGGGAAGGGTTGTACGGGGAGTTACGCGGTGTATGGAGCTGGCCGCATGGGGATAGCAGTGGGGAGGACTCAGGTGGCGCAGAAGAGTGCAGGAGAAGGGAGTGGTGGAGGAGGGATAAGGTGGATGGGATGGAGTGACGACGTGAGGAGGAGCAGGTGGGCGTGGGGGAAGAGGGTGCAGGAGGTGATGGAGGTCGGCGTGGAGTGGGCAGCGCAGGGATGGAATGGGGAAACACGAGGGAGAAGCGGAGAGAGGTTGCAGGTGGTGGATGGATGGGAGCTACGCGGAATGGGGATGGTGGATGTAAGAACTGGCGGGGTACGTGGAGTGGTGGAGTGAGGGTATCCTGTAGGAGCTGGCATGCGAGGAATGTGTAGGAGGAGTATTGGCAGGAATGAAGAGTGAAAGACTGGCGCAGAGGAGAAGGCTGGGAAATGAAGTGGAGGAGAGGGGGCGATAGTGGAGAGAGGGAGGGTGTGCCGAGAGGAGAGAAGGAGCTACGTGGGAGTGTTGCAGGTGGGGGAACATGGAGGAGGTGGCTGTATAGAAGGGAGAGGCAGGAAGGAGTGGTGTTGTGTTAGTGGTGTGGGAATGAGGGAAGTGAGGGGGGAGGCAGAGCATTAAAGGGACAGTGAGCTGAGAGTGTGGTGCCAGGAATGATGCAACGTGGTGGAAGATGGATATGTGGACAAGAGGCCAAGGGCCTGTATTCTTGGTCAAATACCAATGATGTAGAGAAGCTCTACTTGGATGGTTAAAAACCTGAATTGGATGCCCGAGGAAGGGGCTCTGATACCACTGAAGCAGATATTTCTGTCTTCTAGGGAAATACCCAGTGTAAATAATGTAAATAATCCATATAGGAATATAATAGAATAAATGATAATGTAAGAGATGCTTATTACAATGGTTTGGTTGCCCTTAAATATGGACAAACCTTTAAGATGAGAAGACACATCTTTTCCTAACTATTAAACTATTAACTATATAATTATTTAATTATTTCTTTATTTATGTTCGTTACAATGGTTCAGATATACAACAAATGCAATGGCCAGATATTGGTCTTGGTCCTATAAATGAATATAATACAGAAGGTTTGTTTGATATGGTGTTCCCCACGTTGTTCCCAATAGGTGCTGCTGATTGGTTGCAACCAAGAATATGTACTGTTGCATTGCATGAATATGGACTACATCTTCTCAGGTACTCCGCTTTGGGTGACACCCTCATCTCCGTTATTTGTTGTTGAACATGATTATGCATCTTCGGAGCCAAGCTTCAGCTTCTGTGTTTGTTAAAAGAATATGCATGATGCTTCTCCCACGATAATAGAAGATTTGCATCGACAATTGACCGAACTTCCTGATAGTAAGTTGGCTGAGAGTTTAATGAGGTTTGGTTCTTTTCTTAGAGGTACACAATCGTATTGGAATAAGTGTCGTGGTGAATTAATGGACATGATCACTCAATTGGGATGCCCCACATTTTTCTTTACCTTGTCTGCAGTTGATACAAAGTGGCCCGACTTGCATTCATTGATGCCGTACAAGAGACCTCATAAATCTTTTAATGAACATGTTACAAAGATTCAGCATGTCATAGATTACCCGCATATTGTTCCATTGTATATGCACCATAGGTTTACAATTTTTCGTGAGGAAATATTCGAAAAGTATCTTGGAGCAAAAGACATGTGGTATAGGTTTGCATTCTTCTATGTGCCTACTTCTATAAGAAAGTTTTTTTCTTCCTTTTCTCTTCATAGATAGTTATATTCTTATAGTATGTGGATTTGTTGTAGGTATGAATGGCAACATCAAGGATCTGCACATATACATGGATTTTTCTGGCTTGAAGATGCTCCTAACATGGACATGTTGGATTGGTCTAATGCATCTACCGTGCAAGATGCAAAGGATTATTTTGATAGATATGTGAATGCTTGGAACCCTCGCGATATTCACAGAAGAAATACCATTATCCCTCAATCTTTGAATGATGATCCTTGCCTCTTGAACACTAGGCAAATCTTTGAATGCAATTCACTTGAAGATTATGAGCAGTTAGTGCATCATGTTCAGAGACATTCAAAATGCAGTCTCTATTCTTGTTTATGAAAAAAGGGTTCTTTACTTAAATGTCGTTACAACACTCCATGGGAGGTTCGGGATGAATCTATCCTAACAAAAAATGATAAAGGGGAGAAAAAATATGAGCCTGCAAGGAATGATGATAGGCTCGATGTTCATAATTCTTCTATTCTTGCAATATGGCATGCAAATGTGGATTTCCAGCCAGTTCTCTCAACCCATGTTGTCTCTCAGTATATCGGAAAGTATGTATCTAAAACATAAAAAAGGTCTGAAAGTTATCATGATATGCTAACAAGAATTGCAGACACTTCAGATTCTATAGATCCTTGTCTCTTGGCTTATAAACATTTTTTAGCTGAAACTATAGTTGATCGAGAATTTGGAGCACAAGAAACATGTCATATGCTATTGAAACTTTCACTTGTGATATGTAGTCGACAAATATTCTCATTAAATGTTGGTAGGAAGATATTACGAAAAGTATCTACCGACCCGAATGATGATTCTATGTCCTCTAATTTCATAGATTTACATCGAATGCGTCCTGCATTCTTGGCCCATTTGTGCATGATTGAAACTGCACGATATTGGACCTATAATGCGAAGCGTAAGAAGGAGCCTTGGAAAGCTAGAAAAGACTTTGTTGTTGTTTGTGTATGGCCACGTTATTTTTCCATTCCTCCAGAGGATTCTAACGATTTTGAGACTTTTTGTTGGAGTGAATTGCTTTTGTACAAACCTTTCAGAGACATTGAGCAAGATATAGGACTTTCGAGGGAAACAATTATTGAAAATTGGAGGCATCTTCGTTACCGTCCTTGGCATGTCAATCGTGCACCAATGGTGGACGATGCTATTGATGAAAATATGGATGTAGATGATGAAGGTGTCCATGTGGATGAATATTTGGATGAATGGGAGTTGTTGTCTCGTTTGGTTCCTCCACATAATATGAATATTTCAAATCTTTGCACTCTTGGACGAAGAGACTTTGATTTAAGTTTCAATTGGGAGGACTTAACGATAGATGTTGTTGTTGCGGAAGAGGAAACCACTTTTATAACAAGTGCTCGTTCATGTGGTGAACTAATACAAGTTGCAGATGATAATATTCCAAATCTATTTTTGTTGTCTTCTAAGAAACGACTTGCTTTTGACATGGTTTTAGGTAATTCTATGGAGGTTGAACAGAAAGAACCATTCAAAATGATTATTCAAGGTATAGCTGGAACTAAAAAGTCCTATCTAATTAATTGTATTTATCATGTGCTTGCTTCTTCAAATGGAAATGGAAAAAATCCTTTGCTTTTACTTGCTCCAACAAGGATAGCTGCATTTAATATACGTGGCCGCATAATCCATTCTGCTCTGAGAATTCCTATTCGAGACATGCGACCTGTGCAAGGTCGAGCTCTTTCTATGTTTCAAGAGGAAATGAAACATATACATTATGTATTGATTGATGAGATGAGTTTTATAGGGCCAAGTTCGTTAATGCAGATTGATTCTCGATTGCGGGAAGCATTCTTAGATAAAAGAAATGCTCTTTTCGGTGGTAGATCTGTAATTCTTGTTGGTGACTTGGGTCAATTTCCACCTGTCAAAGATAAGCCAATGTATGCAGGAAAAACAACAGCACAAGTCTTATGGCACAGCTTCAGCGTTGTTGTCACCCTTGAAACAATATTTCGTCAACAAGGTTATAATCCCCGTCAACCTTCCTTTCGACGATTATTGAGTAACATACGTAATGCACAACCTTCCATAGATGATTGAGATGTTGTGATGTCTTGATCTGACAGTTGTTTTCCTTTGACAGAAAGGACATTATTTGATGCAGCTGTGTATCTTTTCCATTCAAACAATCTTGTCTCCTTGCATAATAGGAAGATGTTGAAATCTTTGAATTCTCCTATTGCAAGATGTATTGCAGAGCATGGCCATTGTACAGAATTTCTTGGATCTGATGATGACCAACTTGATCATGAGGTTCTACTATGCCCTCAACAACGTGTTATGTTGACTTTCCTTTCCTTTAATTAATTTAGTTTATTTGTATTTCTTTATTTTATTTTATTTCCACTTGTTTATTTTTATTTTTTTATTCTATTTTAATTCTTTATTTGACTTTATTTATTTTTTACATTTAAAATCTTTTTTTTAACTTTTCTTTTTTTACTAACCATTATTTAAATTTTCTTTAATATCAATTAAATATTTTATTCTCAATTTACCTTCTATTTAATTTTACTTATCTTTAATTCTTTACATTTGTTTAATTTATTTTTTTATTTTTATTTAATATATTTTACTTTTTATTTATTTACTTTTTTGTTCACTTATATTTATTTATTATTTTTCTTTTATTTCTTTATTTTACTCTATTTATTTACTTTGTTTTTTAATTTACTTTTCTTTATTTTTCTTTTTTTAATTTACTTTATTTGTATTTCTTTATTTTATTTTATTTTCACTTGTTTATTTTTTATTTTTTATTCTACTTTAATTCTTTATTTGACTTTATTTATTTCCACTTTTTTATTTCCTTTGACTTTATTTATTTCTTTTTATGTTATTTAATTTACTTTGCTTTTATTTAATTCTTTTTTTATTTAATTTACTTTCTTTAATTTTATTTTTATTTTAGTATTTTTTGGTTGTGCCCGTTGTCCACTAGCAACAACCACATTTTTAAATGTGGTTGATATTCGTCCATCGGCGAATATCAACCACTTTTGAATGTGTGGTCATTGTTGATATACGCTAATCCACAAATATCAATCACATTTAAAAATGTGATTGTTGCTAGTTTAAATCTAATTTGAGCAATATTTTATTTTATTTATAAAAGACACATGTGAGCTATAAGATGAGCACGGAAGGTGACCATAAAACCATGGCTAGTAACATATCATACTCAACTATAAAATCGTCTCAGGTTGAGGTTGGAAGGTAACCATAAAACCATGTGAGGTTGAAAAATGTTGGGTGCCACATTTTTCAATTTTTTTAATAAAAATGTATTATGTGTCAATATTATTGGAAACAATGAGAATATTTTTATGGATCATATTTAATTACATAGATAAGTGTTTATATATTGGAAATTGGGGTAGACTATCATTTATGCTTATTGAAAATTTGAAATAAGCATTAATAAAAAATATAAAAAATAACTCGTAGTTGATGTATGGATAACTCATAACTCATGCATGGATAATACTCAAGGTAACAAATAGAGGAGGCATATACAACAGTGATTACTACTATGCATGGAGAACAAGTAACATATAACTTGTTCATGACATTTAACTAGTGACTTATTGATGTTTACCAGCCACAAGTTAAATGATTGTGCTAATATCTTAATATCTGTAACATCTCCCAAATATTGATGTTAGGATAGTGAATTTTAAAAAATTATTTCTTTCACAGCACATAATAAAGATAAATAAAACAACTCTATATAACACTTTGCAACATTCCACCAAGTAACATTTTCTATTGATTTCTTATTCTTTCACTACCTACATTTAACTGGACAAGATTGTCGTGTCGAAAAATCGTGACACTTATAACTTATCATACATCTACATTCATCCTTTATAATTTATCAGATACATTTAGACGTCTTACCCATTAATGGTTACATAACCATATTTAAACACCAAATATGTTTATAAGACCATGATATTGTCAACAAACGCACTTTCCCTACCAAGATCTACATTGGTACACTGGTATAGACATTCACCCTTTATAAATTTTCAAAGAGAATTAAGGCGCATAAGAAACATATGATGAACATATCAGAAAACAAATAATAAGCACCACATAAAGAGAGGCAGATATAAGTGGTTCACCCAACTCTTTGGGCTACGTCCACGAAGCGTGTTATCTTATTATTCCTCAATCTCGAGGGTTGCGTCATGCAACAGTGATTTACAATATGAAACTCCACTTCTCAATGCTTAACTCATAGAGAGTTTAATTCTCCTATTTAATGATAACACCAATCAGATTTACAGGGGATCCTGTCCCTGTATTACCATTTCAAAAAAAATAGAATCAGATCTTCATAACCTGCTCGTATTTCAATACTATTTTTCCGAGATCAACAGAAATATACCAACTTAAATACTAGTACCCTGCGACCATGGGTCGGCACTAGTTTTCCGGCAACGCATAAATAATTCTTAACATGTTAATTCATATTCTAACATTACCATTTTCCTTTGCCTGGACGATACAATCCTGAACTTGAACGATACATACATCGATGTTGTCGGGATTATGTACAAAGGTCAAATAGCCCTTTTTGCCATAATAATTAGAGGATAAATAAACTCTCTTCTCTTTTCTATTAGTGTGTATGCTAAAGCAACCATCAAAGGTGCCACATCTTAACCATGATCATACCAAAAGAAATACAGGAAATAACTTCCAGCAAACAGTCCGACCATATCAGAAAATAGTGTGTTAAGGATCATGCAATCTCTACATCTTTCCGAGATGGTTACATATATAAAACAAAATGTACTAAGAAAGGACATTAATAGCAAAAAATAATAGAGTTATGATCTTAGTCAAAGTAATACAGCAAGCAATCACGCCATGGTTTCGAATTTAGCTTTCTAACGCAGATTTAGTGTCTTTGGCTGAGTACAAAACTTCAGATCTAAAAGTAGGGATCAATCATATTACTATGGCAACATTCTATAGCCATAAACGACTTCATTGTCGAACTCAAAAGGATTTCAGGTTCAAACGGGCCACACGTTTTTACAGTGACATCATAGAGGTTAGAAGAGTACCTATCACAGGATTTTCGACGGTTGATCTGAGAAGATCACAATGTGCATAGCATTTTAACTTTGTAAACCGACTGAGTTGTACATAGAATCAGATATATGATCTACCCTATACTAAGACTGAGATACTAAATACAACTTCTACTATCTATAAAGATCTATTCTTTAAAATCGATGGTAAGGTAAAATTCAAGACAGGGGTTCTGGCTCTCGGCGGAATAGATCTGTAATAAGAAATGCGAATAAGTGATATTCCATCGCTGCATGCTATGAGCAGTTCCAAAAATACAACAGAGTTTTAATTCAGACCACCAGTAACGCTGAGCTATTGTGTTATTCTGAGGATTAAGGGTAGATCAAACTAATAAGAAACAGAGCTATTTCTGTATGCAGCTATACCTAGTTATCCTAAACGCAAGAAACCAAATATACGGGCTGGAAATCAGACAGGAGTAAATTCACATTAAGTCATAATATTTATATGCAAATATTCAGAAAGTAAAACTAAAGAAATACCCGATCTCGGTTCTTTCGCCGTGGTTCATCCAAATGTATTATCGTTATCAAGTATCGCTGAACCTAAATTACGCAAATATTCAGAAAGTAAAACTAAAGAAATACCCGATCTCGGTTCTTTCGCCGTGGTTCATCCAATGTATTATCGTTATCAAGTATCGCTGAACCTAAATCATTCTCTCAGGTGGAGATCGAGCGCATTCAAAAGAGATGTAGCTCCAGCGCATTCAAAAGAGATGTAGATAAATAAATCCTACTGCTACCTTCCATCTCCCCTCCCTCTGCCCTCTGCCCAATATGCAGCTCTTCGTTCATTGCTAAGGGTCTCCCCTTCCACATACAGCCGAGCCCTCGGCATCAGAATTCTTTTCCCCCTTCCCGTTTCTTCCCCTTCGTAATCTCCTCCCTTAAAACACTGACCCCCCCGTCCTTAAATGGCATTCGAGACTTTACCTCTCCTTGGAGAGTCCGCCGAACCCACGAGAGAATCCCTCATTTCTCGGTCTGTCGATCTGTTGAGCAGGTCGTGGAACAAAAGGTGGAGTGGTTAAGCTCTTTCACGCCGAGCGTTTAAGTGATAGAGGAAGTGTAAGTGATTACTCTTCGTGTCAGGTAATAGTGGGCATTAAGTTCTTTAAATGAACCTTGGGGTAGTCAAAACGTCCCTTATTTTTGGCATATAAATCCACCAATTCTGATAGCATTGGATACTATCTACATATACATATCCGTTATGGATTATATGTATTATAATATAATCACATGTATCACTCGCAATTACATAAACCACCTATATATAGGTAAATAATCACATACACATGCATAGATGTTTACTATGACTACTCTTTTAGTTCGTCTTCCTCATGTATATATATATCATCTATATATATATTTTTATCTCTTTTTAATGGATGTGTCTTTTGCATATCTATATATATATATATATAGCTATAGATAAATGCACATGTAGTTGTTTATTTAGTTCGTTTTTGGATCTATTAGTCACCGTTGTCTCCACACTCAAAGATAAGCCTTATAGCTTATTAGGTGGTTGCGACGGCTAGCCTTCTTTGGAATTCATGACGACGATACTTATTACCTCAAGTTACATTGTAAACCCCAAACTTACCATGCTTCTACTGGTGGGGCCTTGTCCTTAAGCTCCTTACCAGAAGAATAAATACAATATAATCAAGTACATAACAAATTAATAGGGTATTAGAGGCGGGATATTACATCCTTCTCCCCTTAAGAATAACACCGTCCTCGGTGTTGTTCTTTTCAGTAGATCGTATTTTTCTCTTGAGTCATCTTCTGCTTGCTTTGTTATTTCTATTTTGGCCTCCTTGAGTCTTTCATGAACTTTTTTTTGCGAGTCACTTTCGATCAAACCTGCATTTTCGACTATAAGGCCAGAAATCCAAGGAATCGTAAAATATTTCCTCAATACCGTAATCAAACTCAGAGCATAAATAGTGAGTCATTTTTGCAATACGACATTTTACAATTCATAAAATATATTTTAGTCTTTTATTTGTGATTTTATTACCACAATCACACATAATTCTAGTGCTTGTAATAATGTAGGCTACTAATTTAATCCAAAACACATCATGCACTTTATCCCATAAATTCTTGCCGAACACCCGAGTGCTCACCCAACAATTCTTTCAGATATTTCTTGCCTAACACCACAGTGCTCACACAGCAATACTTTCAGATATTTCTTGCCTAACACCACAGTGCTCACGCAGCAATACTTTCAGATATTTCTTGCCTAACACCATAGTGCTCACGCAGCAATACTTTCTCTCATGCATACTACGCAGCGTCCTGCCTCCCGCATATGCATTTTCTTATAGCTTGCCTAGGTCATACAGCGAGCCGATTCTCCGAGAATCCTAGTGGCTGTTCAATCCCTGATTTTAGGGAGTATTTCAATGCCATTATAACACTCTTTACACAATTCCCCTCAAGCCTTCTCGCTTGAGTCCCGGAATTTATTTTCCCAAGCCGCCTTGCTTGAGTCTAGGAAAATCTCATTCAAATTCATCAATTATTTCGTCACATTACATTTTTGTAATCTTACAATTTCTCGGACCAATTTGGTCTAGTTCTTTACTCAACAACAATTAACAATAATAAAAGCTGCAATGTGGATCTTTCATCCTCACCCCTTTATTGTACCATGCATATTACATTAAGCTTTTGTCTTTCAACAAGTTCCACCGAGTTTTTGGCCATCTGCCAAATTCAATTGTTAGTAACAATTTATATAACAAAATCAAATATTGTAAATAAGAAAATCATTCATTCTTCAAACTACCATATCCATACTTGATCATCTGAAGCAAACGTTTTCTCCTTCCAAAGCATAACTCACTTACTTAATAGGATTACATGATCCCTTGAAAAAAAATAATATTATTCCTATGATGACCCGTGGACATTATGATTTCTTAACCTCGAATGTTATCCTTCACCATTCAAACACACTTCCTATTTTAGTTATACAACTTCTCTTTTGTATATACTAATATCACATAGGAATAACCAATTTTCTAGAACATACTTGCATACCTTATAATGATAACCATATACCTTTGCAAAGGCGACCGCATAGCTCACCTTCATCTGCCGAGGGTCCAGTTTACCTCGATTACTGTCTCAAAGATCCCTTCCGATCTACCCTGTAAATTCCATGTCAGCAATGTTTTCCTTAACACATAATAAATAAAAATAGTCATTCCTTGTGGCAACATAAGGACGTCAGAAGATTACCGCATCCTACTAACCTGTATTTATTTCATGTTGGTTCTAGGTTTCCAACAATCTATCCGTTTTTAACAAAATAATCAATTTGAGAAAACATATATCTGTACATGAATAGCAAGTCGGCATAATTATTGAGCAAAAATAACAGTATCACTATTACTCATTGTTTCCCACGTCTATCTTAGTAGAAATTACTGAAGTAAGAGGTATATATAAAAAATACTCATGCATTCTTTAACGGATTTTCAAGTATCGATACATATAACACAAAGCTTTGACCACATGAAGGTATAATCCTTCTGTCAACCACTCCCAGTATCCCAACATTTCTAGTAAGGATTCCTGAAAATAGAATATACAAAAATGAAATCATAACATTTCATCATAAGCATCTTTTTGACTACTTTGAATACACATGTATACATCTTGAGTAATTATAACCATCATCCTTTTGAACCTTCAAGCAAGGCTACCAGCGTGTTCCCATGTCACACATTTATACTTCATTATTATATACTATCCTATACTGCAAAGAGACAAGGGGATTCTTAACAATTATTCTCTTTTATCCCTTGAAATCTTCAGATAAGGTTATAATGACGAAAGATACTCGTTTGTGGAAGTAGAGTTAAGTCGAAGGTCATGAAAATCATTCACAAGGATGGCAATTTCCTAGTCCTAGAGAATTTCTCACAGTAGAATGTCCATTTAACCAAATGAAGTTAATTCCTATCCTTTCAATCTTTTACCTTGAGGATGACCCTTTGTTAAACATTCATAAAAGTTTTACAGTTCTTCTAACCATCTATGGTTTGGATAGTAACATTACTTACATTAACCTTGAAGATTATATATTTATAAAATCAACTAATCATTCTTTTCTACCATGTCACATAACAATTAAGGAAGAACACAAAACTAATATTCTATATAATGTACAAACATCTTCTACACCTTCTCTCAATAACATTTAGCCAAAAAGGAGAATTTCAGGAGTTACTCCTTAGTACCATTTATGCATTTTTATAACATGATAAGGATCCCTGCACCCTACAATCTCGTGCACATACTTAATACAATCGTCCCAACATAAATGCGTGAAATCAATAACTAGGTAATTCCTGACAATTTTCCAATCCTTCTCATAATGACCTAACCATCATTCATTCAATACTTATGATTCAATATGTTTGCTATCATGTCTTCTTTTGTATAGTCACCTTTCCAAGCCTAGAAATTTTCTTATCCTCATAAATATGATTGAAGCAATCAAGTACCTATGATGAATGTCTATGACTTGACTTATATATGTACTAAAGCCCTACCAAAGGCATCAATCGACCAGATATGAATGTACATCTTTCATTAGATACATAATCCTAAATATGTTTATGAACTTTTGAACATGCAAACGCTCCTATGATTCTCATTACTATCATTGCGATCAACGTATATGAAAGTATTAACAAGATCACCAAGGTAAATATAGGAACATATTCCAACTATTTTAATCATTTTTAAAGAATACTTTCTTATCCTTTAATGAAACTAATTGTAGAGCATGAGGAGATATTCATACTCTAGTATTTATAAATAGAAGATCATTCAATCTTCGGGAGGAAACATATAAATGCTCACATATAGATAATGCTTTTCCTTTAGAATGCTTCAACAAGTGAAGTATACTTACTTGCGATTTAAAAGACATCTTGTCGATTACCTCTTGTTGATTCTTTGGAACATAAATCCTTTGTTTGCGTCTTATCGATGGAGTTCCCTTGACCAACTTATATTATCTCCTCAACTGAGCCCAACTATGCCCGAGTGTTTGCAACCTGTGCTTTGATACCATATGTAACATCTCCCAAATATTGATGTTAGGATAGTGAATTTTAAAAAATTATTTCTTTCACAGCACATAATAAAGATAAATAAAACAACTCTATATAACACTTTGCAACATTCCACCAAGTAACATTTTCTATTGATTTCTTATTCTTTCACTACCTACATTTAACTGGACAAGATTGTCCTGCCGAAAAATCGTGACACTTATAACTTATCATACATCTACATTCATCCTTTATAATTTATCAGATACATTTAGACGTCTTACCCATTAATGGTTACATAACCATATTTAAACACCAAATATGTTTATAAGACCATGATATTGTCAACAAACACACTTTCCCTACCAAGATCTACATTGGTACACTGGTATAGACATTCACCCTTTATAAATTTTCAAAGAGAATTAAGGCGCATAAGAAACATATGATGAACATATCAGAAAACAAATAATAAGCACCACATAAAGAGAGGCAGATATAAGTGGTTCACCCAACTCTTTGGGCTAAGTCCACGAAGCGTGTTATCTTATTATTCCTCAATCTCGAGGGTTGCGTCATGCAACAGTGATTTACAATATGAAACTCCACTTCTCAATGCTTAACTCATAGAGAGTTTAATTCTCCTATTTAATGATAACACCAATAAGATTTACAGGGGATCCTGTCCCTGTATTACCATTTCAAAAAAAATAGAATCAGATCTTCATAACCTGCTCGTATTTCAATACTATTTTTCCGAGATCAACAGAAATATACCAACTTAAATACTAGTACCCTGCGACCATGGGTCGGCACTAGGTTTCCTGCAACGCATAAATAATTCTTAACATGTTAATTCATATTCTAACATTACCATTTTCCTTTGCCTGGACGATACAATCCTGAACTTGAACGATACATACATCGATGTTGTCGGGATTATGTACAAAGGTCAAATAGCCCTTTTTGCCATAATAATTAGAGGATAAATAAACTCTCTTCTCTTTTCTATTAGTGTGTATGCTAAAGCAACCATCAAAGGTGCCACATCTTAACCATGATCATACCAAAAGAAATATAGGAAATAACTTCCAGCAAACGGTCCGACCATATCAGAAAATAGTGTGTTAAGGATCATGCAATCTCTACATCTTTCCGAGATGGTTACATATATAAAACAAAATGTACTAAGAAAGGACATTAATAGCAAAAAATAATAGAGTTATGATCTTAGTCAAAGTAATACAGCAAGCAATCACGCCATGGTTTCGAATTTAGCTTTCTAACGCAGATTTAGTGTCTTTGGCTGAGTACAAAACTTCAGATCTAAAAGTAGGGATCAATCATATTACTATGGCAACATTCTATAGCCATAAACGACTTCATTGTCGAACTCAAAAGGATTTCAGGTTCGAACGGGCCACACGTTTTTACAGTGAAATCATAGAGGTTAGAAGAGTACCTATCACAGGATTTTCGACGGTTGATCTGAGAAGATCACAATGTGCATAGCATTTTAACTTTGTAAACCGATTGAGTTGTACATAGAATCAGATATATGATCTACCCTATACTAAGACTGAGATACTAAATACAACTTCTACTATCTATACAGATCTCTTCTTTAAAATCGATGGTAAGGTAAAATTCAAGACAGGGGTTCTGGCTCTCGGCGGAATAGATCTGTAATAAGAAATGCGAATAAGTGATATTCCATCGCTGCATGCTATGAGCAGTTCCAAAAATACAACAGAGTTTTAATTCAGACCACCAGTAACGCTGAGCTATTGTGTTATTCTGAGGATTAAGGGTAGATCAAACTAATAAGAAACAGAGCTATTTCTGTATGCAGCTATACCTAGTTATCCTAAACGCAAGAAACCAAATATACGGGCTGGAAATCAGACAGGAGTAAATTCACATTAAGTCATAATATTTATATGCAAATATTCAGAAAGTAAAACTAAAGAAATACCCGATCTCGGTTCTTTCGTCGTGGTTCATCCAAATGTATTATCGTTATCAAGTATCGCTGAACCTAAATTACGCAAATATTCAGAAAGTAAAACTAAAGAAATACCCGATCTCGGTTCTTTCGCCGTGGTTCATCCAATGTATTATCGTTATCAAGTATCGCTGAACCTAAATCATTCTCGCAGGTGGAGATCGAGCGCATTCAAAAGAGATGTAGCTCCAGCGCATTCAAAAGAGATGTAGATAAATAAATCCTACTGCTACCTTCCATCTCCCCTCCCTCTGCCCTCTTCCCAATATGCAGCTCTTCGTTCACTGCTAAGGATCTCCCCTTCCACATACAGCCGAGCCCTCGGCATCAGAATTCTTTTCCCCCTTCCCGTTTCTTCCCCTTCGTAATCTCCTCCCTTAAAACACTGACCCCCCGTCCTTAAATGGCATTCGAGACTTTACCTCTCCTTGGAGAGTCCGCCGAACCCACGAGAGAATCCCTCATTTCTCGGTCTGTCGATCTGTTGAGCAGGTCGTGGAACAAAAGGTGGAGTGGTTAAGCTCTTTCACGCCGAGCGTTTAAGTGATAGAGGAAGTGTAAGTGATTACTCTTCGTGTCAGGTAATAGTGGGCATTAAGTTCTTTAAATGAACCTTGGGGTAGTCAAAACGTCCCTTATTTTTGGCATATAAATCCACCAATTCTGATAGCATTGGATACTATCTACATATACATATCCGTTATGGATTATATGTATTATAATATAATCACATGTATCACTCGCAATTACATAAACCACCTATATATAGGTAAATAATCACATACACATGCATAGATGTTTACTATGACTACTCTTTTAGTTCGTCTTCCTCATGTATATATATATCATCTATATATATATTTTTATCTCTTTTTAATGGATGTGTCTTTCGCATATCTATATATATATATAGCTATAGATAAATGCACATGTAGTTGTTTATTTAGTTCGTTTTTGGATCTATTAGTCACCGTTGTCTCCACACTCAAAGATAAGCCTTATAGTTTATTAGGTGGTTGCGACGGCTAGCCTTCTTTGCAATTCATGACGACGATACTTATTACCTCAGGTTACATTGTAAACCCCAAACTTACCATGCTTCTACTGGTGGGGCCTTGTCCTTAAGCTCCTTACCAGAAGAATAAATACAATATAATCAATTACATAACAAATTAATAGGGTATTAGAGGCGGGATATTACAATATCTTTGCTCCATATAACCTATATATAATAAAAATTAAATAGCCACCTTCCCGAGCATTAACTGAACCATTAATTGAACTTTTATTGATCATGGATCCAAATAGCTCCACTCTAGCAATTCACTACTTAGTTCCGTCTATCTATTCAACTGCGGTCACGTGATCTAACTCTTTTCTGCGGTATTTTTTTGTTGCCATGTATTGCCAAAAAAAAAATTCAAGCCTTTTTAAATTTGATCACATGTTCTAGATATGTCAGCTCTTGTAAAGGCTATAATTATTTAGTAAAGAGTCTAGACTCTTCCAAAGACTTCTCTGACTTCTATGTGACAATTGGTTTGTAGATGCTAAATTATACTGTGTGCAATAATTCTGGTCACAATATCTACAGGTTTGTAAAATGACTCCTTAACAAATTTATGCGATATTTATTACTTGTTTCTCTGGCCAACAAATCATTATCCTTATCTACATACTTTATTTATTAAATATCTTCTACCTTCACTTTCTAATTCATATACTCTCGCCAATAAAATTTCCAGTTTTTATATATCTGCATACTGTAAATTAGATCAGACAATCATCCTCTTCGTCGCATTATGTTGAAGTAGAAAATGATAATGTGACAATAATGTGTCTTTGCTACCTGTTTTATCTTTCAGTAGTGTTGGTACTGTCATTTGTAGAAGCAAGGATTCGTCATTATAAATGGAATATGACATATGAGTAACACATGTGCATCATTTGGCGATGAAAAACATCATTAGGTATCATCTTATCTACGTTTTTCATATGCAAGTGATGCAAATGTGATAGTAATATACAGTCAGCATATTTAACCATAAAACCATGTGAAGTTGGAAGGTAGCCGTATATATTTTGGTTTAAACATAATATGGAATATATAAATGATATCCTATTTTTTTCGAAGTCATTATATTATTTTAAGAGATGTAATGTGATAACAATTAGTATATTTAACCATAAAACTATTTTTTTCCAAGTCATTATATAATTTTAAGAGATGTAATGTGATAGTAATATACAGTTAGTACATTTAACCACAAAACCATGTGAGGTTGGAAGGTAGCGGTATATATTTTGGTTTAAACATAATCTGGCATATATAAATGATATCCTATGTTTTCCAAGTCATTATATAATTTTAAGAGAAGTAAGGAGGAATTGAGTTTAAGTGGCTTGAATATGGATGTACACGGTAATTGTTAGCCCCTGACATGTTCTTTGCTACTACGGAACAATGCAAGGGCATGATACAGCTCAATATTTTCAAATTTTAGAGCTCAAATATTTTTAGTAACAGGATTTTCTAGTTTTGTATTGGACACATATTGAAGACGAGAAGCATATTGATTATGAGAGAGTTAACTTCATTGGCATTTTCCAGGGTGATGTTCAGTGATTAGTGTAGTAGGGGGTTTATGAAGGGAAACATGGAACAATATGAATAATGTAAGATATCTCTTAGATAAATCTTACACATTTAATTATGAAAGAAAATGTGTTAAGCAATGAAGAATTCAACAATTCAACAAAATGTAATTAAATCTTAGTGAGTTTTATAACAAAGACATTTATGACATTCATATGAAAAATAACAAGGAAACCTTCATCTCCATTCAACATAACAAATATCTAGGAAAATTAGATCATGCATATGATAGCATCATTTCATATATTGCACTCTAAAACATTCACAACATGAATTTGGCAAAATAGAAGGCTTCTCAGAGCTTTTATTAACTCTAGAAATCTTTGCAGAGACAAAAGAAGGATTGGCATTACAGAGAGAAATTACAATCACATAAGGTTAGATATATTATCTTCTCGTGTCTGAATCGACAAATTTAGAGATTCCAAATCTAATTGTTAAGACACTTGTATTTCAAGTAGACTGCCACTAATTCAAATGGACTATTTTACGGATATGAATTCTGTTTTGTTTGCATTTTATTTCATCTATGTTTAGAAAAAATTAATGTGAAACTTTTGGTAGTTCTGAACATAGACATGCCTACAAGGAAGAGTGTATATTTTGAAAGACTTGCCATGGCTACTAACATATCATACTCAATCATAAAATCAAGTGTGGTTGGAAGTTAGTAGTATACAGTTAGAATACTTAACCAAAAAACCACGTGAGGGTGGAAGGTGACCATAAAACCATGGCTACTAATATATCGTGCTGAACCATAAAATCATGTGAGGTTGGAAGTTAATAGTATATAGATAGCATACTTAACCATAAAAGCACATAGGGTTGGAAGGTAACAACAAGACAAAAATAAAAAATGGGCGGCCAGATTTCCCAAGCATTGATTGACCACTGATTGATCATTGGGTTCCGAGTCACTCCACTCCAACAATTCACTACATAGATCCCTCTATTGGTTCAATTACTTAGCTCGTTTTACTTGATCAAGAATTCATCTAGACATTCCCCTTATACATACAACAATATGGCTAGACTCTTATGTATTTTGAGTTTGATGATTTTTATGGAACAAGCTGCAGCTTTTCTATTCACATAAAACTTCATAATTACAATGGACCTTAAAGGTTTGTATTTAAACACTTCTAAATACTAAAACCCTAACCTTATTCATACTTTATGCCTTATGATTTATGCTTTATGCATGCTTTAACTAAACTTAACTCAACTCTTAATAATAGAATTGAGATCAAGCAGAAGTTAATTATTTTTTCTAACACCCCCCCTTAATTAGACCGCTAAACATACGATCTAACTACTACTAAAACATGTTTCTTCTAAGGGCTTTCATGAAAAAGAAAAAAGGAGGTTTGTTGGTCTATGTCTCAACTAGGCTTACATTTTATTCAAAAAACTTCAGCTTTACTTTCTTCCTTGATGTTTACTTGGACTGCTTCTTCTTGATCTTGATGCTAAGTAGGTGTTCTTCAACGTCCTCTTTAGCTTCTGCAAAATAAATAGTTTCGTTGCTTTTCATTGGTACTGGAACATAGTGCAAGTATTCTTCTTCTTCTTCTATTTCAACGTTTTTTAATCTTGCTGCCCTCTTTACTTGCAAAGTGAATTTTTTTGTCTGAATCTTTAAAAACATGAATATATTTCAACTCTTCTTGGAGATCATTCACAGCATGTTCCTCATATTCCTCTTCTGTTGTTTCAATGGTAGCTACTTCATCATTCTCATTAACTGTTGCAGCTTCTATGCTACTATCAATTGTCTCTTTCTCTGAGAGACTATCCTCACATCACTGGGTACTACTACATTGAAAGATTTGTTTTTTTCACTGTCATCAACAAAAACAGTTGGATCAACAAACTTTGTTGGGCTTACTTGATCACTTTTTTCCTCATAAACGGTAGTATTCTTGACTGTCTTCCACTTCACTTCACTGTGAGATTCTTTGTGCTTTGCTTGGCTTGCAAAGTCACCTTCTTCTACAACCGGTTCCTCTTCACTAAAATATTCCTTAACAAAAACAGTTGGATCAACAAACTTTGTTGGGCTTACTTGATCACTTTTTTCCTCATAAACGGTAGTATTCTTGACTGTCTTCCACTTCACTGTGAGATTCTTTGTGCTTTGCTTGGCTTGCAAAGTCACCTTCTTCTACAACCGGTTCCTCTTCACTAAAATATTCCTTCAATATATCCCACGCTCTTTTTGGAGTATAAAATTTAGCAACGTTACAAAAAATGGAATAATTTATACTATTTTGTATGAGACTTAAGGAAACAACTTGTCTTCTTTCTTTATGGAATTTTGTCAAAGTCTCAAATGCTTCTACATGAATAGGATCCTCTTCAACTACAAAATGCCACAAATCTTTTGACCTTAACAAATTTCTTATTTTTAATTCCCATAGTTCATAATTTTCTCCATCAAAGGACTGCCATAATCATGGTGATGTTAATATATTTCTCACTTATTCAATCTCTTCTGGTAGCTCCATCTTCAAGGTTTGATCTTCCTCATGTTCCTTAGCTTCTTCTTCTATATCAAGTTCATCATCATCATCTCTAAATATCGGGAGATAATTCCAACAAAATTTCAAAAAAAAAACTTTCACGAATTTAACCAAAAGAACCACCTATTGGCTCAACACACTATGAGCTCTTCTTTCTCTGAACAATATTATGCTATCTTATGCCTTTTGAATAAAATAAGAGGGAGTTACTTTATAATACCAAAAAAATGCCATATCACTTCACGCAGTCAAGAATTCTTAAATAGTTCTTGAGGTTTTTGATACCTTCACACTGGCATTAAGGAGTGAAGTGGCTTTAAGGGTTTTTTTATTAAAAAATTCAAGGAGTGAAGTGGAATATATTTTAAAAGAGAATTTATTGAAAAATCAAAGATATTTTTTGAAAGAGCCATTGAAATACTTTGTAGCGTCTATGGCTTATAGCATCATCAATCAGTCTCATATTTCTCCTCTTAAGGGGAAAAATTACTATGATGTCTGGGACACAAAGATGGCGGTTTATCTTAGATCAAAAGATGTGTGGGACTATTTTGTGCATGGCTATTCCGAACCAGAAGATGATGCAGCTTATCAAGCCTTATCAAATGGAGAAAAGGATATCCTGAAGATTCATAGGAAGAAGGATGCAAAGGCACTACATCACATAATGAACGCTTTGGATAACAACGTATTTCCAAAGATATCATATTCATTGCACGCCAAAGCAACATGGGAAACCTTGGAAACTAGTAACCAGGGTGCTGGTAAGATACAAACTACTAAAATCCAAAACCTAAGAAGAGATTTTGAATATATGAAGATGAAAGAATCAAACATAGTTGATTATTTCATGACCCAAGTCATGGGGATAGTTAATAATTTGAATACCTATGGTGAAAATATTGACGATCAAAGGGCGGTTGAAAGGGTTCTAAGATCCCTACCCAACAAATTTGATGTGAAAGTTGCAGCAATTAAAGAAGAAAAGGATCTAAGCACTCTGTGTGAAGATGAGTTGAAAGGATCATTGCTATCATATGAATCTAGACTCAATAGAAATGAGGAATCCTCTCTAGCGAATGATTTCAAAGCACAAGTATCATTCTCAAAAGGAAGAGAAAGAGGATGAGGCTGAGGAGGATCAAGACGAAGAGGCAGAGGTGGCTGAAGCAATGGAAATGAAGATCAAGATCACGATCATAGCCATGAAGGCGGGAACTATGAAAAAAAGAGGTCAGATAATTGTAATGTTAATTGCTATTATTGCAATAAATTTGGTCATTATGCTAATGAATGTAAAAAGAAAAGGGTTGATCAAGAAAAAACATAATGCTAATGTGACTAATAGGTCTGAGAATAAAGAAGATATGTTATTTCTTACATGTCATGCTACACATGAAACCCCAAAGGGACTTTGGATTTTAGATAGTGGCTGCAATAACCATATGATAGGTGATAGAGGTCTAATTGAAGACCTAGATGAATCAGTGAATACAAAGTTCAAAGTTGGCACAGATGAGGTAGTTCTAGTTCTTGGACAAGGATTGGTCAACATTATGATGAAACAAGGCCAATAGAAAACAATCATAGATGTATATTATGCTCTAGGATTGAATCATAACTTGCTTAGCATTGGGAAACTTAATGAAAATAAATACAGACTTTTCTTTGATGGATAAGACTGCGAAATATATTGCAAACCCGTGAATAGACAGTTGATCATCAAAGTACAAGTGACTAGGAACATGATGTATCCACTAGTCATGAATTGCAATAGCAAGGTAATCTATTTTGCTAAAAATTCCACATGCATGGATGATTATTGGTTATGGAATTATGGAATTATAGATATGGACATCTTCACTTTGGTGGTCTGAAGTTGTTGCAACAGAAAAAGATGGTAAAAGGATTACCCCCTATGAAGGATCCAACAAACATTTTTGAGTATTGCACCATTGCAAAGCAACATAGGGATAATTTCGCTAAAGGTATGTCTTGAAGGGCACATGCACCTATAGAACTTATTCATACTGATCTGTGTGGTCCAATGCAGACTTAGTCAATTGGTGGAAGCTATTATTTTCTTACATTCATTGATGATTTCAATAGAAAAAAATGGGCATATTTCCTTCGTCAGAAGTATGAGAATTTTGGCAAGTTCAAGGAATTTAAGGCTCTAGTTGAAAAAGAGAGTGGTCATCAACTTAAATTATTGAGATCAGATGGAGGGGGAGAGTATGACTCAAAGGAATTTCATGATTACTGCAAATATCATGGAATCAAGAGGCAATTCACTACAAGATATACAACTTAGCAGAACAGTGTCGCAAAACGCAAGAACAAAACTATCATGAATATGGAAAGAAGCATGCTGAAAGGAAGAACCTTGTCCCATGAATTTTGGGGAGACGCAGTGGCTTGTGTTGTTCATGTGATGAACAAATCTCTGACCAAAATTATGAAAAAAAGAGTACCGAGGGAAGCATGGACAGGTATGAGTTGTAATGTTTTTCATTTCATAATATTTGGTTGCATTTCTTATGCTAATGTTCCTATACAACTAAGAAAAAATCTAGATGGCATGAGTGAGAAATGTATATTCCTTGGATACGGTGAAGAATCTAAAGCCTACAAACTGTATAACCCTATTACCAAAAAGGTTATCATTAGCAAAGATGTGTTGTTTAAGGAAGAAGAGCCATGGGATGGAACCATAGACAAGGTTGTGGGAGTTGTAATACCCCAACTAGAAGATGAAGAAGAGTTTATTGGGCAATAGGGTCTAGTAGCACATTCACCAGTAGAAAATACTCCAAGAAGGACACCTACAAACTCAGTTTGAGGTGAAGCATCAAGATCAACAGATTGATATACTCCTAGTCCACAATCAGGTAATGAATCTAATCACAGTAATAGACATACTAAATAATTAGAATATATTTATGATGAATTGGATGTAAATACCCGATTTTGCTTTTATTGCTAGTCAACCTGTGTTTTATTGCTAGTCAACGATCGTCCTATCCAAGAACCATGTATTTTCTATGAGTCCAAAAAGATACTCAGATTCTAAGAAGAAGGATCCTTTGTCAGAGGAATAAGAGGGAGAAGAAATCAATTCTACTGAAGGAAAGCTACAGGGAGAGTCAGATATGTCTCACAATGAAGAAAAAGATGAGTTCAAGCTCTTCGTTCAAATCATTATGAAAGAATTACAATACATCTCTCACAATATTTTTCAATCTCGAAGAGAGGCTAGAGAGTTCTTAGCTCAACATATAGGAAGTAAAACTGGATAGGGGAGAAAAAATGGTACCCCACATAGCGAAAGAAAGATCAGTGGTGGCTCTATTTTCTCAAGAACTAGGCCTCAAAATCTCCCTAATGAATTCAAGATGGAATATCCGCTTCATTCCAGGCCTACTATGCCCAAGTTTACTGAAGAAAAAAGAGAGGAACATGAGGTTCAAAATGAAGGTCTTGCTTCATGGGAAGACAAACATGTTGAGTACCTCACACTGAATGAAGAATGCAGAAGAGCTTTACCATTCAAAGATTTATGTGATCTTCAGTACAAGATAGATTTGAGAGGAATCTTTCGGATTCCAAATCAGAACTATGAGTTAAGAAATGATATTGGTAAGATTTCATTTCCTTACTTTGATGGATCACAAAAGTGCACTGCTAACTCTTGGATTCATAAGCTTGATACTTATTTTCAATTAAATCCAATGGCTGAGAAAGATGCAATTAAGTTGGATACTCTGTACTTAAATGGGGAAGCCAATGATTGGTGGTTTCATGTCCTGAAAATACTTGGGCATGATCAAGTGACCACTTATGAAGAGTTTACAAGAAGATTGGATGAAATATTCAAAAGAAGAGATCCTGAGATCACCTTTCGAGAAATAGCGCATGTGAAGCATGTTTGACGGACAATCCACTAGAGCGGACGTGAGCCGGATATCCCTAGCTCAAAGTGAGTCTAGAACAAATAGAACACACTACAAACAACTTCCCTAGATCTACTTAAGGATCAAGTACTAGATTCCTTACCTCAACTTTGCAAGCCTTTCTCCTGGATGTTGTTCCACGTCCCGCGATCGTCAGATCTCAGCTACAAGATCTGTCAAGACATATAAAACAATGCAAACGAGTAAAAAGCATCTATATAATAAGAGATCTAAGTAAACAGTTAAGCAGGTAAACTACACAATATCATCAAACATGAACAATATTGGTGGAAAGCATTTATATTACTGTAAATTAGGAAAGTACATAAATAGGAATAGATTACAACCAAGGATTAACATAGTAGCCCTTCTCCATCCAAGCCAATTTCCATCCTTCCAAGGAAGTGTGAGTCTCTCAATGGATGAGTTAGAGATCTCCCCAATGTGATTTCACCAGCATGTAGACACTATAGACTTACCCCCTTTGGAGAGGGGTAGAGCTTCACTTATATAGGGCTAAGTGGATAGGGTAGGTTGAGATATGGTAGGAGAGAGATAGGGGATCCTTCCAAAAGGTTAGGAACCGAGTACCAACTCCCCCAAGACGTCAGGGATAAGGATCCAAGTTAGCAGGCTTCGAGAATGAGCTCGAAAGGCCTATTTTTTTCCATTAACTGAATTAGTCGCACCCTGCAGTAGAGCAAGATGCGATGTAGCAGGTTGCATGAGTGCAGCCTGTGATGACCTCTCAAAACCTAGCAAAAGTGCAATAATATCTCTTCCAAGTGAATGACTTAGCCAATCAAACTTCAGGGGTGTATACACTGAATCTCATGATGGTAGGATTTTAGGTGTAACAGAATGCCCCCCAAAGCATGAAGCTATTGAAATATTGGACTAGTGAAATGCTTTGACAGAAAGAATGGCAATGGCTTGTCGGACGAATGACACTGTTGTAGTACAACTGACTCTGAGTACACTGTCTCATATGACATACAGCATGGCTTCCGACTATTGGTGTCCAATTTTGTCACCATTTTTTATCATTCAGTTTACTTGAAGTGGTGCTATTTCTATCGTTTTTGCTATAGTAAGTTGTTTTCTTAGCCATTCATCTCATCAAACAGTCCAGGTATGCACAAATTCACTTACCATGCAAATCTTATTATGTTTCGTATATTATGGTTTATTTATGATTAAAATGATGTTTTTGGGCATAATTAACACTTGTAGTTTTAATTGATAGGCTACGATTTGCAAATGACCCATCATTTAGACCATGTGCTCCGTGCTCAGCCTAAAACGGGTTTAGCTCATTGTTCAGCCCTCCATTCAGCCCACGAAATCCATGGTTGACACATCTTAGACCATTGAATGAAGAGAAGGACACATGGGTTCTGTTCGACACGCAATGGGCTTAGTTAACGAGATATTGCTCTAGAAGATCCGTCCTTATTCTCCCCAAGCCTAACAGCACATCTCACGCCCACGTGAACACTTTAACCTTCGGTTCGTCCGCGCATTCAACTTGGAATCATGCTCAGTATGTTGATGTAACTCTTGTGCCCATGTCAGCACTCCAGCGCACTAGTTCTATTGTTTGTTTGGCCGGGAGTTACACACACATGTTCACGCCTGCTCATGTTCATTCATGCTGTCATTCTGGAAGGAGTTTGCCTGCCCACGATTTAGTCTTCCAGCACACTGCTCGTCCACATCTGAGTTAGATCGACGCTGTAGCTGCTCTGTGAAGGAACTAACCCCGTCAAAGTCTGAAGAACACTCCTTGCGTTGTCATGTATCAATTAAATCAACAGTTACAGTCATTTAAACACTCCTATTATTAGAGAGGTCAACTCTGTCGACCCTCTCACCATTGTAACTTATAAATAGCCGCCTCTGTGATTGAGATGAGTTAGATTCTGAATTCACGATGGTTTTCCAGTCTTAGTCCAAGAATTTGTAGTCATAGATAGTGTGAAGACAGAGTCTATAATTCTTCTTAAGTTAATGGAAGTAGCAAATTGTTGATGTTCTGCTGGTAGTCATTTAAGTTGAGCTAGTTCACCCTCTGATTGCTGGGAAGGGCCCCTCATCAACTGGAGGTTTTATTTACATTTTCTGCATTTCTTTTCTTGCAATTAACTAGTTTATTTCCTATGTGTAATCTAATTCGTTTTCCTGTGTGTATTATCTTTGTTCCTCTGTAATTGATATTCTGTTAATAATACAACCTTCCTTCTTCTGAGTTAGAATGGTCAACCAATAGTTCAATATCTTAATAATTTGTAGTTTGTTTTCAGTCCTTCTTCCATCATCATAGTTAGATATTGCTTCCAAATTCTTCCATAGTTAGCATTCATTTCTTTCTTTTAGCCTCTGCTAGTTTTTCTTCCTATTTGTTGTAGGTTAATTCTTCTTTCTTCTATTCCACCCTTCTCCCTTCTTCTATTCCAACCTTCCTCCTTCTTCTTATAAAATAATTCTTCCCCTTAGGTAATGATTCTCATAGATAATTTCTTAGCCTCTAATAATATCTCTACTACTTCATGTGCACAGTACGATCATTTGCATAAGCCAGCTGGCAATTAAATCATCCAAAAACTCTTATTTCCCTCCCTTTAAAACATTTTCCTCCCTTCAGATCATCATTCGGACTGCCATTCAGACCGGTGTTCGGATCGTCATTCAGACCTGTGTGTTTTCTATATTATTTTAGGTTTTTTTTCCGAATCTAATTTCTTCTGCCTCTTAATCATCATTCTTCCTGTTCCTTCTTAATAGTTTGATATGTAATTTAATCTTGTTTTATGTTATTTGAAGTTTTTCATTCAATTTTCATCATTATTTCCTCCTTTCTTACTTCCTCCTTATCCTATTCTTATCTTTCTTCCAAACTTTAGTTCTTTAATGTGTTTTGTTACTTAGTTACTGTTCAAAATGTATGAATGTTGTTTCTAAATAGTTTATTTCCAAGTTATAGTTGATAATTCTATTCATTGAGTTGTTTTAGTTTGTTAATCTTAAGACTAGTTTCTATTTAATGAAGATGTTCATGTTGCAAGATCTGGATTAATAATAAAATATCTTTATCAAGTTTTCTACTTGCTTCTAAATCTAATATAGTTCAGTTTAACATCTTTGTTTTCAGTGTTTGTTTCCATCTTTCTTATTAATTAACCATAGAAGTAGAGTAGTATGATCTAGTACTATTATGATCTGTGATTTAATTGTATTCTCAAATATTTAACTCGGTTTTTCATTTTGAAAGATCTTTCGATCTTTTTCTTTACTAAACATTTTTTTAGGTCTGACAAACCTGAAACATTACAACCTTTTCTAACTTGGCATATATTTTGCTTCAACTCTAAGTTTACTGATCCTAGTTGATAATTAATATTAGGTGTTTTTATTTGAGAGAGCTCACACACCCAACATTTTGGCGCCGTTGCCGGGGAGTTGAAATAGGTAGAATTCAGTTGAAGATAGGTAAAAATTCTCTTCTAAAACTTAGTGATAACTTAGATTAGGCTGGTGGCGGGTGAGTGGTAAGACGAGAGGTAAGAACCTGCACATCTGTTATAACAGGAATCCCCAAAACCTAGCAACAGTAGTTATGCAGTCAGAGTTTCTTTTAGTTATAATTTGTTTTCATGAATAGGTCTAGAGATTCACAAGGTAGATTTATTAAAACTAAAATTCCTACTAACCTCTAAAGGAGACCTACCACCCCAACTACTAACTCAACACGAAGGTATCGAAAGACACCTCAAGGGGATAGTCCTACTTGGAAGGCTAAAGAAACCTTTTCTGGAAACATTTTAAAGGAAATAATAGGGACATCAGAACAGTCTGTTGATAAAGAAATTCCACTAGAAGAACCTCAAGGTCATATTGAGACTGAACTTAGACAAGAGGAAACTCTGAAGGATAAAATTTCAAAACTTCTTAGTCCTCCATTAGTCCAAAATCCCAAAGACACTACTTTTTCAATAGTAGGTGGTGCAAATTTGGTAGATTTTGTCAATCCTGCACAAGTAGATACTCTTTTTGGAAGATCTACAAACATCGTCATCTCACAGATTGACACAACAACTGTAGAACCTCTAGGACTGGATTCCCACGTAGCTGATCATTCTCCTCCTAAAAAGAAGAATACCTTTCCTGAAAAAGAACGTTGGGATATCCCATATTCACCAAGAAAGGAGCCACCTAGATTTTCTCTCTTTGGTAATAAAATATTCATGGAGGATGAAAATGAAGATCATGTCCGACAAGATGAAGAAGATGGAGACGTTAGAACTGAAGGTACCTTCGAGTTCCCTATCTTAGACAATGCACAAGATGTTACTATGAAAAACATCCCTCCCTCCTCATTACCAACTTTTTATGGGAAAAGTAGTGAGGATTCAGACACATTCTTATTTGAGTTTGAAATCTTGTGTAGAAGTTACAATTACCTACAATATGGCCAAAAACTAAAACTTTTTCCTTCCACATTAAAATATTCTTCTCTTCGATGGTTCATGGGATTAGGAGAATCTAGTATTAAATCTTGGGAAGACATGAAGAATGCATTTCTTCGGAAATATCAGGATTACTGTAGACCAAAGGACTCTCACAATGATATTTTAAAAATTCAATAGCTTGAAGATGAGAGCATGGAAGACTATATTGAAATATTTAACTATGTGTTACACAAATCTAAATATAGTGATCTTCGAGAAGATGCAGTAAGAACACTCTTCCTTAAAGGAATCTTAGAAGAATTCTTGGATAACCTTAATCTCATGGCAGCAGGAGACATTTTTCATAAATATTTTGCAGAGATTTGTGAACTATGTAGGAATTACTCTAGGAGCAGAGGGAAAGGTGGAAGACGCTTTCGAGAATCTTATGCTAGGAATTCGAAAGGAAACACATCCATTCCTGGTGGAGTTACAAGGGTAGAGTTAGGGAACTTGTTAGAAAACTTCAAAATAGATATTTTAGGAGCTATGGGTTCTCAGCTAGATGCAATATAAGCTAAAAAGAGATAGGATGAAGAGCGTGCAACAATGAGTATTTTCTGCCCTAGGTGTAGAACTAAACATCCTCAAAGAGAATGTCCATTAAACAATGTTTTAGTTTGTCACCTCTGTACAGAAGAGCATCCCACTGATAGTTGTCCATCGTTGTTCGGGTTGCAAGCTGTATACAAGAGTGGAAGTTTTGGTGAAACATCTACGAGGCCTTGGCAGCATAGGGATCAACCTTCGGGTCAGGATCCATCATTCCAATTTCCACCTTACTACCATCCTTATCAACCTCCACGACAATGGAACACTTCAGGTTGGCGGAATTGGTCGTCGCAGTACCCTCCTCAAAATGCTCAACAACAGCAATGGCCACATGGATGGAGAGGACAAACTTATACTCAAACACCTCCTCCTATGCCTAACTATCCTTACCCACCTAATGTTCAACAACTTTTACCTAGATATGCACCTCCTTCACTACCCCCTATCCCAAATCAACCTCATCATTTCCAAAATATGAACCCTCCAAGACCCACAATATTACTTGCACAACCGATACCGAATCCTAATAACAAACCAACCCAAGCTCTTAATAACACCGGGTTATTAACTCTTCCATCATATGCTATTTCGTCTGCACCAATACATGAAGTTCAATTGTGGTTTGGAAGAGTTTTGCAAGATCATCCTAAGTCATCAGTTGTTATTCAAGAAGATAATATACCTAATGAAATTTTAAATGATGCCATTCTTGAAAATGTGGTTGTTCCTAAATCTTCAACGCATAACCTTCCTAATAAAGAAGTAATATCAGGAAATAAATCACCTCCATATCTGGAGCGTCTAATAATAGAAAAACCTGTAACTTACCCAGAATATAACATCATTAATGAATTGAAAAATATTTGTATTAAGATTCCTTTATTACAAGCCATTAAAGATATACCAATCTTTTGTAAAGTGATAAAAGAACTCTGCATTAAGAGACCAAGTAAGAAACAAAAATACCCTCCAACAATACATGTCATAGGTGAAATCTCAGATTGTATAGCAGAACAGCCTAGAATCCCGAAGTATACAAATCTAGAAAATCCTGTAGTAACTGTTCTCATTAACAACATTGATATAGGAAACACACTCATTGATCTAGGGGATGCTATTAACCTAATGACTACTACAGTTTTAGAAGCTCTCCAATTAGGACCATTCCTCTGCCCTACCCCAACAATGTTAGAACTAGCAGATCATACTATGGGGCAACCTACTAGGATTTTAGATGATATTATGGTGTCAGTAGCCTCATGGGAATATCCCGTGGACTTCATGGTTATACAATCAAAAGATCCATCTAGAGGGCATCCTATCATTTTAGGAAGACCCTGGTTGGCTACCACTAATGCATTCATAGGATGTAGGGATGGAGAAATGGTTATCTCTGATGGGTTATCTACAAGAAGACTAGCTTTATACCCACTAGCACAGCCCGTAGCTGAGAGCGTATTCTGGTTAGATTGTCCTTTTGGAGAAGAAAACCTGGAAGAACTTTCCCTTGTTAGTGACCTTTCCTGGGCACTTCAAGAACAAAATATTGAAAACGTGTTGAATCAATTTATTTCCTCCACCACATGTATAGACTTTCCTTGGTCTTTTTCCCAACTTGACCAGATTTTTGGAGACGAATCTAAAGAAAACATGAGTCTCTCAACATTTACAAGTACACCTTGTGTCTTTTCAACTGAAGAAAAACTAGGATCTTATACCGTACCATGTGAGGTTAGTTCTAAAAAATTTCTACATATAAATGCAGGTTTAGATGAGAGTCAGCAAAAGCAATCGTTAAAAGTTCTCAAAAGTCAAACTGGAGCTTTCGCTTGGGAATACACCGATATGAAGGGTATACACCCAGAGACTTGTATTCACCACATTTACACAGACACAAATATACCTCCCGCTAGAAAACCCCAAAGAAGAATGAACCCAGCTCTCAGCTCTCAAAGATATAGTAAAAGAATAATTACAAAAACTTCTTAATGCTGGATTCATTTACCCAATTTCTAATAGTAAGTGGGTGTCTCCTCTTGTAGTAGTTCCAAAGAAAGTCACAGGGAAGTGGCGTATCTGTGTTGATTTTTGAGAATTGAACAAGGCCACTCTTAAAGACTATTTCCCTCTACCTTTTATAGATCAGGTGTTAGATACCCTATCGGGGAAACAATACTTTTCTTTCCTAGATGGGTATAGTGGATACAATCAGATATTAATAGCACCTGAGGACCAAGACAAGAATACCTTTACTTGCTCTTTGGGGACTTATGCCTATCGAGTGTTACCATGTGGCCTTTGTAATGCACCTGCTACTTTCCAACGTGTAGTTTTAGGTCTCTTTGCTGACCTTATACATGATTGTGTAGAGGTCTACATGGACAATTTCACAGTCTATGGTAATACCTTCCAAGAAGCCCTTGATAACCTCGAGAGAATTCTTATTCGATGTCAGGACACAAACTTATCCCTTAGTCATGAAAAATGCAAAATGTTATTAACTGAGGGCATAGTTCTAGGACATCATGTCTCTCTTCAAGGTATCAAGGTGGATCCTGCCAAGATAGAGATAATTGTCAATCTTCCTCTTCCAAAGACTTCGAAGGAAGTTAGAAGATTTCTTGGCCATGCAGGTTATTATAGGCATTTTATAGAAAATTTCACCAAGATAATCGCACCTATGTTCAAACTACTCATGAAAGACACATAATCTCAATGGACTGAACCTTGTTAATAGGATTTCGAAAATTTAAAAGCAAAGTTATTAGTAGCACCAATACTTAGGGGCCCTAACTAGTCCCTTCCTTTTCATATCTCTACTGATGCATCCGACATAGCTCTAGGGGCAGTTTTAGGTCAAAAAGAGGAAAAGTTATCTTATGCCATTTATTTCGCTAGTAAAAACTTGACTCCTGCAGAATCAAAATACAGTGTTACCGAAAAAGAGTTTCTTGTAGTAGTCTATTCCATCAATAAGTTTCGTCATTATATCACAGGATATGAAATTTTCATACACACCGATCATTCTGCTATTATATTTTTGATGAATAAACTAGTTACCAATGTCAGAGTGACTCGGTGGCTTCTTCTGTTATAAGAGTTTAATATCACCATTGTCGACTGTCCTGGTCGAGATAATGTAGTAGCAAAATTTCTCTCCCGAATTCAAATTGACAATGATGGTAGTCCTATTGATGATAGCTTCCTAGATGAACATTTATTCGCAATATCTATTTGAACCCCATGGTTCGCAGACATAGCCAATTATTTGGCAACTGGAAAGCTACCAACCCATCTCTCCCCACCCTAAAAACGTAGAATTATAGTTCAAAGCTCTAACTATTCCTGGGTGGATAATGATCTCTTTCGTACCGGTCCTGACCTTATTATTAGAAGATGTGTACGAGAGGATGAGATGTCAGAGATTCTTCATGCATGTCATGGTGGACCTTGCGGTGGACACTTTTCTGATAAAAAAACAGCATATAAGGTTTTACATTCTAGATATTATTGGCCAAGCATCTTCAAGGATGCTGCCAAATATGTTAAGGGATGCGATAGTTGCCAAAGAATGGGTAGACCCACGCTATCTGATGAGATGCCTTTGAAACCTCAAGTTATGATCGAGCCTTTTGAAAGATGGGCTCTAGATTTTGTTGGACCAATTTCCCCTATGTCTCGTAAGAAGAAGTACATCCTAGTCTGTACAGATTATGTCACCATGTGGGTAGAAGCCAAAGCTTTATTCTGAGCCATAGAGAAATCAGTGGTAGAGTTTATGTATGAAGAAATATTTACCCAATTTGGTGTACCTAGGGAAATTGTAACCGATGATCTCAATTCACTTCCAAGTTAATGAAAGAACTTACTAATAAATATGGTATTAGACATTCTAAATCTTCCCCATATCATCCTCAAGCGAATGGTCAAGTAGAAAGCACAAACAAAGTATTATAAGCTATCATGACCAAGACCATTCAGTTACACCACAAGGACTGGGCAGATAGGCTCCCAGAAGCCTTGTGGGCTTATAGAATAACTTGGAGAAACACCACTGGCCACACACCTTATGAACTTGTTTATGGAAAGCAGGTTCTCCTAGCCATTGAATTTCAGGTTAAGACATTTCGTATCGCTGCTCAGTTAGGAATGAATTTAGAAAAAGCACAGAAACAACGAATCCTACAAATAAATGAATTAGACGAGATTAGATAAGATGCTATCCAACGAACAATCTTAATACATAATCAACATAAAAAATGGCATGACAGATACATTAAACAAAAACAATTTAAAACAGGAGACTAGGCATTACTTTTTGATTCGAGATACAAAAATTTTAAAGTTAAATTGACTACTCGCTGGATGGGTCCTTATGAAATTGTTACAGCCTTCGATAATAGATCCGTTAAAATTAAAACAATTGATGATTCTCAAACTTCTTTTGTTGTAAATGGCCATAGACTTAGACTTTATCACCAACCTATATCTAAGCAAGACTTTGTGCAGAATGCCTTACAACAGCAAGAGATGGAGCTGGTAGAAGAGGAAGTCATTCCTCCTCCTCCTAGTCCCTGAAATTTCTAAAGGATTGTCTTTATTTGTACATATGTAAATATATTGTGTTTTTGTTTTAATTATACTAATGAAGAGTTATTTCTAACAAGCTGATTGTATTTATACAGGGAATTCATTTGTATGATCAGCTCTTGAAATTTTTGCCATTAAAAACAGGAAAACTTTTCTTCCTTTTTAGATTTCTTATGACTTTTTTGGTACATATGTTTTGTTTTGAATAAATCAAGATCATCTAACAACGGTTTTGTAGTTTAATTACAAGGACCTTATCTGCTCGTGCAATATTATTGAAAGGGAAGCACTTAAAAGAAAAAAATTCAATATATCCTAATCCCTTCTTTTTTTCAATTATTGTTGAAATTGACATTTTTGGCAAAAGATAAAGTGTTCTTTATATTATTTCGCAACCATTTCATTTATGATTTTGAATATGGCATTTGATTCAGGCATGCACATTTCTGATTATAGTTTAGAATTGTTGCTTAAAAGACCTATCTTAATTGCTATGATCTAAAAAAAAATACTATCTTACACCTATGGATCATTGGATTATGCTAGACTCATTATCAAAACTTGTCTATTAAAGCATCTTTTAAAGGTAACTTAGAAGTGAATGTTATTTTTATTCTTGTGGGGAACATTACTGAATTCTTATCAAAGAGATAGATATAGATCAAATAACAGCTTTAGGTTATTATCTTTTGACATGATCCATAACTTTGGCTATTATAAGTAAAAGTTGCTCATAAAGGTTCTTTCTAATATTTCGAATTATGTGTTTAGAAGGTTTAGCACACTCTAGTGCCAACTGTCTTCCTTACAAAAAATATATATACATATACATCATTATACTAAGCAAACCTGCTGGGGTACTGAACAGGCCTGCTGGCAGTGGGTCAATATCGGGTAGAAGATATCGGTTAATGCATTACTATACACATGATTCATATATAGGAAACCTGAGTATACAAACACATGTTTTGGCCAATCATCTATACTATCATTAGAGAATAACTGTAAGTTGAACTTGGACCTTGTCATCTAATTCAAACAATATCTAGGATGTTATTATCCTAGAAATGGGACCCATAATTATGAAAATCTCACAAGCTTTGTGGTATACCTTTTCTATATCTTGGGATGACAATAAATCTTTAAAATGAGTCATGTATGGCTAGTTTTTCTGTGGCATCTTTCATATCAAATTATACTATCATTCTTCCTATGGTCCTTTTAAGCACTGTTCTATTCTTTATGATAAACGTACATATCTGAATCATCCACATGTTTAGTTAATATTTCATTTCTTGAGAAAAGTATTACAACATTTTTCAGCTATTGATAAAATAATTGAATATCTAATTCTCTTTTTTTTGGCTTGAGGACAAGCCATATCTTTGGTTTGAGGGAGGATTAGAACTGTTTTAAACTATTTTTTTATTTTTATTAAAGAAAAAAGTTTATTTATCTTTGAAAGTGATAGATGTTTGCAGGTTAATGCAAAAGTAGAAGGCGAATTGTTTTAATTAAAGACAAAAAAAAAGGGGACATGACTTAAAAGTTCTAGAAAGAAAAGTTTACAACATTTTATGTGCACTAACAGCCTTAAAAATTCCTTGAAAAAATTAGTTCCAATTGGCTTCAGCAATAAAAGTTTGTATAGACAAAAGTCTGTATGAAAGGATGAATGACGGATCGAATGCCGATCCAAATGAAGTGACGAATGCAACAAATAAGCAACGTTTTGAATAAAAATGTTGAAGAAATTTTAGCTTATATATTTCAAATAGCATGCTAGATATTTTTGAAAATTCTGACTAACCAATGATGATAGGGATCAATCAAACGTTAAATCTCACACTTGGTTTTATTTCCTTATTCATCTCATCTTGTTAAATGAATGAATCTTGTGTCATTATGAATCATTGTATGACCACTATGGTCTTACCTATCGTATAGATCGCCAGCATATGGATCGGATCCTTGTGATCTTCCACGTGTAGAATATCCCATTACGTGAATTTCGTTCAACCTGTCCAAAGCTTGGCTTTTGGACATGGTTGAATATGCTATACCAAACACGCATCTACCGAATTAACGCACTTCAATTCTGGCACTTAACCCAAGATCTTCAAAGTACAAGTGTGATATTTGAAAACACGCTTTACCTATGACCACCCAGCCATCCAAACAGACTTCAATTTAACTGATGGCTGTGTGAACTTCTGCTTCACTCTGTTCACCCTTCATTTCTCTCTCTACGAGCTGTGTCCTCTACAAATTCCTTGTATCCCCTACATTTATTTATTGCTTCCCCTATCCTCTATCAGCAATGCCTAACCGTTGTGAGCCAAGTATCTACCAAGATCTTCTTCATATCCCTGAGTTTAAAAGATGCCATGAGTTATTCTCTCAAGCAAGTTGGAATCCTTTCTCCACTGCCTTGATGGTCATTACCATGAGATTTCATTGTTGTTTTCCAAAGGTTTCGATGGAAAAATGGCCAAGTTTGGCCATCTTGTCTTCTTCGTAACAGAAGAGTCAATAACGTTAGCTACGAAGCTCCCTAGAGAAGGTGCTTGATGGCACAAGCATTTGTTTCTTCCACGATAAGCTCACCAGTTCACTCTCAAGCCCGATTTTCAACACATTACGAGCACCAAATGTTTTCATAGAGAATGGATTAAGCCAGAGTACTTGGATCTTTTGACCATTATTATTCACTTAGACACCTGTGAGGGTAAGTTCACTATTTTTAAAGCTTGCCATATTAGATTGTTAGCTCATTTTGTCAATAATCAGACCTTAAATTTCCCATTCTACTTTCTAAAGAGCTTGGAAAAGATGTCGAGTCAAGTTAGAAAGAATACCATTAACCCTTCAGGAAGCTTATATCACCATTGTCTCATTAAGCTTTTTATCATTCATCAACTAGAGGAGAGAGGTCAGACTTGGGACCATTTTGTTTTTGAGATATTAAACCCTCATTTATCTACTGTCAAATCTTCCCCTTATCAAGAACACCTTCATGCCCAAGAAGAACCAAATGCTAAACGTATACGATTTGATGAGAGTTCCTTAGATGATATGCACTCTGTCCATTCAATACATTCTCCTACTAAACCTATGAATAAAAATCATGACCAGTCCATTGATGAGCTTGACATCCAGACTATCATTCATCCCTCACGCTCAAATATTCAGTTGGACGATCATACCTTTTGAGTCATCCCTCCTCACACTAGATAATGAATCCGTTCAGATGAATGAAGCATGTGCTGCTAGAAGCTCTCCTGCATGTAACAGAGACAAAATCTATGAAGAACAAACTATTAATGTTGAGACATATCCAAAAGAAAAGAGTCCTCAAATTGACTTGGAGCATGGTATAGAACAACCTATTTCGAGTTAGCAAAAGTGGGATCAGTTAACCCAAGAGATAGCGCAATTAACATAACAAAGTCAAAGCTATGTGGAGACAATCTCCGAGCTCCTTGAAGAAATAAAGATGTTGTGTACACAATTGAAAAGCACTGAATGCTCGGTTAACGCCAAAATAACATCCAATGCTGTCCTTAGAGTAAAGTATAATTCCTTAAGGGGTCATTTCAAGAAGCTCCAGGCCAAGCATGCATCTCCATCATCCGAGTCGAAGACCGCTACTATCGCAGCTCGACCTTCTTCCTAATCACTTTTTGTTTTGCTCAGTGGGACCTGGCATGACTTCGGTTTGGGGGAATGTTGGTGTCCAATTTTGTCACCATTTTTTGTCATTCAGTTTACTCGAAGTGGTGCTATTTCTATTATTTTTTATATAGTAAGTTGTTTTCTTAGCCATTCATCTCATCAAACAGTCCAGGTATGCACAAATTCACTTACCATGCAAATCTTATTATGTTTCATATATTATGGTTTATTTATGATTAAAATGATGTTTTTGGGCATAATTAACACTTATGGTTTTAATTGACAGGCTACGATTTGCAAATGCCCCATCATTCAGACCATGCGCTATGTGCTCAGCCTAAAACACATTCAACTCATTGTTCAGCCCTCCGTTCAGCCCGTGAAATCCATGGTTGACACATCTTAGACCATTGAATGAAGAGAAGGACACATGGGTTCTGTTCGACACACAATGGGCTTGGTTAATAAGCTATTTATCTACAAGATCCGTCCTTATGCTTGCTAAGCCTGACAACACATCTCACATCCACATGAACACTTTAACCTCCGGTTCGTCTGTGCATTCATCCTGGAATCACGTTCAGTATGCTGACATAACTTTTGTGCCCATGTTAGCACTCCAGCGCACCAGTTCTCTTGTTCGCTTGGGCGGGAGTTATGCACACCTATTCACGCCTGCTCACGTTCATTCATTCCGTCGTTCTGGAAGGAGTTCTCCTGCCAACGATTCGGTTTTCCAGCACACTGCTCGTCCACGTCTGAGTTAGATCAATGCTTTAACTACTCTGTGAAGTAACTAACCCCGTCAAATTCTGACGAATCATCCTTGCGTTGGCATGTATCAAGTAAATCAACAGTTACAGTCATTTAAACACTCCTATTATTAGAGAGGTCGACTCTGTCGACCCTCTCACCATTGTAACGTATAAATAGCCACCTCTGTGATTGAGATGAGTTGGCTTCTGAATTCATGATGGTTTTCCAGTCTTAGTCCAAGAATTTGCAGTCGTAGCTAGTGTGAAGACAGAGTTTGTAATTCTTCTCAAGTTAATGGAAGTAGCAACTTCTTAATGTTCTGCTGGTAGTCGTTTAAGTTGAGCTATTTCACCCTCCGATTGCTGGGAAGGGCCCCTCATCAACTGGAGGTTTTATTTACATTTTCTGCATTTCTTTTCTTGCAATTAACTAGTTTATTTTTTATGTGTAATCTAATTTGTTTTCCTATGTGTATTATCTTCATTCCTCTGTAATTGATATTCTGCTATTAATACAACCTTCCTTCTTCTGAGTTAGAATGGTCGACCAATAGTTCAATAGTTTAATAATTTGTAGTTTGTTTTCAGTCCTTCTTCCATCATCATAGTTATATATTGCTTCCAAATTCTTCCATAGTTAGCATTCCTTTCTTTGTTTTTTCCTCTGCTAGTTTTTCTTCCTGTTTGCTATAGGTTAATTCTTCTTTCTTCTATTCCAACCTTCTCCCTTCTTCTATTCCAACCTTCTTCCTACTTCTTATAAAATCATTCTTCCCCTTAGGTAATGATTCGCATAGATAATTTCTTAGCCTCTAATAATCTCTCTACTACTTCCTATGCATAGTAGGATCATTTGCATAAGCCAACTGGTAATTAAATCATCCAAAAACTCTTCCTTCCCTCCCTTTAAAACGTTTTCCTCCATTCGGATCGTCATTCGGACAGCCATTCAGACCGACATTCGGATCGTCATTCGGACATGTGTGTTTTCTGTATTATTTTAGGCCTTTTTCCGAATCTAATTTCTTCTGTCTCTTAATCATCATTCTTCCTATTCCTCCTTAATAGTTTGAGATGTAATTTAATCTTGTTTTATGTTATTTGGATTTTTTAATTCAATTTTCATCATTATTTCCTCCTTTCTTACTTCCTCCGTATCCTCTTTTTATCTTTCTTCCAAACTTTAGTTCTTCAACCCGTTTTGTTACTTAGTTACTGTTCATAATGTATGAATGTTGTTTCTAAATAGTTTATTTCCAAGTTATAGTTGATAATTCTATTCCTTGAGTTGTTTTAGTTTGTTAATCTTAAGACTAGTTTCTATTTAAAGAAGATGTTCATTTTGCAAGATATGGATTAATAATAAAATATCTTTATCAAGTTTTCTACTTGCTTCCAAATCTAATATAGTTCAGTTTAACATCTTGGTTAAGTTTTCTATTTGCTTCTAACTTACATTAGTTTCATGTTCACATATGGATAGACAGTAGTTCATAATGTTTAAAGTTAGTGGTAGTTTGTTGATTTTTTGTTTACATTTGTTTGTAGAAGTTAAGTTAGATTTACTTCCATTTAGCTTCCTCATTACATTTGAAAGTCATTACGATACATTTACTCAAGTTCCTATTACATTTGATGTACGTAATCAAGAAGAGTGGAATTAGATGGTTTAGTCTAAATTAATTTACATTTACAAGTTCTCCCTATTAAACATCTAATATCCGTAGCTCTGATTCTGTTCATAGTTGTTATCTGGAAGTTTAATTTAGTCATTTCTTATTTTTTCTAGAAGTAATTTGTGTTTCAATATTTGTTGTAAAATTAGTCACAGCAGATCTAATGAACAAGTAAATCAATCACAACAGATGAACATAGAAAATATGGTGTAAAACTGTGCAAAACATGCAGCAGTACTCAATATCCCAATAAGGGTGAATAATTACAATACAATCTGATAATGTGAGTGAGCAATTCGAATTGCCTAAGAAGGTCATTCGAATCACTGAATGGAGTAGCTTGACTCCAACTAGGAGTCCTCATCATCAATCGGTGGTGCTCATCAATGCACAAGAACCAGTCATCCAGGTGTCAATCTGAGTCTAACTGAGTGTAACAAGTGTAACTGAAGTGTGTAGCACTGATTAAGGGAAGGAGGCTCAGTGGGGGGCGCATGGGAGGCTAACTGAAGTCAGAACAAGTCATCTAGTCAATATGGAGGTCCAACGGAAGTGAAACAGTCAGTCGGGAGTGAAACTGGCCTCAAATCAGGGAGAATCGGAGCTAACTGAATGTAACTAAAGTGGAACTGCAGTGGTAGGTGAAGAAGTGCGCCCTTCTCTGGTAGTAGGTGAGAAGTGGGCGCCTTCCAGACTAGGAGGGCTAAAACTCTGAAGTAAGTGGCTCTCGGGTGCTAGAATAAGGTGGCTAAGGTGCTGGAGGCATCAACTTGGTGACTAGGATGCATGCAAAATGCATGCAAACCCTAATTGCATGCAAGATCCTGAAAAAGATGATGTGGATATCCGAACACCCCCCCTCAAGCTAGACTATGATGTGCAAAAAATAATGTGGGGCCCTGGTAACTAAGACCAAAGGTCACCCCAATACAATAATCCAAAAAATGCTGAAAATAAACTAAGTGAGGAAAGAGGGAAAACCCAGTGGGAAGAAAGCCCCCCCTCAAGCTAAAGCATAATAATGGATCAATTTGTCTCCACCAGGATGGAACTCACCCCCAACAGTGAACGGAGGTAAGAGAACTTCTTCTCAGTGAAGCTCTTGGTGAAGATGTCTGCAATTTGCTCATCAGTAGGGCAATATTGCAGAATGATGGTGCGGTCATGCACCAACTGTCGAATGTAATGCATATGAATCTCAATGTGCTTGGTCCTCTGCCGCTGAACTGGATCTGTGGAGATCTTGATAGCACTTTGATTATCACAAAATAGGATAGTCGAAGTAGTGCCACCAAAACCAAACTCGGAAAGAATACCCTGCAACCAAACTGCCTGAATGCAGGCATTGACTGCCCCTCGATACTCTGCCTCTGCTGAAGAAAGTGCAATGGCTGCTTGCTTTTTGCTGGACCAACAAATAGCACCATGACCAATCATGAAAACATAACTGAAAGTGGAATTCCGATCAATGCTATCACCTGCCCAATCTGAATCAGTAAAACCAATGAAATCAAGCTCAGAATCTACAGCATAATGTATGCCAAACTGTCTCGTACCTTGCACATACTGCAAGTTCGATTGGCTGCTCGCTAATGAAGCTCATGTGGCTGGTGCATATATCTTGACACGGCACTCATGGAATATGAAATATCAGGCCTTGAGTGTGTCAAATAAATTAGTGAACCAATCAACTGTCGATACATATTGCAATCTGCAAGCGGTGTAGAATCTCCCTCCTCAAGACTGATTCCTGAGAGGAATGGGAATGGGGGTGCCTTACATTCAGCCATATTAAACTTCAATAATAGGTCGGAAGCATATTTTTGCAGAGATATAGTGATCCCATCAAAATTTTGAGCTATCTCCAAGCGCAAAAATGACTCAGCAAGCCCAAATCGCTCATGTCAAAAGCTAGATTTAAGGCAGTTTTTAGCTTATTTATTGAAGTAAGAGTGCTACCAGTAATGAGAAGATCATCAACATAAAGTACAATAACCAATAAATTACCTTTAACTCACTGAAGATACACATTCGGATCAGATTTGCATCTTTGGAAATTATGAGAAAGAAGGAAGGAGTCCATCTTTGCGTACCAAGCTCTTGGGGCCTGTTTTAACCCGTACAAAGATTTCTTCAATCTGTAAACTAATGATGGATCTGATGTGTAGCCCTCTGGATGCTGGATATATAACTCTTCAGCAAGGTCTCCATGTAGAAATGCACTCTTTACATCCATGTGGTGCACTTCCCAGTGCTTGGATGCGGAAATAGCCAAAACAAGGCGGATGGAATCCATCTTTGCAACCGGTGCAAAAGTCTCAGTGTAGTCCACTCCTTGGACTTGGGAGAAACATTTTGCCACCAACCTTGCTTTGTATTTGCTGATAGAGCCATCAGCAGCAACTTTCGTGCGGTAGACCCATTTACACTTCACTAATTTTCTTCCAGGTGGAAGAGAAACTAGCTCCCATGTGTTGTTCTTTTGAAGAGAACTGTACTCTTCATCCATGGCACTTTGCCATCTCGGATATCGGTGGGAAGAATAGTATGATGTGGGATCTGAACCAGCCATCAAATAACAAATCTCAGGAAGTAATGGATCAGCAATATAAAGTGCCATACCTGCTCTTTGAAAGTCTGCTCTTGTTCGTCTCGGATCAGCAGGATTTCCAAGGTTCGAACCAGCAGATTGGAGAGTGTTTTGGGCCCACTTTGGTAACTGAGGAGGATCATAATGGTTGGATTCCGAACCTGATATGTCATGATCATCATATGCTGCTGAAATATCAGAAATATCAGAACTCATACCTTCTTTATCGCTGCACGGATCTTCTTCTGGTGAAGGCTGTGAATCGATAGTCTCTTCCTTGACTAGTTGCAATTCTTGAAGCGGTTCTTCAAATTGCACACTGCGCTCTATGAATATATTTTTAGATCTGATATCCATGAGTTTATATGCTTTTGATTCTTCCCCATATCTTATCAGTATGCACTCGATGCTTTGTGGATCCAAAGCTCGTCTCTTCTAGGAAGGCATTCTAGCCCATGTAGTAGAGCCAAAAACTCTCAAATTTGACACATCCGGTTTGTGACCAAAGAATGCTTCGAAAAGAGTCATACCTTTCACGGATGAATGTGGAACATGGTTCTGTATGTATGCAGTAACATTGATTGCTTCAGCCCAAAGATTTGCAGCCAAACCTTTTGATTCAATCATGCACGTAGCCATCTCTTTCAGTGACCGATTTTTCCTTTTCGCTACACCGTTCTGCTGGGGTGTGTAGGGAACTGTATGTTGGATCTGAATTCCACTTTGGGAACAAAGTTGCAGCAACTTGGACTTAATATATTCTCCACCATTATCAGATCTAAGAGCTTTGATCTTGCTCTCAGTAGCGGTCTCAACAGAAGCCTTAAAATCCTTGAATTTTCCAAGCACTTCTGACTTGTTTTTGAGAAAGAATACCCATGTAAAGTGGGAAAAATCATCAATAAATGTCAAAACATACCTTGAACCATTTAATGAAATATGGCGCAGTGGACCACTGATATCAGAATGGATCAACACCAAAACTGTAGAAGCTCTGCTAGCTTTGCCGCGGTCGAATCTGTGCTCGGGGTGCTTCCCAATGATGCAACTAGTGCATATTCCCTTCGAGGAACGGAGTTGTGGAAGACCATCTACCATGGATTTGTTTGATAGTAGCAGAAAATACTTATAGTTAAGATGCCCAAATCTTTCATGCCAAAGCCTACTAACCTCATTACGATGTGTGCGAAGAGCAGTGGGATTTTCAAGCGGAATAAAGTGTGAAAACTCATAGCATTTTGCAGTGTGGTTTGCCTTTCCGACTGCAACAAGTCTTCCACTTTTGATATCAGAAATTTCAACTGTATTAGGGCTGAATGTAACTTGCTTCGGTTCACCAGTGTGTGTCATTTGATACACATAAAGAAGATTTGAAGCCAAGGAAGGCACATAGAGAACATTCTGAAAGCTTCCATGATCTACATGAATCGTACCTTTGCCCTTTGAAGAAATTTTTGAGTCATCTCCCAAATGGATGGGGATGGAGCTGTTTGGATCGAATGAAGAAAAAGAATCAATATTTGCAGCCATATGATTTGATGCACCCGAATCTATCAAGAGAGTAGTGGGCTTCGAAACCGTTGCCATGAGTGCTTGTCCTCTTTCATGATCATCATTCCTATCCTTCTTCCTTGCACCGTCGAGAAGAGTTATGTTGTTCTTTTCCAAAAAGAGGGCCATTTGATCTATAGTCTTCTTTATACATGAACTTTCAGGATGAAAGCCACGGTTGCAATAAGTACATTTAGATTTTTGGTTACCTTCTTTGCCCTTTTGCTTGAACTTCGAACTGGATGGTGCATCCGTTTGTTTGCCCTTGTCTTTTTGCTTGTGAGGCTCGAATTTGGGCTTCTCCTTCTTTTGCTTTCCTTTACCATTCGAGATCTTGGGTCCTTGAACATATAGGGATGAATATTTGGAGCTTATGGACCCCATTTGAATCAACTTGTCATGCTCTTTTGTGACGGACTCAATGAAGGCATTCAAGGTAGGCATCCTCCAATTTGGGGTAGTTAGCCAACCGGAATTGAAAGTAGAGACAAATACCGAATAATCTTTCCCAAGATTGCTGAGAATGGAGAGGATCAATTGTTTATCCTCTTTGATAACTCCACTGTTCTTCAACTGCAAGTTCAAGTTCTTGAATTTTGTGAAGAATTCATTAATGGTCTCGAAATTCTCAGGACTAAGGGCACTCAATTCATTCTCTAATTGAAAAGCCCTAAGCTTGTCCTGCTTGCCAAATAGTGTTTCAAGTTGCTCCCATATGGCTTTTGGAGTCTTCAATCCGCTGAGATGGAAGTGAAGATCTTTGGAGATGGAGAGACAAAGAAGACCATAAGCTTCATCAAGCTTGTTGTAGTGTTTGGTTCTATCTGACAGATTGCTTGGCTCCAATTCAAGACCAAGAGTGACTCGGTAGTAACCTTTTGAACGTAATATGATCTCCATATCATCTTTTCAATCAAAATAATTGAATGGGGTGAGGATAGGCTTTGAAGAAGAGTATTCCATTGCTAGGAGAAAGTGCAAACTGATGTAGAGGAGCTTGCATGCACAGTGTAGCGAATGCAATTGATGGAGACAATAAACCTGCAAATCACAATAAACAAAGAACAATGAGGTCGAACAATCCACCCTTTTAGAGTTGCATCACACCTGGGATTGGAGATCAAACAATGTTGAATGGGTCCAATGTATCATATCTAGGAATTATGTGGAAACTCAAGCTTCTGGAGTGGTATTGGAAGTATTTTCAAGCTTTGCATGCACAGGAGCGAATTCCCTTGAGATATTTCATGCCAAAACTTTTTGCAATTTTTGAGCAATTCACTCAAATCTTCTTGTAGAACCACGTGTAGAAAAGAGATCTTGTCCCTGCAATGGCTCTGATACCATGTAAAATTAGTCACAACAGATCTAATGAACAAGTAAATCAATCACAACAGATGAACATAGAAAATATGGTGTAAAACTGTGCAAAACATGCAGGAGTACTCAATATCCCAATAAGGGTGAATAATTACAATACAATCTGACAATGTGAGTGAGCAATTCGAATTGCCTAAGAAGGTCATTCGAATCACTAAATGGAGTATCTTGACTCCAACTAGGAGTCCTCATCTTCAATCGGTGGTGCTCATCAATGCACAAGAACCAATCATCCAGGTGTCAATCTGAGTCTAACTGAGTGTAACAAGTGTAACTGAAGTGTGTAGCACTGATTAAGGGAAGGAGGCTCAGTGGGGGGTGCATGGGAGGCTAACTGAAGTAAGAACAAGTCATCTAGTCAATCTGGAGGTCCAATGGAAGTGAAACAGTCAGTCGAGAGTCAAACAAGCCTCAAATCACGGAGAATCGGAGCTAACTGAATGTAACTGAAGTGGAACTGCAGTGGTAGGTGAAGAAGTGCACCCTTCTCTGGAAGTAGGTGAGAAGTGGGTGCCTTCCAGATTGGGAGGGCTAAAACTCTGAAGTAAGTGGCTCCCGAGTGCTAGAATAAGGTGGCTAAGGTGCTGGAGGCATCAAACTGGTGACTGGGATGCATTCAAAATGCATGCAAACCCTAGAATTTGCATGCAAACCCTAATTGCATGCAAGATCCTGAAAAAGATGATGTGGATATCCGAACATTTGTTTCCATCTTTCTTATTAATTAACCATATAAGTAGGGTAGTATGATCTAGTACTATTATGATCTGTGATTTAAATGTATTCTCAAATATTTAACTCGGTTTTTCATTTTGAAAGATCTTTCGATCTTTTTCCTTACTAAACATTTTTTTAGGTCTGAAAAACCTGAAAATTTACAACCTTTTCTACCTTGGCATATATTTTGCTTCAACTCTAAGTAAACTGATCTTGGTTGATAATTAATATTAGGTGATTTTATTTGAGAAATCTCACACACCCAACACCGACCAATACATTGCAGATCCATGGTAGTAATGACCAACTGAACAAAATCATGGCTACTAGACACAAGCGTAGATCCATGACGAGATGATAACATAGCCATGACCAATACAAATGTGGATCCGTGTGACATGACTTAATACAAACTCCATCGCAACCCGGGAAAAACATGACTCCCCAGGGTCTTCAAGCTAAACCCGCAATGATATGTGTAATATCCCGAATTTTGGACTAACTATTTTATGATGTTATATTGGGCCATGGCCCCAACATATAGAATTTATTCTGATTATTGGGCATGAGCCCTAGTGCATATGATTTATTCTTTTGTAGACTGACATATTGGGCATGGACCCTGATTGAATTTCATTATTTGATTATATACTGGGCAAGGAAGCCCCAATGTTTTGATTCATGTTTTTACCATATGATGTGGGTACAAAACCCTAATATACTGAGATGATCTTTTATTACATATTGTGCAGTGATGTGAATGACATGATTGACTTATATGGTGTGTAGAGCGTGGACTTAGGAACACACAGATTACCTACGTACTAGGAAAAGCCCCGATGTACCTAGAGGAAATATTATTGACTGGGAGTAAGCCTCGATGTACATTGAGTGTTAGGAATAAGCTCTGGAGCACTCCAAGCTTGATAAACGAATACCGGATCTAAGGCAACTTAAATATTCTATATGTGCCTAAAAACCACATTCTAGCACTAGTGTGGAGCAGGGACTCTGGAATTGCACTAGAGTAACGCTCGTGTGAGAGTGATGAGTTAAAAGGCTCTGAAGAGCACTCGGGGTTACGGAGTTTCAAAGTGTTGAGTCAGAAAGACTCTGAAGAGCACTTTTATCACATTTGTTTAAATTGCTTAAATGATTCATCTTTTTATCCATCATCACCTACTGTGGTAACTACCATGTTAAACGGGGGAATCCAACATGCAAAGAGAGAGACTAGAGGTACCTAACCAAGCTGACCAAGACCATCTAAAGAAGTGGACCATGTCCCTAAAAGTTAAAGAGAAAAGCGTGTCATGTGATGACACATAACTAAATAAAAGATAATTACCAGTAGTCTTTTATGATTAACATGTACAAAGGCCTCCAGGCTATTATTATTATTAAGAGCTTTAATAATAATGGTGTTATTATTTAATTATGGAATACAATTAGTATATCTGACTATGCATTAATTTATATTATAAATGGTGTATCAATAGTTAAGTAAAATGTAATTATTGTTAGTATAATTATTGTTAGTATAATTATTATTAGTATAATTGTTGTTATTATAATTATTATTAAGAGCATAAATCAAAATGACTTATAGTTAAACAGTTGGAAAAATCCTAGTTCAAAAGTACTAGGTATTTAATTAAATAATACCTTTTAATTATTAATTATCTAATTTAAAGAAACTGATTGTTTCAACAGTCCTAATTGAAAGACTACCCTACTTAAAGAGTGCAGATCCCAAGTTTTGGGATCATCTATCATTCTTGGTCATTATCATTCTATTATGGTAATCCAAGAAAAGGATTCTGCTCCAAGAAGCTGAAGCAGCATAACCTAGAAATTCTCAGAACTGAACCAACAGTGGATCTAGGGCCTCTACCTCTCATTGCATGTTGGAACCAAGCTTGGGGGGATGAAGATAGAACCAGAACGGTTCAAGGGTCAAGGTTGGGAGGAATGTGGTAGTCCCAAAGTCATTTTAACAGGTCAGCTGAGCTCAGAGGGCTCTACACTAATTATTGTTTGAGTGTGCAGGTTACTTCAGGAAGAGAGCAAGCTACAAAGTAATCAGGTATGAAATGTGAATCTTCCATTTCAAGTTATAATAGCGGTTAGATAAGTAACATAGGATGCTACCCCAACATCATTTGGCCTTGTTTTTCTTTCATCCTAAATCATTTAAATATAGAATTTCTGCTAGGAACAAACAAACCGAATTGATGTTAACTTAGAAGCTAGGATCAGTAGAACGTCTAGCAGGTTCCTGTGCTAGACATCCTAGCAAACCCATAACCTAGAAACCTACTCTTAGTATTTAGATACACCTAGATCGCTCCATTCAGAGAAGCATTATTGAAATTATATATATCCTCTCCATTCTTCAATAGAGTTTGCAATTACGTTTTCCATATTCTGTGTATAGCTAGGATAATATTTATGTTCACAATACTTTTTATATTTGTCTATGTTAAAGTCCTTTTTAAAATATACAACATCAACATATCATAGATTTAGTTAGGATTATGTTCAAAAACTACTAACCTTTTTAGGAAAACAAATACAGATTTCGAATTAAAAGTACCAAGTAGTGAAGGCATGTACAGCATATTCTTCCTCAAAGTTTTCCCATATTCAAACAAGTTAATCATCCACAAAAATATTCTAAGGGTCGATTATCACCCACAGTCAATTCATTACAAGAGATTAAACGCATCTTCTAGCATTACGAATTATAAACGTAGTATTAGACATTTTCATTCTTGCAACCTAAACTATGAAAAAGAAACTCAACGATTTGCTTTTCAGAAATCAAATAATCCACAACATTCAAAATCATTAACATATCGTTCTGACGGGTCAGAGGATCAAACCCCATCCTAATCAAATGCTCATCATATAAATTTAAACATTGAAACAAACAGAAATTAGATATCCATATCGTTTACACAGAAGTAGTATTTGACCCAACAAAAAATTCTCATTACCATAGAACGAAACACCTACAGCCAGTATTCTTCCCCATACATAAAATGCCAAAGGAAGGGATCAAATCCCTTTAGGTTTACAAGTAAAACAATGCTGGACAGACGTTTTCATAAACCAAAATAAATACAACAACTACGACATCCTACACTATCAACGCATAATCTGTCAACATTATATTTATATTAAAGATTCGAAAACCCTTAGTAGATGTAGGAGAACAGAGCAACGATAGGGCACATATATTCTAGCATGGACTCCATTACTTAAAAAAAACAAACTTTATGTTAGAAATTGGGAATTGACAGAGCTCGATCAAATTGATAATGCGGTAGCCAAAATATCTTCACAAGGCCATTTAAACATCAAAGGAAAGAAAAACGCAGAAGCCATTTCCCATTTCAAAACCCAAGGGCAAGCTCCAGACATACATATAGGAAGTAATAGTCTCTCAAAACCCATAATTTACAGAGGCACGATTTGTTTGACATTGAAGTAACCAAGTCCAAAACCCTTAGTAGATGTAGCCATCGAATCAGTATTTACAACTGTGGACTAAACACTAGGTCAAGCCAAAGGCGACCACCATGGATATTACAAGACCATGTGAGCCAAAGGAATCACTAATCCCCACTTACACATTTATCAAACCCTTCTCCAAAACCACCGAGACAGATAGGGTGAAGGGTGATTAAACCCTGGAATTACCAGTTAAAATGCCAAAACGCAACCAGCGTGGATGCCCAACTCAAAACATAGAGATTACGTGCCACGACCCCCACACCTATCAACATAAACAAGCCAGATTCAGTTAGGGTCTGTGCATAAATTCAAAACAAAGACTAAAGACTGGAAACAATGTAGTATTCGCATTTTCTGTAGTTACCTGGTGAGGTAAATTTTTGTTGTAGCGCTTGCTGAAAACACCAGTGCTACCCTGGCCATGAGCATAGCTCAGGCCAGGTGTAGCTACCATACAATGAGTTATTCTTTCCCCTCTCAGTCACAAAACCAACGAAATGACAACCAAAGAGTAAACCCTCGCTAAAAACACTTAGAGCCCAGCTGGCCTGAGGCCACGTGACCTTTCAATGCGCCTTTAATACTTGCAACCACCACGTAGTACTATCTTTCAAATTCTTCATCAAACTATGTATATAGTTGTATGGGTACAACACCCTTGACTTATTATTTCATCAACAAAGTGCTCAACTCCTCCATGATAAACATTAGGATGGTTCCACTTCTAGAAGTTGTTACATATGGTAGTTGCCAACTATATAACCACCAAGGGACACCTGTATAGAAACCAATATATAAATAGACGTTAGCATAAATGCTAAGCAAGTCCAGAAGCCTTTCCCTATTCACACCTTACCTCTCGGCGATTTTGCTAGAAGTATTTAACCAAAACCCAAATTTTCAGGGTGTTTTCAACTTCCCTCATCAGGTTCACCATGCTTGAGATTTGACATTAGACAAACAGACATTTCAAACATACATTTAGAGCAAGTAAGAAAAATAGAGACTGCTGGTATTAATGCATGGAAAAAACAGAACTTCACACCCACATGATCATCCTAATAACTTCCGCATAAGTCATGAATCGACATAAGTCACCTTGATAGAAGTTTTTTGAACACATTGAAATAGAAATTGCAAGTACTGGTACTTTTCACATCATTGTAGGGAAATCTCCTAAATATATAAGCTATGTTAGGAAATTTAGTAAGAAGAGGAATTTTTTTTTTATCTTATGTTTTTAGGGACATTACAAGAGGTATCAGAGCCTAGCTACAAAACTAAGTGACCTATCGGGCTCATTACAAACATCCGCTACAGATACACAGTAAACAGAAACATATATTTACATTCTATTTTGTTTTATGTGAGAATAAACTAACATGATTTTCTAATCTTTATACTTATATAACATTTCAGGTACAAACACTGTCTGAAAAATGAATGAAGAACAAGGCAGAAGTATTCACGGGAATATGGACTCACCACCCCGAGAGCAGGAGGTGGTGGTTGAACTAAACTCAGGTTGGAGACAGTCTATGCAAAACCTGCAGGCAAAGTTCTGAAGTTTCCAAGATGAAAAAATGTAGGCAAGAAGAGAACAACAAGCCATAAATTAGGCACTGCTTCAGACCTTAACAAAGGCTAACCCTCTCGGATAGCCCACACTCTCAATCAACACCTCTTAAAAAGGAAACATTCACACAAAAAGGACTACTAACCCTAAGGGAGAAGAGTAGGGAGAACACATACCAAAATCAATGGAAATAGATTGTAAGAGCTCTTCCAATGATAAAGGTTCACCACCTCCTTGCAAGAAAAGGAGGAAAAGTGACAATAGCCTGCAAGGGGAATTCAAAAAGATAAAAGCCCCAACCTATGACGGAGAGATTAACATTGGGGAAAATATGAGGAGTGGTTGCTAGGGATGAATAAATACTTTAAATTTCACAACTACTCCAGTGAAATGCAATCCCGACTAGCCATATACAACCTGAATGGTAAAGCTGCCAGATAGTGGAGGGACTTGAAACACACCAAAGGACGAGAACTGAGAGACATAACCTGGGATATTTTCAGCAAAATATTCCAAGACAAGTATATGTCTGAAAGATTCTTTAATAAGAAAATAAAAGAATTTCATGAATTAAAAATGGGCTCCCTGACTATGGAAGCATTCATAAACTGATTCTTAGACTTGCTGCACTATATGCCATACATTAAAGACGAGAAGGTCAAAATTCAGCAGTTCTTGGGAGGGATGCCACCAAACTTTAGAGAAAAGATCGAGTTCGACATGCCCAAAACCCTTGATATAACCTTACATAAAGCAAGGTTGTGTTATGAACATGGACAGCCAAGGAATGACAACATCAACAGAAATAGAGATAGGTTCAGAACCTTCTCGGACAACCGCAGACCCAGTTTTAGGCCTCCACCTTATCGAAAACATAACAACAGTTTTCCTCCAAATAGAGGCTTCAACCGACCCCAAGCACGACCAAGTGCACCCCCACGACCTGTCAACATGCGAGCATTCAACAAAGGGACCAAAGCTGTCCCACCAACCGTTTCTTGCTGGAAATTCCAAGGGCCCCACTACTACAGAGACTTCCCCAGCAAAACGGATGGAGTTTTACAGAACATCCAAACAGAGACTACCGTAGGAGACATGGCAAGGACACCAAGGATTTATGTCTCTCTCGATGGTCGACAAGAAGATCACCAAGCCACTATAGTGGAAATAGAGGGTAAGATCTATAACAATGCCATTTCAATTTTAATAGATCCCGGCGCTTGCCGAAGTTATATATTTCCTAAGTTAGTGGACACTTGTAAGTTGAACCAAAAAACTCACGAGAAACTGTGGCTAGTACAACTAGCCACCAGTACCAAATGAAAGGTCTCCAAGTTAGTTAAAACTTGTGAGATAAAATTAAACTGATTTCAAACTAGGTTAGATTTAAACATTCTACCCCTAGGGTCGTACGATGTACTCATTGGCATGGATTGGTTGGAAGAACACCATGTCCTCCTAGAATGCTTAAACAAATCCTTACTTTGCAGGGATGACCAAGGGATTCATAAGATGATTCAGGGTATCACAAAGAAAGTGTCCGTAAGACAGATCTCCTCCTTACAAGCAATGAAATGTATCAGAAAGGGTTGCAAACTCTTTGCCGTCAATATCCAAAACATAGAAACTGATAGGGAACAGAAGATCGAAGACTTTCCAGTCTTCGTAGAATTCAAAGATGTATTTCCCAAAGAAATACCAGGATTACCGCCTAAACAAGACTTAGACTTTTCCATCGAACTGACACCCAGGTCAGTACCAGCTTCTAAATCCCTGTACCGCATGAGCACACCAGAATTAGTGGAGCTCAAACTTTAGTTACACGAACTAATTGACAAAGGGTACATCCGACCTAGTGTGTCCCCTTGGGGCGCACTGATACTCTTCGTCAAGAAGAAAGACGGCACGATGTGGATGTGCATTGATTACCGCCAGCTCAACAAGATGACCATTAAGAACCACTACCCACTCCCTAGGATCGACAACTTGTTTGACCAAGTTGGAGGGGCAAAGATCTTCTCGAAGATTGACTTACGATCCGGATACCATCAAGTGAGGATCCGTGATTAGGATCTCAATAAGACTGTATTTCGAACCCGTTATGGCCACTACGAGTTCGTACTGATGCCCATTGGGTTGACGAACGCACCGGCCAACCTTATGTGCATGATGAACAGTATCTTTCGTAAATACCTCGATAAATTCGTTCTAGTCTTTATTGACGACATTCTGATCTACTCCAAGAATGAAATAGAACATGAGCACCTCCGAATTATCTTACGAATACTAAGGGAACACCAGCTTTACGCCAAGTTTAGTAAGTGCAATTTCTACAAACCCCAGATCCAATACTTAGGACATATCATTTCCAAAAAGGGAATAGCCGTCGACCCTGAAAAAGTCAAAGCTATCAAAGAATGGCCCACACCTACTTGCGTATTTGATATAATATCGTTTTTAGGATTAGCCGGCTACTACCGAAAGTTCATTGAGAACTTTTCATGGATTGCATGTCCCATGACCGCCTTGCAGAAAAAGGAAAACAAGTTTATCTGGACGGATAATTGCGAAGAAAGCTTTGAAAAGCTTAAGCAACTACTGATTAGTGCATCGATTCTGTGTATTGCAGATCCCAATGGGGACTTCATTGTTTGCACGGATGTAAGCAAGGAAGGACCCGGGGGAGTCCTTATGCAAGACAATTTTGCCATATGCTATGAATCGAGGAAACTAAAAGAACATGAACAGAACTACCCTACTCATGACCTCGAACTAGCCACCATCATCCATGCTCTGAAAATGTGGCGACATTATCTCATGGGAAAGAAATTCCTATTGATGACGGATAACATGAGTTTGAAATACCTTTTCCACCAACACGACCTAAATGCCAGGCAGGCCAGGTGGTTAGCCTTCCTTAGTGAATGCCATTTCGAACTAAAGCATATAATAGGCAAGGAAAACAAGATTGTGGATGCCTTGAGCCGTCGAGCACATATGCTTTATGAGGTCACGGTGAGTCAAACTGACTCAGACTTACACCACAGAATTCAAACGGCATGTAAGAGTGACCGTTATTACACGGAAATCCTCGCAAAAATCTAGGAAAACAGACTTTTCCAATAACAGAAAGAATATAAGATAGACGAAACGGGACTACTGTGGTCGAAAGACCGACTTTACGTTCCAGAGAGTGGAGACATTAGATCAAACATTCTCACCGATTTTCACCAGAAACCCTATTCAGGACACCCCGGATATCAAAATATGATATCGGCCGTAAAGAAGCATTACTTCTGGCCTAAGCTGAAAGTTGACATCGCAATGTTTATCGCAAAATGTTAGGAGTGCCAATTGGTCAAAGCAGAACACCAACACCCATCCGGATTACTTCAACCTTTACCCATTCCAGAATGGAAATGGGAGGTAATAAGTATGGACTTCATTATAGGCTTACACAAGAGTAAGAAACTGAACGACTCCATCTTTGTAGTGGTAGACAAGCTGTCTAAAGCAGCCCACTTTATACCAGTGAAATATACCTACAAAGCAATTCACATCACGGAAATATTCTTAAAAGAGATCTTTCGATTGCATAGGTTACCCAAAGCAATCATTTCTGATCGAGACACGAAGTTCACTAGTAACTTCTGGAGAGCATTGTTCTCCGGTTTGGAAACCCAGTTACAATTCAGTACCACGTACCATCCCCAGACCGACGGACAAACGAAACAAGTAAACCAGATCCTCGAGGACATGTTGAGGATGTATGTCATGAACAACCCCACCAAGTGGGAAGATTATTTGCATCTCGCGGAGTTTGCATACAACAACGATTATCAAACCTTGACCAAAATGAGTCCTTTCGAAGTACTCTATGGAAGGAAATGTCAGACACCCGTGACTTGGGACAGTCCAGTAGACAGACTTATGTTAGGACCCGACCTATTAAACGACTTGGAACATCTAGTTTCGAAGGTACAACTGAACTTAAAAGAAGCACAAGACTTCCAAAGGAGTTATGTGGATAAGAAAAGAAAAGACAAGGACTACCAAGTCGGCGAACATGTGTTTCTAAAAATAAAAGCAAAACAAAGCTCGTTGAGCTTGGGATGTTGCAGGAAACTGGCAACAAGATTTTGTGGACCTTTTGAAATACTGGCCAAGAAGAGCCCAGTAGCTTATGAGTTGGCCTTACTAGCGCATATAAAAGTTCATAATTTTTTTCATGCTTCACTATTAAAGAAATATGTATATGATACTACACATGTTATTGATTGGTCCTTATTACAGGTGGAGCCCGAAGGGGATTTCACGCTAGAACCACTCCACATTCTGGACAAGAGAGAGGTCCAGCTTAGGAGGAGGACCATTACTCAGCTGAAAGTGCAATGGAGGCACTTTGGACCAGATGAGGCTACTTGGGAGAATGAGGCCACCATGAAAGAGGCATACCCTGCCTTGTTTCATGACCTCATTCCTAGTCCCTAGAAACATCGAGACGGTGTTGTTCTAAGCGGGGAGGGATGTAATATCCCGAATTTTGGACTGACTATTTTATGATGTTATATTGGGCCATGGCCCCAGCACATAGAATTTATTCTGATTATTGGGCATGAGCCCTAGTGCATATGATTTATTCTTTTGTAGACTAACATATTGGGCATGGACCCTGACTGAATTTCATTATTTCATTATATACTGGGCAAGGAAGCCCCAATGTTTTGATTCATGTTTTTACCATATGATGTGGATACAAAACCCTAATATAATGAGATGATCTTTTCTTACATACTGTGCAGTGATGTGAATGACATGATTGACTTATATGGTGTGTTGAGCATGGAATCAGGAACACGCGGATTACCTACATATTGGGAAAAAGCCCCGATGTACCTAGAGGAAATATTATGTACTGGGAATAAGCCCTGATGTACATTGAGTGTTGGGCATAAGCCCTAGAGCACTCCAAGCTTGATAAACGAATACCGGATCCGAGGCAACTTAAATATTCTAGATGTGCCTCACAACCACATTCTAGCACTAGTGTTGAGTAGGGACTCTGGAATTGCACTAGAGTAATGCCCGTGTGAGAGTGTTGAGTTAAAAGGATCTGAAGAGCACTCGAGGATACGGAGTTTCAAAGTGTTGAGTCTGAAAGACTCTGAAGAGCACTTTTCTCACATTTGTTTAAATTGCTTAAATGATTCATCTTTTTATCCATCATCACCTACTACGGGAACTACCATGTTAAACGAGGGAATCTGACATGCAAAGAGAGAGACTAGAGGTACCTAACCAAGCTGACCAAGACCATCTAAAGAAGTGGACCGTGTCCCTAAAAGTTAAAGAGAAAAGAGTGTCATGTGATGACACATAACTAAATAAAAGATAATTACCAGTAGTCTTTTATGACTAACATGTATAAAGGCCTCCAGGCTATTATTATTATTAAGAGCTGTAATAATATAGGTGTTATTATTTAATTATGGAAAATAATTAGTATATCTGATTATGCATTAATTTATATTATAAATGGTGTATTAATAGTTAAGTAAAATATAATTATTGTTAGTATAATTATTGTTAGTATAACTATTATTAGTATAATTGTTATTATAATTATTATTAAGAGCATAAATCAAAATGACTTATAGTTAAACAGTTGGAAAAGTCCTAGTTCAAAAGGACTAGGTATTTAATTAAATAATACCTTTTAATTATTATTAATCTAATTTAAAAAAATTGATTGTTTCAACAGTCCTAATTGAAAGACTTCCCAACTTAAAGAGGGCAGATCCCAAGTTTGGGGATCATCTATCATTCTTGGTCATTATCATTCTATTATGGTAATCCGAGAAAAGGATTCTTCTCCAAGAAGCTGAAGGAGCATAACCTAGAAATTCTCAGAACTGAACCAACAATGGATCTAGGGCCTCTCCCTCTCATTGCATGTTGGAACCAAGCTTGGGGGGATCAAGATATAACCAGAACGGTTCAAGGGTCAAGGTTGGGAGGAATGTGGTAGTCCCAAAGTCATTTTAACAGGTTAGCTGAGCTCAGAGGGCTCTACACTAATTATTGTTTTAGTGTGCAGGTTACTTCAAGAAGGGAGCAAGCTACAAAGTAATCAGGTATGAAATGTGAATCTTCCATTTCAAGTTATAATAGAGGTTAGATAAGTAACATAGGATGCTACCCCAACATCATTTGGCCTTGTTTTTCTTTCATCCTAAATAATTTAAATATAGACTTTCTGCTAGGAACAAACAAAACGAATTGCTGTTAACTTAGAAGCTAGGATCAGTAGAATGTCTAGCAGGTTCCTGTGCTAGACATCCTAGCAAACCCATAACCTAGAAACCTACTCTTAGTATTTAGATACACCTAGATCGCTCCATTCAAAGCAATATTATTGAAATCATATATATCCTCTCCATTTTGAAATAGAGTTTGCAATTACGTTTTCCATATTCTGTGTATAGCTAGGATAAGATTTCTATTCACAATACTTTTTATATTTGTCTATGTTAAAGTCCTCTTTCAAATATACAACATCAACATATCACAGATTTAGTTAGGATTATGTTCGAAAACTACTAGCCTTTTCAGGAAATTAAATACAGACTTCAAATTAAAAGTACCAAGTAGTGAAGGCATGTACAACATATTCTTCCTCAAAGTTTTCCCATATTCAAACAAGTTAATCATCCACAGAACTATTCTAAGGGTCGATTATCACCCATAGTCAACTCATTACAAGAGATTAAACGCATCTTCCAGCATTACGAATTATAAACGTAGTATCAGACTTTTTCATTCGTGCAACCTAAACAATGAAAAAGAAACTCAATGATTTGCTTTTCAGAAATCAAATAATCCACAACATTCAAAATCATTAACATATCATTCTAACGGGTCAGAGGATCGAACCCCATCCCAATCAAATGCTCATCATATAAATTTAAACATTGAAACACATAAAAATTAGATATCCATATCGTTTACATAGAAGTAGTATTTCACCCAACAAACAATTCTCATTACCATAGACCAAAACACCTACAACCAGTATTCTTCCCCATACATAAAACGCCAAAGTTAGGGATCAAATCCCTTTAGGTTTACAAGTAAAACAATGCTGGATAGACGTTTTCATAAACCAAAATAAATAAAACAACTATGACATCCTCCACTATCAACGCATAATCTTTCAACATTATATTTATATTAAAGATTCGAAAACCCTTAATAGATGCAGCAGAACAAAGCAATGATAGGGCACATATATTCTAGCATGGACTCCATTACTTAAAACAAACAAACTTTATGTTAGAAATTGGGAATTGACAGAGCTCGATCAAATTGAAAATGCAGTAGCCAAAATCTCTTCACAGGGCCATTTAAACACCAAAGGAAATAACAACGTAGAATCCATTTCCCATTTCAAAACCCAAGGGCAAGCTCCATACATACATATAGGAAGTAATAGTCTCTCAAAACCCATAATTTATAGAGGCACGATTTGTTTGACATTGAAGCAACCAAGTCCAAAACACTTAGTAGATGCACCCATCGAATCGCTATTTACAACCGTGGACTAAACACTAGGTCAAGCCAAAGGTGACCACCATGGAGATTACAAGACCATGTAAACCAAAGGTATCACTATTCCCCGCTTACACATTTATCAAATCCTTCTCCAAAACCACCGAGAGAGACAAAGTGAAGGGTTATTAAACCCTGGACTTACCAGTTAAAATGTGAAAACGCAACCAGCGTGGATGCCCAACTCAAAACATAGAGATTATGCGCCACAACCCCCACACCTATCGACAAAAAGAAGGTATATTAAGTTAGGGTCTATGCATAAATTCAAAAAGAAGACTAAAGACTGGAAACAATGCAGTATTCACGTTTTTCGTAGTTACCTGGTGAGGGAAATTTTGGTTGCAGCGCTTGCTGAAAACACCAGTGCTACCCTGGCCATGAGCATAGCTCAGGCCAGGCGTAGCTACCATACAAGGAGTTATTCTTTCCCCTGTCAGTCACAAAACAAACAAAATGACAACCAAAGAGTAAACCCTTGCTAAAAACACTTAGAGCCCAGCTGGCTTGAGGCCACATGATTATTCAATATGCCTTTAATACTTGCAACCACCATGTAGTACTACCTTTCGTATTCTTCATCAAACTATGTATATAGTTGTATGGGTACAAAACCCTTGACTTATTATTACATGAACAAAGTGCTCAACTCCTCCATGATAAACATTAGGATGGTTCCACTTCTAGAAGTTGTTACATATGGTAGTTTCCAACGATATAAACACCAAGGGACACCTGCATAGAACCAATATATAAATAGACATTAGCATAAATGCTAAGTAAGTCCATAAGCAGTTCCCTATTCACACCTTGCCTCTCGGCGATTTCTCCAGAAGTGTTTAACCAAACCCCAAAGTTTGAGGGTGTTTTCAACTTCCCTCATCAGGTTCACCATGCCTGAGATTTGACATTAGACAAATAAACATTTCAAACATACATTTAGATAAAGTAAGAAAAATAGAGACTGTTGGTATTAATGCATGGAAAAAATAGAACTTCACACCCACATGATCATCCTAATTACTTTTTCATAAGTCATCAATCGACATAAGTCACCTTGATAGAAGTTTTCTGAACACATTGAAATAGCAATTGCAAGTACTGGTACTTTTCACATCACTGTAGGGAAATCTCCTAAATATATAAGCTATGTTAGGCAATTTAGTAAGAAGAGGAAATTTTTTTTTATCTTGCGTTTTTAGGGACATTACAATATGAATCTATCCATGTGATTACAAATGTCCTGATGTCGAACATGGTAGAAACCACTTGATTACCGGTCATTTATGTATACTGATAACAAGTGTGAGGGAAATAACCATTAATCTCAATGATCCCCGAGGTATCATAGTACATATCATCAAGCGTGAATAAATGAGTTGAAGTCAAACGCGAGATGAAATCTTTCAATCAAGAGTCAATGATGTAAACTCATGTCGAAAGCGAGGTAACCTGCCATTGAGGCAAGCAGGGACAAGGTACTTGGTTGGTTTCTAGATTCAATCCTCAGATGATGAGCTGAAGTCGACAAGGATGAATCCGTCGAAGGAGGGTCATGATGAATCCCCCATCATCGACACGAAACACAACAAAGGATGTGTAGAGCAGATCAGATGGTACAGTGACATGTAAGACTGACTCATAGTAGACCGACATGATGGAAGGTGTACTGACTGCAGATAACGAGTAGCGAGAGTATTCTTGAACATGGGCATGGCAAGCCTTGGCAGTATTGAATTGACGAGTTATGATACCAATTCCTAATGCAACTGATGATGGAAGCATTCCTTGAATGACTCAAAGGAGTAACAAGACTTAGGAAATAGGTGGAACTCGTGGACAAATGGATGATCCAAGTACAATATGCAAATGAAAATGAGTGCCATGTCCACGAAATGACTAGATACTGCCACTGATAAGGGTGTAACATAAAAGATTTCCTTTTTCCCCATTATGAATGATGAGTGCCTCATGTGTTTTTTGTGAGCTTGATGAGGGTAACCAAATGCTCGGTATAGCTCATATCATAGATGAGTCCAATCCCAAATATTTTCCAAACCTGGGATAGGAGGGGTTCGTCCCATGGCGGGCCCTTCAATTTGAGAGTTTAATGAGTCCATAGAAGGTAAATGTGGTCGTCATTTCATGTTTAGAGAGTCTGAAAAGAACTAAAGAAGACTCCAACGGTTCTTTTTCGTAAAGTTAGCCTCATCGCTAGAAAAAGGGTAAAACAACGTGGGAGATGACTCTTCCAGTCATGATTGGCTGGAGTATACCTAATTTGTAAGTAGTGCCCCCTGCTCCGAAAAAGGGGTAAACTATCACCGGGAAGACGACCATTCAAATTCTTTAACAAGCATGAACGCGACAAGTTCGCTTGACAATCTTTTCGTATTTCGAGAGCCTGAAAAGAGCTTAAAGATAGACTCCGGGGGGGATCCTTTTCCATAGGAGTTTAATAAGCTCGGAAAAGTGATAAATCATAACTCGGTAACTTATTCTCATGGTTTAAAGAGCACGAGAAAGAACAAAGAGTATGCTCATCATCATAAAATAATTACAATCTAATGAATGAAAAATAACGACTAAAACACACAAGGGGTGTTCATACCTGAGCTGACCATTCCAATGTGAAAATGGTGTGAAATGACACTTAATGACTCCTGCACACTTAAAAAACTAGGTCAAATAGCTAACCAAGAGTTCAAATGTGATAAAATCGATCCAAACTATAGAAAATGACCTAAAGGCATCAAATATTTGAAAAGGAATATTCCATTTTGATATATAAATAGAAAAATGGGCCAAATAGAGTTACCATTATTTCATTTTCCAAATTGGGAGGAGAAGTGCCATTTGGAGCCAAAACTTCACTTGTCGATTCCAGGAGCTACGAGTAGCCATTTCACCCACCGTCCGGAGCAGGTACCCCTAAACTTCATCTAGCATAATTGTAGTGGTTTACATTTTTTATTTTTGTTCATTTTTTTGGTTTTTGGCTTGGTTTGTGAAGGGCCATTGCGTCCTCGGCTCATCATAGTCTGCCATTTCGGGAACAGCGACGAGACTAAGTCGTCACAAAGGTCGCAAGGATGGACTACGACGACGTTGCATTATTAGTAATAACAGGTTGCGACGACGGAAACGTCCATCCCAACCAACAAACCATGTCCAAAAAAAGAACTTTTGGTGGTTGAAGCAAGTGTTAACAATGTTTATAGCCTCCTTTTGGCAGGTTGCCAGCAACTAGAATGGTTTTGGAGTGGCGTGAATGGGAGCATGAGTTATATGATGAATAGGCTGCAAATGATCCACGATGTGTGGAAGCATTGAGGAACTATGGGATCCTCAAGTTCTTCAAGATCTAGGGCATGAGGGCCCAAATCCCACTATTGACACATATGCTCCGATGCTGGGATGCGGACCATCAATATTTCGTGATCAGTGAGCACGTGCTTACCATAGATGTCGAGGACATCTACTTCTTGACTGGATTGTCCCGAAGAGGGGACAATGTGCTTCTTACTGGATCATGTGGGAGTGATCGGAGTGTGGGTGACATGATCCTGTAGCACTGAATTCCCAACACCCATGCTTATAGTGGGAAGATTACGATAAAATATGTGCGAGAACATCCATTGTGCACCATACTTTTCACCATTACGAGGATGGAAGGGAGCCAAGCTCCACACTTAGCCACTAGATCACAGATATTATACGCGTAGGACTGCATGTCTCCAAATATCTACAACTTGTGCGAGGGACTCCTCACAAACATGCGAGCTCAGCTGACCAAGTGTTGGCGGGGAGAGCTCAAGCAGTTTGGCTACGGTTCTATAGTGATCTCATTTGTCTTGGAGCGGGTTCCCCTCTTGCACCCTTAGGTACCACTGGATGACAGGGATCTTAGGGATCCACACATGGCTAAGTGGACAACGGTGATGTCCCGACATGGTGGAGGCCCCATCCTCTCATATGGTGCTGAGTTCTTTAGCTGGTTAGAGGTCCAGTTACTGATGGTAGAGGACTTCTCGTACAGTGGTACGGACTTCAGAGATGATCCTGAATTGCCGCTCCCCGAGGGAGCAGCATGGGGAGACATAGGTAAGAACAATAAACCCTTGCACTTTTAAGTTTTTTGTTTTTATAATTTTTTTGTCGTAGTGCTGACAAGTTAACAACATGTGTGTGCAGACGTGGGCCCCATATGACCGGTGGGAGTCTCTCTTCTCGCGAGGAGAGAGAGAGGAGAGGGAGCAGTTGTGGGTCCTTCCGTACATGCTTCCATTGTAGAGATGGATGGAGTCTATGCCAACCTGAGTAGGTTGACCTTAGATGTTCCCGAGCCGATGGTAGATGTGGTGCCATGGTCCATATAGGTGTACACGGTTGGAGAGACTACGCGCTTCAATGCGCTGCTCCGCAGAGTTGAGAGAGCAGTTGATTGTTTCCACACTCAGCAGGCCAGAGCAGTTAGACCACCTAGGGTTGTATGGGCCAGGAGATAGGCCTTGTGTTGTTACTATGTATGTACTCAAAGATTGGAGGCCTCAGATTTTTGTACTTGCTGAAAGCTACGAGGATTCTGATTTTGTAGAGACTCACTGAAAGCCATCATGCTTCAGATTTTGTACCAGCACTACTTTTATGATGATATATATATATATATATATATATATACAGACATTCTGATGGTTTATACATTATGTGTTTTAAAATGGATGAATGGTGCAGTCTTGTTATGTGTTTGGTTATATAAAATGAGTTATTTACATGTTATGTCTACTTTTAAGAGTTCATGATATATGCTTATGTGTGTGCAATGTACCAATCTAAGATGAAGTTGGCCATAGAATCAACAACTGTGTTCGTGTCTCGTGGAATGTGCAGGTACTGAATGGACTCGAAGGACCTTTCCAGAAGATGGACTCGTCGATAGAGACAGAGTAAGGTAGGATTGCGGATGGCGTAGACTCGGTTAAGATGAGAGACCACTAGTTGAGTATCCAGGTGGATGACAACATGGTCCATACCCAAAGAAATGGCATCAGTAAGGGTTCCAATGATTGCTTGATATTCTACAGCATTATTGGTCGCAAAACCTAGACACATTCTCTTTGAGCTAAAGAGATCACTAGTAGTTGAATAAAGTACCCAGGCTGCCGAAGCAAGGTTGTGGGTATGCCGACTGGCACTGTCTGCGAATCCATAACACATTGCCATCTACACACGCAGACAGAACGTGGTATAAGAAATGAAACAAGACCTAAACACGCAAGAAATCAAAGCATCACACGACACAAAAAAAACACGCACATTCCAGGTACAGTATATACAAAATTACTTATGCATGAAAGACTCAGGCATAGTAGCTCTTTAGGTAGAGCCCATTGCGGGGATCACCCAAAGATATCCTGTCGTAGACTGTAGTCTTCAAGCTCATAAGCTCCCTTTTCTAAGACGCATTTCACTACGTAAGGTCCATGCCACATGGACTAGAACTTTCCTGCCCCCAGCTTATCATGCTTTTGGTCATATGTGAGGACCAAATCTCCCTCGCTGTAGGTGCGAGGATCTACCGACTTGTCGTATTGCGCTTTGATTAATTTCTTATGAGCCATGTTGGCAAGAGCGACATCTTGGAGAGTCTCGTTGAGGTTAGCTAGGTAGAGGAAGCGTTCTTCCTCGACAGTAGTGTTTGGGAGAATTTCGATGGCGAGCTTAAGAGACGGAATCTCGCACTCAATGGGAAGGACCGCCTCCAATCCATACACTAGTTGGAAAGGAGTAAACCCAGTGGTAGTTTTGATGGAGGTTCTATAAGCCCAAAGCGCGTAGAAGAGAACATTATGCCAATTGGCCTTGTGCATACCCACCATACGCTGGACCATGGTTTTCAAGAACTTGTTAATGGCCTCGACCTGTCCGTTCGACTAGGGGTAGTGTAGTGTTGAGTTTTCATGGAGAAAACCCAATCTATCGCTCAACTCATCAACCATATGGTTCATAAAGTGAGAACCATGGTCAGTAAATATTGCTTGAGGAACTCCAAACCGTGCTATTACATGATCAAACATAGAGAGTGCGGCGGTCTTGCGATCGTTCGTGTATGTAGGCATTGCTTTGGCCCACTTTGTAAAGTAGTCCATAGCTACAATGACATCACTATGCCCCTCGGCCGAGGTAGGCTTACAATGCATGCAATCGATGCCCCATTTAGTGAAGGGGCCAACGGCAATAACTGGGTGTAACGACGCGGGATGGGTGCGCTTTTTTGTATGAAAATGTTGACATGGAGGACATTTTTTATGGCCTCTATACAATATTTGAAGATAGACGACTAGTAATATCCTGCGAGCAAAATCTTCTGGGTTGTAGCCATCCCAGAGAGGTGACCGCCACACGCCCCAGTGTGATAGTCATTCAAAATGCGTTCAGCATCATCATGAGTCAGACAACGTCGAAGGACAGAATCGATGACACGACGGTACAAAGTATCACTGATAATTAGATAATACTTTTCATGGTGGCATATTCGACGATGATCATCATGAGACAATTCAGGGGTGAAGTGTTGGGTTTGAAGATATAATGTGATATCTCCATACCACAGATTAGATGTATTGATAAGAAACAATGATTCATCTAGAAATGAGTCATTGGGATCAGATTCTGTATCAGTGCAGATGAGCTCAATGAACACCAAATACTTTTTCGACTTGGATTTTTCGAAAAGAAGATCGAATTCTTGCAATATCATGATCCAACGTGAATACTTGCCCCCAAGCACCTGATGAGTCAGAACGTGGTACATGGGGTTCGAATCGACAATTATAGTGGTGGTGCAGAGCAAAATGTAATGACAAAACTTCTGCACGGCAATGACTGCCACAAGAGCGAGTTTCTCAACATGTGAATAGTGAGTTTCAGTGTCAATGAGATTTTTGCTAGCATAGTATATCACATGTTATTGGGCGTTCTGGTCTTCTTGTACCAAAACCATGGCGATAGTGGTGTCGGAATCCATGAGATATAAAATGTAATCTTGATAGTAATTCGGCAGTTGGATCATAGGGGCATGCGTGATGGCATGTTTCAAACTTTCGAAATATTGTTAAGCTTGATCATCTGAAATGAATGGGATGTATTTTTTCATCAATCTCATATAACCTTGCATCTTTTGAGCAAAATTACAGACAAAACGCCTTAAATAAGTCGCACGTCCTTGCAGACTCCGAAGTTCCGTAATGTTGGTCGGAGGTGGAAGAGTGACGATAGCTTCCACCTTCAAGGGATCAATGCGGATCCCATCTTTCGAGACGATGAACCCTAAGAGGCATCTGGACTCGACACAAAAAATACACTTATGAGGATTCAAATGGATATTGTACCGTCTACATATGAGGAAAACGACCATCAAATGATCTAAGTGGAACTCACGCTACTTTGAGTGGGCAGGGAGGTCATCCAAGTAAGCCTCCACAAAGTCCTTCACATCATGGAAGGCATACGACATGGCCCATTGGAATGTGGCACCAACATGTTTAAGACCAAACAGAAGTTTACGATACGCAAACGTTCGCCAAGCGAAAGTGAATGCAGTCTTGTGCTGGTCGACAGGGTGGATCTCAATTTGGTTGTATCTAGAAAAGCCATCCATGAATGAAAAAATGACACTTCCAGCATAATTGTCGATAATCTAGTCAATAAAGGGAGTCGGGTAGTTGTCCTTGGGACAAGCTTTGTTGAGATCCTGATAGTCGACATAGACGTGAATGGTACCCTATTTTTTAGTAATAGGGACGACATTTGAGACCCATTCTGTCAATGGGACAGGATAGATGAAGACAACCTTGAAGAGTTTCTCAATCTCTGCCTTGATTGCTGCAGTCTTCCGAGGGTGTACCTGTCGCAACTTTTGGTAGACAAGTTTGATGTCGGGATAGGTTTTAATATCGCGTAAAACAATGGAGGGATCTATCCTAGGCATCTCCTTGTAGGTCCAAGTGAAAACGTCTCGGAATCGCTTGAATAACGTCGTACAAGCAATGAATTCTTCAGGGGAACACTTCCGGCCTAAATGAATGTGTTCCACTACACCAGGGGTAACTGAAATGTCTATCGAGGTGGTGGGTTTGATGTTGGTGAGGTTTCCTTTGGAGTCCGTTTGACATGTAAGTATCACGGACTGAGACCCATAATAGATATCTAGTGTCACGATGGTGTGAATGTTGTTCTCTACAGTATCCAGCATGGGAAAAGAAGATGAACAATGATGGAGGTCTTCCCATGGAGGATCATTTGCGCTCATGATTTCCATAATGGACTCGTCAGAATGACAAGTCTGTAGCAAAGGATCGGATGATGTCCATTGTAGAGAATAGGAAATGGAGGCCATAGCTAAGTGGTCCTCAGGTGTTGATTGGATAGCCTCGTACATGAGTTCAGCAGGTGATAGAGTCATAGTGTCTCCAATCAGGTGTGTGGTGGCTTCATCAGGTACAAGCCATGAATCAGTGGAGTTGGGGATAGATGAAGTCTACGAGGAGATCATGTTCACCGTGGAAACATGATTTGGGGGATCCGAAGTAGGAAAGATGCCCATAAGGGATGAATCCTTAAGGAGGCCGACTCCCACACTCTCATACTTTTGTGAAGATTGTCCAATCGAAGGAATGTTATCGCCCGGATGAGCAGTGGTGTCAGGTGTGCAGAAATCCAGTTGGTCGACTGTGACAATTCGGCCTTGATGGGGGAATTGTACAATGTGGAAGACAGATGATGCGACCATAGTCATGGCGTAAAACCAATTATGACCAAGCAGAATGTTATAATCTAACGGGGAAGCGACCACTTCCATGTTAAGGGTTGTGGTATTGCCCCCGAGCTTGACTGGTAAAGCTTGGAACAGCCCATGAGGTTGAAAGCCACGTCCGTCGAAGGCTCTCAAAGTGGTAGGAGAACGGTTCAACTCAGGAGAGCCAATAGCTCTCCAACATGCAATCGACATGATTGACGTAGAGGCCCTTCATCGAAAACGGTACAATGGATTATCTTACTAGTGATGTTTGAGGAAACATAAAATGCCACTTGATGGGAGAGCCTCGGTTTGAAGTACTCCAGCCGGAACATAATGGTGTTCAATAAATCCAGGTCAACTGCACAGATGGTAGCAAGGAGAGTCTTGCACTAATTGGAACAGTTTTGCAAGACCTTGAGTGTCGACATAGCACAAGGAGCTTGTGCTAGGTCCTCTACAATGTTGTAGTTTTGAGTAGCCCGAGCATTACGATTAGAAACCGATTTTCTAATCATGCTCTTGGGTGGATGCAACAATGACTCGAGAGAGGGCTTCTCTATGGTGAGAGGAGCAGCCGGTACGGTGACATCGGGCATTGAAGTGGAATCTTTTTCAATATTACTTCCAATAGGTTCGTTGGTTGGAACGGAGTCATACGAATGAGAATGGGTGTTCAAGTTGATAGTCTCATTACGTACCATGAGAACATGTGCGGTGGTGGATGCTTCTCCTTGGGAAGAAGAAGTGTGAGCAATCGACTGCTGATTTTGAGCAGGGAAGGGATCGTTGAGAACTGCGGGTGTGGGTTTGCACTTAAGAAACTTTTGAACTTCGTCTCTGTGGGGGCACTCCTTAGAAAAGTGATCATCACCACACAGTAGGAAAGGATACTTCAACTTCATTTTATGTTTGGTATCATCAGGGGTGCTCTTTTGTTCCTGGTGGGTGGAAGATTTCTTAGGTTTCCCCTTGTTCTTCTTCTTACCACAAAAATTTTGAGGTGAAACTAATGAAACATAATTCACTTCTTCGGTGACATCAGGGGGGGATGATTTGGTGGTGCTGTGACCAAACTGTGTTGGTGATGGGGAAGAACCCTGGGGGTTTGACGAACCAACAGTTTGAGCGGAAGGCTGGGCGGGAAGGGATCCAATGATGCCATCAGCTTGAGGTCCGTTGGGTGGTTTCGTGGGGTCGTAAGTGTTGTGGGGCACGTCGGTAAGAATATCAGATAATGTGCCAGATTTGGCATAGACTAAGTCTAGCAAATGAGCACGAGCGATGGCTTGTTCCTCGGTGATAGTGCCTCCCATGGAAACATCTCATGCTATGGTTGGTATGAGAGACTTCGTAAACTAGTCTGCTAGGAGCTGATCTAGAATAGGAGCCTTTATGAGACGTCGCCTCCTCCGCCAATCATGTATATGATCTGATATATGAGTAGCGGTATTTTGACGCAGCGAGGTTAAAAGCTCTGTACCAGTTTCATACCATATAGGCAGCTGGAAATGAGTCAAAATGTTCATAGCAAGAGAACCAAAATCAGGAAAAGAATGAGGTGGTAGTTTGATATACCACTTGGCAGCCGAACTGGTGAGAGTCCGTTGGAATAATTGAAGATGGATCGAGTCGTCCATCAAGGAGTTAGATGAACACCATAAGTGGTATGTCATCATGTGGTTTTTAGGAACCTCACCCGACTTACCATAAAATTTTGGGATATCTGACAGAAGTTTTACCGGAATGGGTGGCCAATTAGTTCCATGGTAGATGGGTCATTAGTTAAACGAGATAGGTTAGGCAGATCTAAAGTAGCCAAAAAGGGAAGCTACGGATTAGGCTGCGAGTACTGATAGTATGGATAAGGCGTATAAGGACGTATGGGACCTTGTATTGATTGACCATAGGGTGTTGTAGGAGGAAACTGGACATAGGGGTACTAGCCGCCCGGACCAAATGTAGGTCTGCCGCCATAGTAAGGTGGTCCATAACCATAATAAGGTGGCCCATGACCATAAGGTGGGGGCCCGCCTCTACCGCTGGGAGGGGGTGGGGTGCCTCCAAATGGTGGGGGCCCGCCACCACCGCTAGGGTAGGATGGGCCGCCATCGCCTCCTCTAGGAGGAGGTGGTGGTCCACTACCACCACCGGAATAGGACAGGCCTCCACCACCTCGGCCGAGAGGGGGTGGTGGGCCACCGCCGCCACTGGAAGGGTAAGAGCCTCTTCCGCCACCTCCACCATAGTAGGGTGGTGGTCCACCACCATCGCCACCAGGATGAGAAGGTCCTCCACCACCACAACCAGGAGGGGGTGGTTCTCCTCCACCACCACCGGGATGAGATGGTCCTCCCCCACCTCCACCGAGAGGAGGGGTTGGTCCTCCACTACCTCCGCCAAGGGGGGGTGGGAAATGATGACTGAAGTGGGGTGGTCCTCCGCAAGAAGGTAGAGGTCCGCCTCCTCTAGAGTTATGTGGGGCCCGCCGCCTCCAATGGGAGGTGGGGGTGGACCAAACGGGGTTGGAGGGACTGTGAGTGGGGGTCCATGTTGTAAAACATTTTGATTTCCCCATGGAGTGTAAGGATTACCAGGGTAAGGTACCCCGTAGAGTGCGTTTTTGGGATTAAGCTGACCTGGAAAAGGTTTAAGATGACCTGGATACGCTTGACTCGATGGAGGTTGAATTACGTTGGACAGTCCCCCAACATGGGATAGTCCCGAAGTGGAAGGTCCAGGAGGTAGGGAATTTCCAAAGGAAGGCCCGATGATAACTCCTACTGTAGTATTATGGTTAAGAGATGGGGGTTTCCCCCCAGCAACAACTTGCTCACCACTAGGTAAAGGTTGACCCAACACTAATTGTTGATTATTCGCCGTAGGATTTCCACTACCCATAAATAAAGTAGGGGGTAAAGAGTATCCTCCCCGTGAAATTTGGGGTGGGGGAGGAGTAGGTGACGTAACTGCGGTAGTCACGGGTGTTTTGGATTGTTTTCCTTCAACAGGTTGGGTTGTGGGAGGTACCCAACTGGTCTCCTGACTAGGAGATGCATGTGCATGAATGGATGGTTGACCAGTTTCAGTAGTGGTCACATGTTGCATGGATGATTTCGGTGGCTAAAAAGATAAAACACGACTTGGGGGTGGTCGGTCGTCGAACCTTATTTGAAAGTTCTGATTTTGAAATTCATCACCCATAGCACGTAAACGAGCCAATTGCTCGCGATAAGGTGCTAAGTAGTCGTTGGGACTATCCCAACTGGGTGGGGGTGCAATGGTAAAATAAGCCACTGGGTGGCCTGTAGAAGATGTCCAATAAGCTACTAAAGGACCAGCATTTGTTGTAGGGTCATATTGGGGTTGATTTATCCATTCCAACGATCCAGGATCCCTCGGTGTATTGGGAGATAAGTCTTGTGAAGTGGGGATTTGTGCTTCTTCACCCTGCGAGGGATGAAAAACCCATGAATCGGGAGGAGTGTGTGGAAACAAATGTCCTCCAATATTCAAAGTGGGGTTTTCCACTTCATGTGACCTGACCCTGGCTTGTGGATCCATCCTTACCCTCGAAATTACCTCCTGATTAAGGGGATATTCGGGTGGTGAATTCTGAATCCTGCAAGACCTTCTCCAAGGAAAGTCAGCTAGAGTGACTGAAACAAAACATTTCTCCTAAGGAAAGCTAAAAGAAAAGCAAACTAGACAAAACCCTACACAAACTAAGGCCACAAGCAAACTTATGGTATAAGAGAGGATTCAACGGTCTGGAACCTCACAAGATTTTCAAGGCTTCGCAACTCGTGATATATAACAGGGTCCAATAGTAAAACGCTACAAGGAGGATTGGGACCATACCCTTGCCTAAATACCCGATTACCTGGACGGTACGTGCGTAGTAGCTCCCCAAGTGTTGTTCTCGGTGTATTGCTCCGCCAATATGGCCCAAAGGTTAACTCAGTTGGTTTCAGGAATCCTATGGGTGTCTCCCGATATACGCAAGGTACGTGGGAGCTCAAATCCATAGTGGTGCTATCTAATGCACAACCGTTCGGCAAGAGACCTTCTGATATACTACCGAGTAAGTGATACACCCTTTAATATACGCCAAGTACTAAATGTGACTTGGTGGGTACGTGAAGGAGCTCGATATACCGATAAGTACGTGGAAGACTACAATACCCTCAGGATACAATGCTGGAAAATAACGACAGCTGCCATGCCTAATGACGCCGGAACACGTCTCTAACTTACACACAAGTTGCTAAAATTTTTATCCTAGTTATACCATTAATTTTATCTGGACGGTTATGTGAATGCATGAGGTGAGTCCATAATCATAAACATAATGAAGGCCCTAACTACATGAAAAAAATACGCTTTTCCTTCAATGAACTCTATGTATGGGAAGGAGAAATTTTCTTTTTCTTTCCAACAATTTTACCAAAGCAATGCAATGCACGACAATCCCAAATCTACCAGAATATGACTATGAAGTATTCTTTTTCCTTTTCAGGGAAACATGAAAGACACAACACTACTAAACCTAATCAAAGCATGTTTTTATTTTCTTTTATCTTTTCAAAATGAAGATGATGCTAAGTGATGAAAAGAGAGAGATTCTAAGTAAAGTATGCAAGATTCTCAATTTCACTATGATGGCCTAAAAGCATCAAAACCAAAAGATACAATGCAATTTCCCAAGAATGGAACTACTTTTGCAAAACTTGATATCTATTCGAATTTTTCAAGAAAATGAGAAACTCATAATTCATGAAAAACACAAATAATGCAATTTTCTTTCAACTTTTCCAAAATATCTATGAGTTAGACATTCCAATGCTTATGCAATTCTTCAAATGAGCTTGAAAAATTATGGAAATAAAGTACTTTCGATCTTTCAATGGATGTGTCAAGATAACAATTTGACAACAACAATGCTTTTAAACATAAAAACTGAACTGAAAAGATTACTAACAGCACTTTAATAACTCAGAAAATCTCAAGAAGAGATGAGCACTCAAATAGACTGAAAATACACGCAAACACTCAAAGTCAATCAGCAACAAGCAAGACTAAAGCAAGCAAAAATCACAAAATGAATGCAAGTGAGGTCTGGAAACTGATCTAATACAATGACTAGATTTGGAAAGGAGAGGAGGGAATGCAAGGGTGAGTGGATGCAGGTGGGGGAGACAAGAGTGTCCGACACTACCAAATCTAAGAATTGTCTAAGACTTGTCCAAGATGGGACCCAAAAAATCTCCAAACACAAACCAAACGACTCAATCACACAAAGCAAAAAGGGATCTCTGAATGGATCACACAGTACAGAAGGAGTCTACACACAAACCAAACTCATAACAGAACTGGAGAGGGCATTCCTGTATGGAAAAAATGACAGATCAACGCACTCTATGCTTGTACATAGTGCGACGTCGCAGTTCACTAGTGCAGGAAGTGCGATGACGTCACAGTAGACCAATGAAAGGGATGTGACGACAGACTAATAGGAAAATAACAGAGATAAAAAACAACATAGTGTCGATCTGGGTACACTAACCAGGTGCGACAGGCGAGATCTGAGTTAAAAAATGAACCAATTCTCCATGTAATGAGCATAAAAAGGTCTGCAAATGAGAAGTACAAACTCAAAGGAAGCTAATCAGACTCTTCAAAGTGAATATATGATGGTGAAATCAACTTCAAGAAGGAAATGACAAAATAGAATGGCTTGGCAAGAAATCAACTGAAAAACAACATTCAAATTGACAACTACAAAGCAATGAGCTCTCCCCAGTATGGTTGCCATATTTGTTTGACGGACAATTCACTCGAGCGAACGCGAGCCAGATCTCCCTAGCTCAAAGTGAGTCTAGAACAAATAGAATAGACTACAAACAACTTCCCTAGATCTACTTAAGGATCAAGTACTAGATGCCTTACCTCAACTTCATAATCCTTTCTCCTGGATGCTACTCCATGTCTCGCGGTCGTCAGATCTCAGCTGCAAGACCTGTCAAGACACATAGAACAATGCAAACGAGTAAAAAGAATCTATACAATAAGAGATCTAAGTAAACAGTTAAGCAGGTAAACTACACAATATCATCACACATGAACAATATTGGTGGAAAGCGTTTATATTACTGTAAATCAGGAAAGTACATAGATAAGAATAGACTACAACCAAGGCTTAACGCAGTAGCCCTTCTCCATCCAAGCCAATTTCCATCCTTCCAAGGAAGTGTGAGTCTCTCAATGGATGAGTTAGAGATCTCCCCAATGTGATTTCACCATCATGTAAACACTATAGACTTCCCCCCTTTGGAGAGGGGTAGAGCTTCACTTATATAGGGCTAAGTGGATAGGGTATGGATAGGGTAGGTAGAGATATGGTAGGAGAGAGATAGGGGATCCTTCCAAAAGGTTAGGAATCAAGTACCAGCTCCCCCAACAGGTCAGGGATAAGGATCCAAGTCAGCAGGCTTCGAGAATGAGCTCGAAAGGCCTATTTTTGTCCATTAACTGACTTTGTCGCACCGTGTAGTAGAGAAAGATGCGACGTCGCAGGTTGCATGAGTGCAGCCTGTGACGACCTCTCAAAACCTAGCAAAAGTGCAATAATATCTCTTCCAGGTGAGTGACTTAGCCAATGGAACTTCAGGGGTGTATACACTGAATCTCATGATGGTATCTCATAATCAAGTGACCACTTATGAAGAGTTTACAAGAAGATTGGATGAAATATTCGAAAGAAGAGATCTTGAGATCACCTTCAGAGAAATAACACATGTGAAGCAGACTAGAAATCCTGAAGCTTACATCTCTGAGTTTCAAAAAATAGTTGTGATGGTCTCTTATATCTCAACAGCTAGATTGATCATGTTGTTCAATGAAGGGTTAACAGAACCTTTGAAAGGTTTAGTGAAGGATTATAGACCCTCTACCTTGCAAGATGCACTAAGTAGAATAAGAGACTTGCAAGACTCGACTCAAAGGACCATATTTCCTCCTAGAATTGTTGGTCCTATTTAGTTCAGGAATCAAATGCCACCCATGAAATGTCCTTCTGGAAACTTCAAGAGGGACAAATATTCACAAGATCGAGATGAATTGAGAAGAAGGAAGTTGTGCTTCACCTATCAGGAACCATGGGTTCCAAGACATAAATTTGCTAAAGGAAAAGCACACTACCGTTCAGTTTACTCATAAAGTGAAGCTGAGGAGGAATAAGAATAGGCCTCAGTATATGCAAAAGTGGCCTATGAGACTGGAGAAGAAGAACCTACCCCCAAGGTGAGCAAGATTTCAGTGCTTTCAGGAGTTCCTCACTTCCATACACTTAGATTCAAAGGAGTGGTTCAATGAAAATCAGTCACTGTGTTGGTGGATGGAGGAGCAACACATAAATTCATTGATTCAACTCTAGTCGAAAGAAGGAAGCTACCTACTGAAAAAATTGGAGGCTTCACTATTATCATTCTAGGCAATCATTCTATGGATTGTTCTAGATGGATTCCTAAATTGCAGATTTCTATAGGAGATCATACCATAACATATAGCTTTTATGTTTCGAATGTGGTTGATACTAACATGGTTTTTGGAGTACAATGGTTGTATTCCATTGGGAAGCACTCCATAGACTACCAAATTCCTGAGATGACCTTCAAAGGAGAAGATGAAAAGGAGCTAGTGCTGAGAGGGACCAACACCTACCCAAAACAAGTGGTGAGAGTACATAGTATGAAATCCCTACTAATTCATGGAGACATTGACTGGGCTACAGAGTGCCTAATCACTACTGAGGGTACCTCTTTTGATGTAGCACAATATCCAGAATACATACAAAACTTGCTCCAAAAGCATAAGAAGTTGTTTTGGGACCTTCCTCATGGTAGGCTACCTGATAGGGGAGTGAAGCATAGGATTTAGTTCGAGATAGGCACCCCACCTATCAAAGTCCATCCTTACAAGAACCCAAAAATATTCAAGGATGAGATATAGTGAACCATCAAGGAACTGCTTGACTTGGGATTCATTAGACCAATCTCAAGTCCTTTTGCATCATCTGTGGTCCTTACAAAGAAGAAATATGGAACCATGCGCATGTGTATAGACTATAGAGCTCTCAACAAGAATACTATCAAGAACATATATCCTATCCCAAGGATTGATGAGCTCATGGATGAACTCTATGGGGCCAAGTACTTTTCAAAGGTTGATCTTCGCTCTAGTTACAATCAAATCAACATGTAGGAAGATGACACCCAGAACAACTTCCCGGTGTCACCATGCGTACTTTGAGTTTCTGGTTATTCCTTTTTTCCTAACCAATGCACCTTCAACTTTTCAATCTTGCATGAACAAAGTGTTTAACATGAAGCTCTGTAAGTTTGTACTTGTTTTCTTTGATGACATTTTAATCTATAGTAGAACTTGGGAGGATCATTTGCACCATTTGGATATTGTACTAACAACGTTGGTAGATCAATATTTCTATGCAAAACTATCCAAGTGCAAGTTTGGGATGGCTGAGATTTTGTATCTTGGTCATGTGATTGGAAAATAATGAGTTAAGGTTCACATGGAGAAGATCCAAACTATTGTGGATTGGCTAAGTCCTAAAAATCTCACTGAATTGAGAGGATTTATTGGGTTATGCACTTACTACTAGAAGTTTGTCAAAGGTTTTTCAAAGTTAGCATCTCCTTTGACAGACCTTACTGAGAAAGGAGATTTCAATTGGTCAGAAGAAGCTGAGAAAGCATTCAATAAGAGGAAGGAGGTAATGAGCAGTTGTCGTGTTCTTGCACTTCCATATTTTTCTCAACCTTTTGTTCTTGAGTGTGATGCTTCAGGGAATGGAATTGGAGCAGTCTTGATGCAAAAAAAAATCCCTTAGCCTTTGAAATTAGAAAGGTGCAGCCCCATGAGAGACTATATTCAGTCTATGATAAGGATATTCTAGCCATCATGCATGCACTAGTCAAGTTCAGGAAATATCCGGTAGGTGGTAAGTTCATCATCAAGACTGATCATAACAGTTTGAGACATTTCCTGACCCAAAAGGAGATGAATGATAAGCAACAAAATTGGGTAAGAAAGGTACAAGAATTTTAATTTCACATTGAATACAATAAGGGTAAAATGAACATTGTAGCTGATGCTTTTTCTAGAAAACCAACATTTGCATTAATCAATTTCTATGATGATTGGAAAGCACAGCTTGGAGTAGAGTACACAAAGAATCAGTTTTCTTGTGATTTATTTGATGGAATAATTCATGATGATACTTAAAAGATTCACAATGATATAATTTATAATAAGGATAGGATATTTTTAGTTCCAGAATCCTCATTAAAGAAGAAAATCCTTGAGGTAGTTCATGATGTGCCTCTAGCAGGACATTTGGGGTTTGTGAAGACTTACAAGAAAGTGAAGGAAAGGTTCACTTGAAAGGGATTGAATTAGGAGGTGATGGAGTATGTTAGATAATGTGTGGCATGTCATCAACACAAAGTAGAGCATACTCATCCTGCAGGACTCTTACAACCAATTCCTATTCTTGAACAAAAATGGGAAAGTGTATGAATGGATTTCATCACGGGGCTCCCCAAAATCCAAGGTAAAGACAGTATTTTTGTTGTGGTTGATAGATTGACTAAATATGCACATTTCTTTGCTGTCACAACTAATATTTAATCCATCCAAGTGGCTGAAATTGTCATCAAAGAAGTCTTCAAAATTCATGGCATACCCAAGTCCATCATCAGTGATAGAGATAACAAGTTCACTAGAAATTTTTGGCAAGAGTTGTTCAAGTTAGTGGGGAGAAGTTTGGACATGAGTACCAGCTACCATCCCCAGAATAATGGCCAAATGAAAAGAGTGAACCAATGGCTGGAAGGATACTTAAGAAACTATGTTATAGGCCAGCAAAAGTTATAGACTACTTGGGTCCATTTGGGAGAGTTTTGTTACAATACTAGTTTTCACTGTCTCGATTGGAATGTCTCCATTCAAGGCTTTAAATGGATATGATGTACTCACTTTTGCTGAAATGATATTTGGTGATTGTAAGACATAGAAGGAAAAGGATTGGCTCCAAGAGATTCAAGACATACTTAGAACTCTCAAAGACAACTTGCGGGTAGCACATAATAGGAAAAAGGTGCATGCAGACAAGCATAGAATTGAGCGAGGTTTCCAAGTAGGAGATATGGTTTATTTGAGTTTGCATCCCTATAGACATTCCTCATCGAACTCTAAGGGGGATTAGATATTTCATCCAAGGTTTTATGGTCCCTACCAAGTCCTGAGAAAGACTAGGGAAGTGGCTTATGAGCTAGAATTGCCTCAAGATAGCAGGATTCACAATGTTTTCCATGTGTCATGTTTGAAGAAGGAAATAGGGAAGCGAGTTAAGGTTTAACAAGAATTGACACCCCTTGATGATGAAGGACATCTATTTCTAATTCCTAAGAATATTTTGGAGGTTCGAGATAAGAAGCTAAGCAGAAGAATCATTAAGTAATTTTTGGTGCAATGGGAAGGACTACCTAGTAAGGATGCTACTTGGGAAGGAGAACGCATCTTATAGCATTCCAATTTGAAATGGCTTGAGGAAAAGAAATATTGGGAGGGGAGGACTATCATATCACCTCAACAGGGATCATTGGATCAAGTTCCTAACCCAACCAATCCCTTGGGTTGAGGAGACAACTTCATTTACTTGGGGTTAATTTTGAATTTCAGGCATTTAATTAATTAGGGAATGTGAATTATTTTTGCCTAAAGTTTATTATGCAATTGAAAATAATTATTTTTAATCTATTAAGTAATTTTATTTTAAATAAAAGAAAATAATTATCCACAAGTGCGCCTTAGTAGATAAGGTTGACTTGAGAGATGAGTTGCAGAAGAAGTTAGGAGAACGCATCCAAATCTAGAAAATCAGGAAAAAGGAAAGAAAGATTGTGCAAATCAGAGAAGCAACAAAAAATGAGGAAAAACATCATAAAGCAGAAGGCAGCACAAAATCATAAAGAAGGATAAAATAGAAAAATCAGGAAAGTTCAGAAAAGCAGGATAAGGCAGAAAAGCTAGAAAAAGCAGTAAAAAGCTAAAGCAGAAAGCAGAAAGCAGAAAGCAAAGCAATGGGGAAAAAGGAGGAAAGCAAAGTAGAAAAGGAAAAAGGAGGAAAGAAATATTTCCTTATCCATCCATGAGGGTGCATTATCCATGTAGACTTTATCCTCAATTCATCCTCCATCTATAAATAAAGGAGTGTGAACCCCTTTCAGATCTTTTGTTAGTTTGAGTATTGGTGTGAGTGCAATTGTGCCTCAAAGACTTGGGAGATGTGCCCTTGCTTCCTGTGAGAGGATTATGGCATTCGGCCATTTTCAATTGTTTTATTTTAGGTCCTGTAGCTAATTGAATTATGTTCTGAAGCTCAGATAAAGTGTCATGAATCCTATGGTTCGAATTGTCAAGTTCTTTAGTGATTCTCTAGTGCTACTCTATTGTATTGTAAAGGATTGAATATTTGGAATTTTATGAGAATCCTATTGGATCCCATATGATTTCATATTTGATTTAATACATCCCCCTATGCGTCATTAAGGGAAGTGTGTCCCCCTCCTTGACTGATCTCATGTATGTTATCCGACAAATCATTTGTCGTTGATCTTGATGTATTGTCTTTTGATCCTATCCCTTCCTACTTTTGGGTTTAGGGTTTTTGTATTGATAGGATCTATTTATTCGATCCCTCACTCATTGTACAGGAAATTTGGCTCTTGGATCTTTGGCAATAAAGGAAATTTTTTGAATATCTCTTATGAAATATTTGATGAATTTTCTTGTACATGATTGGAATTCCTCATTCTTATACATTTGATAAAAATCGTTGTGGTTTTAAGACAAAAATTGATGAGGCCGAATTGTTTATGCAGGGGTGTGATTTGGCTTGATGGCATCATTGTGAGGGATATCCATCTCTCCTTATTGCAAATTTCTTCATCTCAGGGACTATCCAATTAATATCTAGTCGATTTATTTATTTTCTTGAGATGTCTAATATTATTTATCTCTTATTCTTGTAGATCAAATCTAACATTCGTTGTTTGTGTTTGCGGGGTGGAGGGTGTACTTCCACTACTTGGGTAAATCAATCTAGCTTGAAACCCTTCGTATCTAGCTCTAAATTGTAACTAGGTGAAAGGATCATCAATGTACTTGTCGACGACAAGATTTACAAGTAAGACCTTTGAATTTTTCTCTTGTTTCAAAGCTCTATTCCACTAGTCATTAATATTTCAAAGTTTAAAACCATCATTTATTTGATCTAGTAGATCCAGTGGTTTTCTTGGAGTATAATTCAACATCGAATTTTTAAATGATTAAAAATCCCTAGAGACCAAGTTTGAACCAAAACTGACTACATTTTCTCTTGATCTAGCACTAGTCCTCCTTGGGGCAATTCACGCTCCTTTGGGATTTGATCATTTGTCTCGATCTAAAAATTGGTTGTTGCTTATTTTTCCTTGAAATCTTAGATCTAACGCCAAGCATTAAATCTTCATTTCTTTTACTCTTAAAACCCCCCTATTTTGACCATCTTACATTTTATTTACTAAACCCTAGGTGGATCTATTTTGGGTATTATTCATTGGCACTAGATCTATCTAGATCTACTTCGTAAACCTCATTGTGGTGATATATAGTCATGGTTTAACACTTCTCCTATTTCTAAACCATCTCAACCGGTCGCTAACTCCTTTATCCCATGTCCATTTCCTAGATCTAGATCAATCAAATCAAGATTTCATTGCTTTGTCTCATTCATATCATTTAGTGTGTCTTGTGTCGGTTCACTATCCTTCATTGGATGGATAGGGTCCCCCCCTCTATCTTTATCCTAGCTTTATCTAAAGTGGCAAGATCGCATTCAGTGTGACAACCATTAAATCAAGTGGCGAACGAGGCCCTTACGAGTGTCACAAGTTTATTTACCCACCTCTAGCATCCCAGATAGGATGCCCATAGTGGTAGCTACAATCTTTGTGATAACAAGTCCATCATACCAAATATTCGTAACACATAAAATGTGTAAGTCCTTCATTTTGAACACAGAAGTGAGATCCCTCTTGCACCAAGCCATCTATTTCTCCTCTCCAGTGAGGAACAAGTCATCAACATAGAGAACCAAGATCAATGGTTGGTTCTTCACAACCTTGAAGTATATGTTGGGGTCAGCTTCACTTTTGGAGAAGCCAAATCTCTAAAGATAGTTTTCAATTCTCGAATACCAAGCCCTCGGGGCCTACTTAAGCCCATACAAGTATTTCTTAAGTTTGCATACATGGGACTCCTTCCCATGAACTACAAACCCCTCAGTTCCATGTATGTAAACCTCTTCCTCAACTTCACCATTGAGAAAGGCATTCTTGACATCCATCTGGTGAAGTTTCCAACCCAGAACTTAAGGAAGGTAAATTATGATTCGAATCATTATGTACTTGGCCACATGAGAAAATGTCTCATCATAGTCTATCCCTTCTTTCTATGAGAAAACATGGGCCACAAATCTTGCTTTATACTTCTCAATACTTCCATCAGCTGCATGCTTTATTTTATAAATCCACTTGGAATTTACTACATACTTCACATTAGGTTTAGGAACCATTTCCCACACATCATTCTTCATGATAGATTTGTATTATTCTACCATGGCATCTTTCCATACTTTCTTCTTAGATTCTTCCTCATAGGTAGAGGGTTCTGAGTCACTAATGTGACTCATATGTGCTACATATCCTGAAAATATTCCAGGCTTCTTTCACTCTTTGGATGAGCTTGGTGGTGGACCATTCTTTTCTTCCTCTTGCTGAATGTATTGACACATACAGATCTTGTCTTAGCAGGAGGTTCATTAATAGATATTTCTATCATATATACTGGCTCTTCAGGATCAACCGGATCTACGAACTCTTCTAGCTTATCCCTCTTAGCATTTAAAAGGGGAGAATAAAAAATTGGATCATCCATCAAGGGAGTCTCATGATCCTCGATATCTCAATCACATTAAATTTATTTGGAGTTCTTGAAGGAAACCTCTTCATGGAATGTTACATCTCTGTTGAATTCAACGTTTCTTTTTCCTGGAACATAGATTATGTAATCTTTGGAGGATTCACTATATCCAAAAAATGTTCCTTTCTTTCCGGAGGGATCCATATTTTTCCTCTTCTCTTTTGGTATATGAATCTAGACAGGATTGTCGGAATGTTTTATATTCCTTGGAAGGTAATAATGTCTTTGTATTATGTCAGAAGATATCCACAATCTTATGTAAAAGAGTAATACATTTATCCCATATTCATTATGGTAAAATATACTCTTGATATTCATTATTATATAAATAGATGTTATTATGAAGAATTATATTATCCCACATGTAATATGTGAGATTAATTCATTCTCATCTCTTGGTATATAATAGAGTCAATGGAGTCTCTCTCATTCATTCATTCGTGAATCATCCATTGGGATCACTAGTGTGGATCATATCATCATGAGCCTTCTATATTGTATTGGGTTATAAGCATTGCTCTCTTGGAGGAGATTCTAGAGATAATAGAAGACTGCCTTCCTATGGACGTATCCCAATTGGGTGAAGCACGTATATCTGGTGTACTCTTTTCTTTTGTTCTCTTTCTGTTCTTATTTATTGTGATGTGTTATTGTTTGCATAGATAGGTAAGTTAGTTTAGTTAGATCCATATCTCTAACATGGTATCAGAGCTTGTTGCTGTGATGTAGAACCTTCTATTTCTTTCAAGCAATATTTTAACATTTGGGCATTGATTATTTCTTGTAGATTTGCTTTCTATCTAGTAGGCATTAGGCTTCTCTTTAGATCTGGGCATATTTCTGTAGTTTTTTATTTCTAACCCTTGTTGTGTAGTTTTCTGCAGAAGTTTTTCAAGGTTTCTTGATGTTGTTTTTGTAGATCTATATGATTTTATGATTCTTCTCAAAGAGATCTATCTTCCAGTTGTCAAAATGGAATTTTTCATCCAAGTTTGGTAGACTTGGTGCAGGTTTCCGTCTTCGGCAGATTCGACATTGTTTTCGACCTCATAACTTAGTTAATTTATCGGAATTTTTATTCTAACCTATTTTTGGAACTAGAAAAGCTATTCTGGATCCACCCACATGGACAGAACAAAATTATGGGCCTTACGGTTGCCAAAACGGAAACTTTCGTCCAAGTTTGGTAGACTTTGTACAGGTTTCCGTCTTCAGCAAATACGACACTATTTTTTTCCTGATAACTCAGTCAATTTTTATCATAATTTTTATTATAACCTATTTTTGGAATTGGAAAAGTTGTTATGGATCCACCGATGTAGACATAACAAAAGTATAGGCAAGTCTAGGCACTCAATCCAAGGGTTGTAAGTAAAAGTTTCTCTTTCCTTTACTATTTTTCTAACTGTGTTTTTTGCAGATTCAAATCAGTACGGTAAAGTATTTAAGTTTTCTGTTATTCATTTTTTGCATTTATGTTTTTCTTCTAATCATGTTTACTAAGAGATTATTTCTTGTTCTTGATATATATTTGTCTCACCTTTCTATATGGAAACTTTGGCATCTTTTAAGGGCATGGATCTCTGGTATTTTGTCATGATGATAGCTATAAATCATCTAATGCTTAATATTTTTTTAACAATATACTTAATAACTAATTTTTTCTTCTTTGTTTAATCATGTTGATTTATAATCATGTCATGTTTATAAAAGCAATTTTATAAGAACAATCTCATATGTGTTATCTTTTGATCATTATTTGCTTTATTTATATGTTATTTCTTACATTTGTGTAAAAGCAATTTCATTGTTTTATAAGTAATATCTTTATGATTATATGCTCTTGCTAATTAAATTCTTGAGTAAACTCAAATTTTGAATCTATGTGATATCATAATTTTTTGGCTTGTCATAAGTTATTTAATTGGGATATAGTTTCTTTTTCATGTATTGCAGAGATTGTATATAGCTCCTGTGCTATTTGTCTCTAACATTCCTATATGGAAGCATTGACATGTGTTGTTTGTCTCTAACATTCCGGAAGCATTGACATATCCAGGGTATCTCATCTCTTGCATATTTACATAGTGTTAACAACAAATGAACCCATGATTAAGACCATTAGTGACTTGTCATTTCATAATTTATTTTATGTGATATCATGAGTTTATCATAACTTGCTAAATGTTGATCATATTAAACATTTTTATTTATATATCTCATGCCATGTTTATTTAGATCATCTTTTACTAAATATTTATATGGATTTGAGCAATCTTATAATCTTGAAATATTTATCATGAGCACCTTGTTCTTGCTGCAGTGGGATTTCTATTCTTATGATTGTATAGGTTATCTTGTTCTTACTTGTCTCTAACGTTCTTATATGGAAGCATTGACATTTGTTTTTTGTCTCTAACATTCCTATACAGAAGCATTAACATTTTCAGGGCATTCATCTCTTGCATATGAACATCATACTAATAAGAAATGAACCTATGCTTAAGATTAGTTGCTTAATGACTAAATTTTCATATATTTAAGTGAAATCTTGGGCTCACTATTTATATGTTGTGGCTGACACTTAATGTGTAAAAGTAACTTCATTTTGCTTAATGAGCAAGTTAACCTTTATTTGATCATAATATTTTTCCATCTTTTTATATGATGATTGCTTACCTTTGGTGTATAAGCATTTTCATTTATGTATGAGCACCTTTATTTTATGATCTTTATATGCTTTAATCTTGAAATTTCTTGTGCAATTAAGTTCTCTGTTTAGGATTTCATGTCATTCTAGAAATATTGAAGCACCATCTTCTACTGTTAAAGTCATGATGTTCATTTGTATGATGCCATTTTCGATGTGTAGACCATTGGGGTCTTGTTCCTTCGATGTTTGTGGTCTTCTACAGATATTTCTATTTCCACCTTGATTGGAAGAATGTCTGATATCCACATGTGTATTGGCCATCTGGGTATTTTTGTACACTGTTGTGGTGTTCTTAGCCACATGTTTTGTTGTATCATCCGTCAGAAGGTATATGTACACTGGTGTGGATGTTATATCTGAGTTCTTCAGCTATCAGTTATGTTTGTGATGATTCTTGTGGTGATCTAGGCAACTTGTGGATCTAGTAGCCATGTTGTATTCTCTTTAGATCTAAGAACCTTGTTGTTGGATTGTGTCACATGTTCTCGACATCTTGTGGATCTAGTAGCCATGTTGGCTTCTCTTTAGATCTGGGCATCTTGTTGTTTGTATTTCATCGTACAACCTGATTCATGTGCAATTTCATGATTCAATGAGAAGCAGTTGTTCTTCATCAAATTCCATTAGGCAAAGTATTCTTCTTATTTGCAACTTTGGTTCTTCTGGAAGTTGTCATCAAGGGGGAGCAGTAATGACTCCTTCCTTCCTTTGTTCGTAGGATTTTCTCCCAGCCATTATTAAGGGGGAGTGTTGGAATATTTTATATTTTTTGGAAGGTAACAATGTCTTTGTATTATGTCGGAAGATATCCACAATCTTATGTAAAAGAGTAATACATTTATCCCATATTCATTATGGTAAAATATACTCTTGATATTCATTATTATATAAAGAGATGTTATTATGGAGAATTATACTATCCCACATGTAATATGTGAGAGTAATTCCTCCTCATCTCTTGGTATATAATAGAGTCAAGGGAGTCTCTCTCATTCATTCATTCGTGAATCATCCATTGTGATCACTAGTGCGGATCATATCATCATGATCTTTCTATATTGTATTGGGATTATAAGCATTTCTCTCTTGTAAGCTTGGAGGAGATTTTCTGGAGATAAAAGAAGACTACCTTCCATTGGACGTAGCCCAATTGGGTGAACCATGTATATTTGGTGCACTCTTTTCTCTTGTTCTCTTTCTGTTCTTATTTACTATGATTGTTATTGTTTGCATAGATAGGTAAGCTAGTTTATTTAGATCCATATCTCTGACAAGGACAACTAAAAATATTCAAGTGTCCAACATCTATTTTTTCACCAATGAAAACCTCTTAAGGATTCTTTTCTCCTAGGATAGCATGTAGACTTCTGTTTTGTAAATAAATAATAGTGTTGAAGGCTTCTTCCCATAAGGAAGTGGGCATATCCTGATCACACATCATGGCGTTTTCATTCTTACATACTGTTCTGTTATTTCTTTCAGCAACCCCATTCTACTGGGGGTTGTAGGGTATAGTCAACTGTCTTCTTATTCCTACATATCAACAAAATTCATTAAATTCATGAGACTCAAACTCTCCTCCATTATCAGATTTCAAAGCGCGAAAGTTTTTTCAAGTCTAATTCTCAACTAGTGCTTTAAAATAGTGAAACTTGTTGAAAGTTTCACTCTTTTTCTTCAAAAAATAGATTCAAGATTTGCGAGAGAAGCCATCTATGAACAAAACATAGTACAAATAACCATTCAAGGAAGGTGCTAACATAGTATCATATATATCAGAACATATCAATTTAATAATCCATTTGGGTCTTTTGGTACTTCTTGGAAAAATCTTTTTGATGTTCTTTCCAAGAGTGTAACCTCTACAAACACTATCATATTCAGATTTAAACATAGGCATACCTTTTACTATCTTGTGCAATCCAAGTAGTTCTTTGAAATGGAGATGACCAAGCCTCCTATGCCACAAATCACAAGGACTGACTGTGTCATGAATCATGGCTTGAATGACATTTCCAGGAATTTTGTAGAGACCTCCCTCTGTAACTCCAATTATAGATGTAGAGTTCAAGTCTTCATGCTTAGGCCACAAGAGTGCTTTATTGTCTATAAATATTACTCTGAATCCTTTATATTCTAGAACCGAAACAAATAGTAGGTTCTTATTCAATCCCGAGACAAACATAATTTCGTCAACATGCAATACTACATCTCTTGAATCCAACTGAAAAGAAGTGGATACAACTCCTTGGATAAAATAGGTGGTATTATCTCTAACCTACTCTTTACAAGAGAACTTCTTTTCCTTCTTATCTGTGATAGCATTACTATATCCAATTGTGTGCTTGGATGCGCCACTTCCCATCATCCATGTCTCATCACTAGTGGTAATGGATCTAGATAGGGATGAGACAAGATAGTACTCCTTCCTCGTCTCCTGATCATCATAATAATTCTTTCTTGTAGGTTCATATTCTATAGTATTAGAAGAAATAAACCTACCCTTGAAATTTCCTCTTTGCTTTGCACAACATTCTCTTGCATAGTGACCCTTGTTGTTGCAATTGAAGCATTTAAATTTAGACTTATTAAAGTTCCTGATGTGATCATTTTCCTTTTGATGAGAAAATTTCTCGTGAGAATATGATTTCTTTCCTCTCTTCATCTATTCCATAAGAGAAAGGTTCTCTTCTTTGGAGGAAACATATTTTCTCTGGATTCGCCCTTCTTCTTGTAGGTGATCATGCCACAATATCTCAAAGTTTGGTTGCAATTCTCGACCATTTACTACATCCAAGAATGCCTCCCATGAAGATGGAAGGCCATTGACAACAAAATGTATGAGATGATCATGATCGACCACCACACCAATGCTCATAAGTTGATCTCTTACTTGGGAGATCTTTGTGAAGAAGGAAGCGAAAAAATTTTCCTTCTCCATATTCATGTTTTGAAGCTTGTTCTTCAATGCCCTCTTTTGACTGGGTGCCTTCTTCTCGTAAATATTTTTCAAAGTGTCAAAGCATTATGTTGTGTTCTTCAATGGAGTAGTCATGGGCATCAAATTTTATTTCATGGAATCATAAATTATTCTCTTTGCTTTGGATTGATTCTTCTTGAAGGTAATGCGCCCTGCATTATAAGTATGATCTTCAATAACACTGTATATGTATCCATATAGATCATGCTCTTCCAGAATATTCAGTATCTTGGCCTTCCAAGTAATGACATTTGAAGTTCCTTCAAGACGGTCTTCCGGTCTTACTAAGATTGAAGCCATAATTCTTCAAGTACTATGCTCACTCGTGATCTACATAGGCTCAATCTTGATTGTTGAACTTATCTCTTTCATGCCCAAAGCTTTGATACCATGTTAATTTTTTTTATCTTCAATTCAGAGATATAATAGTACTTGCAATCAAATAATAATCATAAACATAAGCAATCACATGCGACACAAGAATTTACCCCAGGGAAACCCTCTATGACTTGATGGAGAAAACCCAAAAAAAACCTTCCTTAGTATATTGAAAGATAGAAGAGAATTTATTTTACATCAATCACCCCTGGTTCAATTTATAGAGCAAGAGAAATAGATAAAGAAGAGAGACTCAGAAGAATAATTCTCCAATAAACCAATTCTCTAATATTGGTCACAAGCACAAATTTACATCATAGGAATTTTCTCCAACCTTGGAGACATCAATCTTGCATGGAGAAGTGCACCCCACTTCTCATGCAATGGATTTAACTCACGGTATTGACTTCATGATGAACTCACCCCTTAATTGAAAGCTTTCCCACTTAGTTAGGTAGATAACTAAGTGTTGTCATGCAAGTGTTCCAACTCAAGTGTCTTCATTTAGTTTAACACAAGTTTCATCTTTTAGTTTAGCATAAGTGTCGTGTTTTAGATTAACATAAGTGTCGTCATGAAAAACACTTAGTTAACTAGATCATCTTTGTTATCACTTAGTTAACTCTCGTAAATGGAATCTTTCTTGTTAACATCACTGTAGTGAACAATTTGAGTTCTCCTTTGATTGACTGAAGTCTTCTTTGTTAATATAATTGAAGTTTAACAATTTGAATTCTCTCTTAATTAATTTAAGTCTTTATGTGCAATTTGAATTCTGTCATATATTATCTCATCTTATCTGCATGGTCCATATGTGCGAGCTAAATTAATTATCATATCAAATATACTAAGGATATTTTCCCAATGATGTGATCATATTTTTCTACTATCTTTCCAAGTGGTTATGTACTAAAGTAATTCACTCTAGAGGTGACCAGTCCCTAGAGGATACTTAAGAACTCAACCATGGTTAGTAGTACATCACGCATCATTCATGCTTTGACATGCAAAGCATCACCTCAACACATGAGGAACCACCTCAAAACATAAGGATCTATCTTGACACACAAGACCTTAGCCTTGACTAGAAAGATTGTACAACATCATCGCTTTGACATACAAAGCACTTGCCTCAACACATGAAGCTTATTCATTCTTGAGTCCAACTCAATATTATTATCCAAGTTTACTGATTCCAACTCAAGATCCTATAAGGCACTACCTCGACACACGAGGCTCAATATTGACACTCAAGATTGACTTGGAGAATGACTCATGATGCTATAACTTTAATGTGCTCACATCCAAGTATGAAAGGAAATACATTAGTAATCATATCATCTAACAATATTACTAACTAATCCACAGTATGCAATATGAACTGCAGAGTACACTAAGTTTATCACAAATGAGTAAAGAAAGAGTTTTAACACACATAAGTAATCAAGTTTTTATCGCTAATTTCCTCAACATCCTTAACTACCCACTTCATCTTTTGAATTCACAACTATATTCCACATACTTTCCTCCCTCTCCTGGAATATCCTAGAGCATCAACTATATTTCCCTAAGACTAGATAGAACCTATAAGTGTAAGTGTCGACTATATCAATCGATATTCCCCAACATGAAACTACTAGTAATCATCACACATCTTCGGGAGTGTGGATAAACATGACACTCCCACGACTCTAGGTTTCGAAGTATAAATGGTGCATAACACATCCACCCATCCTGATAGCACTAGGGTCAACACCCTATGAGGATCATACTGATCTTCTATTGTTCTTCTTAGAGCCACCTCATTGAATGACTAGTTTGAGCAATTGTTCTTCCTGTAAAACCTGCACTTGCCCATTCATCATAACAATGTATTGAACCAATAAATAAATAATGAATTATTGCTTCATAACTTACCATTTATTCTTTGATATTAATGACGTCAGTGTCCCCTTAGTACAACTTTTATCAGGCTATCACTTTGTTCATTTAACCTATAGGTTAGTTTACCAAACAAAATATCATACATAACCATATAACTATCTATATGTTATTCTAATTACCAACCAACGAATAATGCAATTTATCTTATCTATGTATCATGCACCTGGTACCTTTTCTATTTATTCAAGTACATTTGATTTAAACTGGTATCCACGTAACAAAATATTTCATTTTAAGTGCATGCTAGATGTAAATCACATAGCAACATCATTAATAACCTAAACATAAAATTATACATAACTTCTGTAATAAAATTAGTTCCATATGTCCATGTAATACAATGTTATCATTCTAATTGAGTTCCATAATTAATAGGAAAAATATAAAGTATGGAATAATGTAATTTACTTGGTGAAGTCAAAATTGGGTGTTACATACACCCACACTTCAGGAAACTTCGTCCCGAAGTTAAAGTCAAAATAGTGTGGTAAAATCACGATGCATGGTTTTGGTATCATCCCAAGTAGAAAAACCTAGGATATACTTGTCCCACTAAACCTTAAATCGGTCCACAATACAATGTCTATGATGTCGAACACTACCATCCAACATATGTAGTGGTTTAACCCTTATGGTCCACTCATATGAAACCTACAACTCCTTCCAATTTAGTTTATGAGATTCATCCATTATATAATGCTGTAAAACATATACCTGCAAAAAATTATGAGTTTTATGCTAATGGGGTAGTAGTGCAAGATGATACGCGATGGGTCCAACGTTTTCCAAATTTTCAAAGGTTGTATAAATCATGGAGATAACTTTGTCCCTTTACCAAATCAAATGGTACTTTTATTAGGTCTGGAATGAATGAAAACTCCATCTCAAACCTTAAAACTTGAGGAAGTCGTATGCAAATCAACATATCTCATTTTTCTATCATGTGCTTCCTTGAATCACTACCTAATCTAAATAATATACTCTTACATATCCTTAATCAACTCAATCCCTAAAATCACTCAATACTCTAACCTTTCCCAGGTCAATGGTGTTTTTCATGACCTTCTATACAGTGCTTGATAAGGTGGCATTCTCATTCAGCTGTGGTAATTATTATTGTAAGCAAACTTTACCAAGGGTAAGTTATTTTTCCAATGGGACTTTTTATCCATAACAAACATCCTAAGCATGTATCCATTAATTGATTCACTTGTTTCGTCCGACCATCTATCTCTAGAAGATAAGTTGTGCTTAAGTTCAACTAAGGTCCTAAGGTTGATTTCACATTTGTCCAAAACCTAGATGTGCCAAGCATCTCTATCAAAGATGATCTTCTAGGGAAACCCATGAATATAAACAATTTCAATTATGAATGATCGTGTTACATCAATGAAGTTGTAAATTTCCTTGTGACGCAAGGCGCCTTAGATGAATAAAATTCTTACTTAACAATAAACACCACACACATGTTCACATAGACAAGATACAAACAACATGCTAGAAGCTGGCTTATATTACTTATCCGAATCAGTTACAATGCAAAATGCAAATAAATGAAATAACTAACTAACTATCGGCCTAAGCCGTTACAATACAGAAGTAACTGTGTGATATCTCAGTGTGTCGACCTCACCCTCTCCTGGTTCACTGTGGAACTTTGAGCTATGGCTCGATCTTCTCAGCTCTGTAGATGTGTGACTCTTCTCTCCAATCTATCAGACCTCTCTTGAGCTCTACTTGACTCTCCAAAATTCCAAGTCCTTCAACTGATCCTGACTCCTTGGTCTTCTACTCTGCTACTGCTCTTCCTGAGATCACTCTGATCCCCAAGACATGCATCCTCTTCCTATCCATCTCCCCAGATCCTGCAGACCTGCAACTGTCAGTGCCCCAACCATGGTACACAACCTCTGCCTATGACGACATCTGTCATGTCTTCACCCACTTACAATAACTGTCATTAACTTCCTTAGCAACCTCAAACTATTGCCAAGTACTCTCCTTGACTTCTACGCATCTTTTTGATAGGCTACAGTAAACCATCACGTCAGCCACACTATCTGTCAGCTTCAAATTACCTATCGGCTTCCTTTCACAACCTAAGGCTTCGCTAGTCCACCCCTTGATCCTTCATTATGGGCCAATAATACTCTTTCCGTAACATAGTGATGGTTTTCTGATAACCTAGATGGCTAGAATAATGACTTTTGTGCATCTTATCTAAAATCAGAATTTTTACCTTTGGTACATTGGGCACATATAATCTGTTCTTGTACAACAGCAATCCATTTTTTTTTAACCTATAGTCTGCCATAGAATTTTTAGAATTATTTTCTGCTGTCCTTTCATGTAAATTTTTGTACTCTTCATCAGTTTTAATCCCTTCAAAAATATGATTTTCTAAATCTGTTGTGTATGTACTAATGGCTGAAATAAAATTTAACTTTGCATTACGACTTAAAGCATCAGCAACCTTGTTCTCTTTACCCTTTATATGTTGAATTTCAAAATCATATTCACTTAGAAAGGTTAGCCATCTAGCTTGTCTAACATTCAAATTCGTTTGATCTAATAAATATTTCAGCCCCATGTTATCTGTCATCAAAGTAAATTTTCTGTCAATAAGATGGTGACGCCACATTTTCAAGGCATGCATTACTGCTAATAATTTTAGATCATATGTAGAGTAATTTTTCTCATGTATTTTCAGCTTTCTAGACTCATATGCAACAGCATGTCCTTCTTGTGTTAGGACTCCACCGAGTCCGTCATTAGATGCGTCGGTGCATACTATAAAATCTTTATTAGGATATGCAATTCTCAGAATAGGCATTGTAGTTAGTAATTCCTCCAACTTCTTAAAAATATCTAAACACTTTTGATCCCATACAAACTTCTTCCCTTTCTTCTGTAAGGAGGTTATGGGGTTTGCAATCTTTGAAAAACCTTCTATGAATTTTCTATAATATCCTGTAATTTCCATAAATGATCGAACGTCTGTCACATCTTTACGAACCGACCATTCATTAATGGCTTTTATCTTATCAGGATCAACAAAAATTCCTTCCTTAGAGATTATGTGACCTAAATACTGAATCTTATCCTTGTGAAAGTCACACTTACTAAACTTAGCATATAACTGATGATCTCTCAGAACTTGTAAAATAATACGTAGATGTTCATCATGTTCTTCCTTACTTTTAGAATATACCAGAATGTCATCTATGAACACAATGATGAACTTATCCAAATATTTGTGCAGAATATTGTTCATTAAGCACATAAAAACTGTCGGGGCATTAGTCAACCCAAATGGAATGACCATGAAGTCATAATGTCCATAGCGAGTTCTAAACGCTGTTTTAAAAATATCCCCATCCTTCACACGAACTTGATGATATCCTGACCTTAAATCAATCTTTGAAAATATCGTTGGTCCACGCAACTGATCAAATAGATCATCGATGCGGGGCAACGAATATCAATTCTTGATTGTCATCTTATTCAGTTGGCGATAATCTATACAAATTTTTAAAGTGCCATCCTTTTTCTTAACAAATATAACAGGTGCTCCCCAAGGAGACACGCTGGGTCTTATATAGTTTTTATCAATCAGTTCCTTCAACTCATTTAATTCCAGTATATTCATCCTATATGGAGCTTTAGAGTTCAGCATCGCACCCAGTATAATCTCAATGGTAAAATCCAGATCTCTCTTCGGGGGTAACCCTGGAATATCTTTTGGAAAAACATCCTGGAATTCTTTTAGGACAGGTATATCTTTTAGTTTTAGTTTTTCCTCTTTAGTAATTGACTCCTCATGTACTACATTCATTGCGAACATCTTACATCCTTTTCTAACTGCTCTTTTTACTTACATAGATGAAATCTGTCTAATTGATGTCTTTCTAGGAATACCCTTTACTTCTACAGTTTCTCTTTCATCATTTAGATAGGTAAAAATTTTCTCATAACAATTCAAAATAACATGATGTGATTCTAACCAGTCCATTCCAATTAAGATGTCATAGGATCCTAAAGGTAAAACATTTAGCTTGGTTTGTGTCTTTAACTGATTCATAGATAAAACACAACTTTCAACAAAATCATACACTTTTCTTTTTGTTCCTGTTGCTAGTCTAACTAACTAGGATTTATTAAAAAAAAAAAAATTTCAAATTAAAATTTTCTACAATATCAAGAGATATATAACTCAAGATAGCGCCTGGATCAATCAAAATAGAAACTGGGTGGTTTTGTAGCATACCTTCAATCTCTACCATAGAGACTTGATGCACCGCTTGCTTATTGTCTAGAGCTGCATTAATTATGGGCATATCTCTTGCCAAGTCTCCCACAGTAGCTTCAGCTTGTATGGAATCAATATTATTGGTTGTCTGCTTCCTTTTGGGGCATTCTGAAGCATAATGAGGACCTTGACACTCAAAGCATTTTATAAGTGTCCTCTGGTCATTAGTTCTGGTAACATTGGGTGTATTCCTAGGAGCTGTAAAATTCTACTGCTGATTATTTCTGGGACTGTTTCCTTGGAAATTTCGATTTGGAAAATTTCTCTTTTGAAAACCAGAATTTCCATTGAACCTGAAATTCTTCTTCTTTAGCTCAAAGTTGTTGGGTTTATGATTTTTCCAGTTAGATATCCCTTCTCTTTTCTGATTTGTATCATAGCAGAAAGTTGCTTTCCTCATGGCTTCTTCTAAGGTCTTTGGATTGTCATACTCTATTATGTCCTTGATGTTGAAAGGGAGAAAACTCAAATACCTCTAAATCTTTGGTTTTTCCTCCACAAGATATGGCACATACCTTAGCAAATTCATAAATTTGCTGTTCAGCTCTTTCATGTTCATGGTTCCCAATTTTAGATCATAAAATTCCTTAGACTTTTCTTCGTAATATTGTTCAGATAGGAATTTCTTCTTGAAGTACGTTTAAAAGTGCTCTAATTCACATATTTTTCCTTGATGCCCTTCACTCTTTTGATGTCCTGCCACCAAATATCTGCATTGCCAATCAATTTGTATATGGCCATCTTTGCTTTTAATGATTATGAATAATCATAGATTTGAAAATATTTCTTCATGCCGTACAACTATGCTTCAGCTGTCTCTCCTTTCTCAGTTTCACCATTAAAGATTGGGGGTTTGATCTTCTTGATTTCCCCAGAAATCTTCTCATACTATTTATGGCTTTTTCTTTTTGGTTTGTAATCCCCTTCGCTGTTATCACTTGAATAATTACGTTTCTTTTTACGTATCTCATTTGCATCTCCTGATGATGTTGAACTGTTATCATCAGTTTTCACTTTCTTATCCTTGTTCCCATAAGGTAAGTCTTCAATCTTGGAGGTATTATCAACCCTTCTATCATGTTCACCCGTTGGACACCGATCAAATAGTACTTGGTTCAGTTCTTCTTGTGTCTTCAGAATTCTCTCATTATCTTGTTTAATGGATCTTATTTCTACCTTCAACACCTAAAAGGCACGTAACAATTCTGATGAATTGTCATTCAATTCACCATGGACTTCTTCTTCATAATGATGTCCAGTGATATGACTATTTGGTCGAAATCTGTCCTCCATGTGTTCAGCTGATCCTTCCATACCTGTAATTTAGAAAATAATTTTCTGTATACAAAATAATTTAATTAGTAAAGTTTTTTGCTGTCATAAAAATGTTTTGTTGCATGTTCTTTGTACCTTTTCAGGCCAAGAGTTCGAATATGAGCTTTGATACCAATTCTAACATCCCAATAATATACAAATATTTAATTTTTTTTTAAATAGCAATAAATACTAAAATTGCTAATGCAAAATTAAAATAAATATTTATCTTTTAACTAATGACAAAATACGATAACGACTATTTCGAATTCTTAGCACAAAATACCTCGTTAGTTCTGCTTGTGTTTAATCTTAATCTACATGATGTACTTAAGTTTGTCTTGTGATATAATTTCTTGATAAAGTACTCACAATTGTTCTTAGATGATGACGAAGGGGTCCTACGAGGTACCCTGAGGTTTACTTAGCTATGTCTAGCTAAAGCATTTGAACCTATATCTTTGTGCAAAAATACAGGTAAGAGTAATACAACAGTTCAAGTGTTAGAGTAATTCCAATTATGTTATCGGTTAATAGTCAATGCTTTACGATACTATAAGTACTTCTTTGCATGAGGGTCATTAATGGTATGGATATTTTGTTCTATTTCTTGATTACGTGCTAGTTTACAATTTATAAGTGCCATTTAGATTCCTGTCACCATTTCTCCATTTTGTAAGGAGTGGTAATATCATGTGCATTATACTTACTCTATGAATTCTTGATTATGTGCTAGATTCCAATATACACATGGATTGACTTGAAATCATCAAATAGCTATAGTAGTTCCTATAATTTTCCATTTATAAAATGCATATAGAGTTATGCTAATATAGCATTGTCTAATATAATATTGCCATGATAGCTCTATTGTAAATTTGCTACACTATAGGATTGTGGCCTTCAAATATAATATTTGTGCATTATAATATAATGTGCAACATTGTGAAAAGATACGGTAATATAAACAAATATTATGATCTACTAAAAGATGCATCCTGAACTATACACTAAGTATCAAACCCTTATAAGAAATGCGACCCTAGTCAAATGAAAATGATATAACATATATGTAGACTGAGCATTCGAAAGACTAACACTATGGAAATAAAATGAACCATAAGTTGTAACCCTAAGTCTTGTACTGAGATGTGATAGTGACCAAGCATTGAATGTTGAGCATGCTGGCAGGTTTTTGTATCAGGTCTACCAGTAAAGTCACCTGCCTATAGTGTTGAGTAGATTTCCTAGTTGGTGCCATTGTGGTTGTAGTGCACGATGGTAGTGATCCAAAACGATGTCAAACTGTCGAGCTGTACACTAAAATGAACCTTGGTTGACAGAGCTAGATGTCATGATGGCTGTGACAATTAATTAGATATTAATGCAGTTGATGCCAAAACTTCGACATGCTGGGTTGGCATCATCTCCATCATTGATCTCAGATGCCTTGGGATTTGGAAATGCAAAACCCTAGACTTGGTTATGAACTGCACCAAAGTAGTTTTTTTGGATTTCATTTTGCTTGGGTGGTGGTAAGGGTGAGGGACCGACAGCTTACTACAATGTAGGGTTTTAGTTGTTTTCTTCTCGAAGGACTCCTTCCCCGAGTTCGATCCTTGGACCTGTTGGACAACTTAGAAGTTGCAGGTGTTTGTTTACTTGAAGATTCGAGCCAACAGTTAAACCTGTAAGATGTTTTTTGGAAGTTGTCTCTGGTTTTTTTTGTGATTAGTTTTTCTGAGAGAGTAGTTGGGACCGGGGTTGTTTCTTACTGCAAAACAAGATGGTTCTCAGGATTTGAATTTCCTCTTTGCTGAATTTTCTAGATGGCTTCGTTGTTGACTGTTCCTGGCATCTTAAACTTGGAGTGGTATTGTACAGGTAATGTTTCAGTCAAAGAGTGGTAGTGTTATCTATTTTTTTTAATATTAATAACTATTCCTTCATCGTTTAACCTCGGAAGGGTTCTTGTGGCAGGTCTTTTATTTCGTTGAAGGATTACAAGGTTCGAGAACTTGTGGAAGAAAGACTGCTCGACCACCGGTAAGCCTCGGTGGTTCTTTACTTCGTAGGTTATCCTGGCCTGGTGTGGTCAATGCTTGATGTTTGGTGTTACGTTGTAATGGTTCCTGGAAAATTTTGGTCGGTGATTTGTTTTTAGAAACCAAAAGACACCAGAGGATGAGATCCTAGGCTTTTCTTGTTACTTTGCTTCATAGATTTTCACTATAAAATTTGGTTGCAGCAAAATACTTTGTTTAAAATGTAAATACTAAAGGGATGAACCCTCGTCATTTTTATTGACTACAGTGTTAAGAAACTTTCATAAGGTTTTTTTGTGTGATGTATAAGTTTGGTTAAAACGATACCATGTGTTGGTAAGAGTTGAGAGTCATGGGCCGACTCGCTTCTGTAAAATGGAAGGTTCTGTGCTACAATACTTATACTTTTGTTTTTTAATGGAAATAATGGAACTGCGTCTGAAATAAAACATGAGTGGTTTCTAAGTTTATATAATTTGATAGCTTGTTTAGGAACTACTGTGTTGATTTTGGCCGAGGATCGTGACTAGCTTGTTTTAAAAAATGAAACCCTGTGGTCATGTTGTCTAAATTTAAGCATGGTGTTAAGACTCGATTTTTGTATTGTATCACCATTAGTTAACTAATGTGTTTGATGAAGAAAATCATAAGACTCTTGTCTGCAACTCTATCTTGTATAGATAGCTAAAGTGTACGTGATAGTTTGAATGATAATAATGTTTTGGTTTTGCAATTTAAATATAATAAATTGATGTTTACGTTTTCAAGTATTGAGCTTTAAAATGATTGTATGTTAGTCTTAGGTTTTTAAAAATGTATACTGTACATGTTACAAACTTTATACAGTTGAAAGTTTAGTCTTAGCAAAACTATAAATTTTGGTAATAAAACCTAGAATAAATCTATTCTGCGAAAATTGAAATATAGCAGACTGTTTAAATAATGTGAATAATGCTAAGTTTAATTCATGAATGTTGAATGAAAGAAAAGAAATGAAAATAAAATGCATTTAAAATTTCTGTACAAAGGATAATTAAATTTGCAGCTATTAAATTTATAGGGATTATGATGCCTGGACTAAGTAGAATTATAACATTCTATTGAAAGAATAGAATATACAACATACATTTTCAAGTAGGTATTAATACTTGAAAATCCAGTTTCTGAGCAGAAATGAAATGTTAACTTAAATTTATATGACAGAAACTACTATACTTCCTGCATTATAATATGTTGAGTATAAATTCTAAATCTGAACATATAGTTTTGTATTACATAAATGACTAGTAAAGAAAGTTAAAGATGTACAGCAATGATAATCTATTCATTCACTTGACAATCTGTGTATTGAATCATTCTTCTTAAATTTTCCTTCTCTGTACTGGAGTACGATGCAGAAATTCCACATGGGGAAAAATGCAGAGAAGATATTTAATCAATCATCTCATTTACTTAACTATCATGAAATCATATCTAGGTCAAACATTGAAATTGTTACTTCTACATGTCATTACTGTAAATACTAAATATACAAATGAAGAAAATCATTTAAATGTAAACAATAAGACATAACAATAGAACTTGATTGACTGTAGGAGAAACAAAAAACCCAAGGAGCGTGTTCCACCCAACCTACTCCTGAAGATAGCCAAATTACTTTCCTTGGGACCCCCGAGCTTTTTCCGACTGAACCACTAGGAAGAAGAATATGTATAAGCCTTAGGTCATCTACTTGCAGCAACAAAGTAGTTCATCCAGTCATATAGACTTAGCAGTCAAAGAGACCTGCACCAGCACCTCTGGTTCTCTTCTCAGAATATTTTCAGCAGCCTCACAATGCACTTCCACTTATCCTCCCTATTCGAATCTCTCAGTGATCACCTGATACACTTGAGGAATTATTTCTGCCGAAAATAATGTAGAGCAGCCTGCTCAATTCAAATTGCCTTATCTAGGCTGCCTAAGCCTTTTAGTGGTTAACCTGGTCATTAATGAGCTAACAACTCTCTTCCACCCACCTGGGGGATAATGCCACAAATTTAGGGGTAGTTGTCCCATAACCAACAGCTAGTGGTGGAGTGCAAATGCTGACATGTGTCCCATGCTTTCTAACATCTTCCATTCCTCCTAGTGGGTCAGTGAACACCCATTTAACAGTTCCCTTGGGTGTTTGTCTCCTGTTTTAATTTATTAAATAATAAAAACCAGTCATTACAATCATCCTCGACCAAATTTGGTCATAATTACAAAACTTTGTAATTATAATTTAATATAATGTTTTTGCAATAAAATAAATAGTCTCAAAATTTGAGTAGGTGACACTTGGACAATAGCATAAAATTCCTGGTCATAGACCGAATATTTCCGCTTCGCATCATCCAACTTCTTACTGAAGAATGCAATTGGTCGGCCCTCTTGGCTCAACACTACTCCAATTGTTGTTCCACTCGCATTGCAATCGACCTGGAAAACTTTGTCGAAATCTGGGAGTGCCAACACTCGGCTCTCAGTGACCTTTTCCTTTAACTTGTCAAAATATCGTTGGGCTGCTTCCTTCCACTTGAATTCTCCCTTTTTCATGCACTCTGTCAAATGTGCACAAATCTGATTGAATCCCTAGATGAACTTATTGAGGAACTAGCAAGTCCATGGAAACTCCTTACTCTAGTCGTACTTGTCGGTTCCGACCAATCCAATATTGCCTTCACCTTCTCTGGGTCCATCACCAAGCCTTTACCCGAGATTATGAATCCCAAGTATACTAGTTCTTCCTTCATGAAGAAACACTTTTGTAGGTTCACCATCATCTTCTCTTCCTGCAACCTCCTCAATACCTGTCGAATGTCCTCCAAGTGTTCTGTCTTGGTTTGACTGAAAATCAGAATGTCATATAGGTAGACTATGACAAAATTTCCCAAGAATGGTTTCAATACTTCATTCATCAACCTCATGAATGTACTGGGTGCATTAGTCAATCCGAATGGCACGACTAACCACTCATACAACCCTTCCTTCGTCTTGAATGTTGTTTTCCATTCATCTCCTTCTCTAACCCGAATCTATTGATAACCACTCTTCCGGTCTATCTTTGTGAAGTACTTCTCTCCACTCAAAAAATCCATCAAGTCGTCCATCCTCGGCAATGGAAACTAGTACTTGATAATGATTTTGTTGATAGCTCTGGATTCTGTACACATCCTCCATTCTCCACCTTTCTTTGGCACTAATACTGCTGGTATCGCGCACAAACTCAGACTCTCTCTGATCAACCCTCTGTCCAACAATTCCTGGACCTGTCGGTTGAGTTCTTGACCTTCTTTCGGACTCATCCTATGCAGTGATTTTTTGGCATACTCAACCCTGGAATCAAGTCGATCTGATGGGATATACTCCTTGTCAGTGGTAATCCCGTCGGTGTCTCATCGACTACTATGCTCTGAAACTCTTCGAGCATATTTCCGAATTCGACCAAAATTTTTTCCATTTGCGCCTTCTCGACACATGGCCCTTTCAGAATGATAGCATAACACCCTGACTACTTTTCCTCCTTTGCAAGGAATTCTTTTGTTGAGCACATCAACACTCGCTTTTCCCAAAAGTTTCTCTCATCATGTCCACCGTCGACTCTCTCCTCTAGCATCGGCTTAAGAGTCTTCTTCACGCAATTTTTCCACACTGTGACGATCATACTACCATGGTCTTCCTAACAACAGATGGCAAGTGTCCATTGGGATTACGTCGCATAGTACACTATCTTCAAATCCTTTGACTCTAAAGTTGATCAGGCACTGTTTGGTCACCTTCACATGATGTCCTTTCTACAACCATGAGATCTTGTAAGGGTGTGGATGTTCCTAGCATTTCAACTTTTCCTTGTCAATCACCTCTGTCGACACAAGATTCTCAGTGCTTCCACCATCAACTATGGTCTTGCAACGCCATTCGCCGATTCACACCTTGGTTTGAAAGATCGCCTTCCATTGTGTTGGCTCTTGCTCGCCGCATCTGTTGTCCAAAATCAGTGTCTTCCTGGCTGTTATGGCCCGACTTTTCTTCTTACCGTCCTCATAGCTGTCGGATGCCAATTCTTCCCTCTCGTCGACTTGCTCATCTCTTCGACATCTGGGCTTCGAATCCTCTGCTCCATGCAGGTTCTTTGGGAATTCATATGCCTTGTGTCCCACTCCACGACACTTGCAATAGATTATGGCTAGTCTGTTAGCTCCTTTTCTATTGGATGAACCACTTCAACCATACGCACCTCGACCGCGGTTCTCACAACTATCCCATCAATTTTCTTGTGCTTTTTCCCTTGTCGATGTCCCTTCCGTACTTCGAATTTCTTCGATAGATTCCTTTCTGTAACCACTACTTTAACCTTTCATGGAAATAGTCTTCTCACCCCGTCCAGTCATCCTGCCTCTGGTCGCTGCGGATTTCCTCGACAGTTTCTCTTTTGCCTTCAGAGCTAACTGGTAGGCTTCAACCACTGCTCTGAATCTCGACATGCTCAATTCATCCTGAATGGAATATTTCAAGTCATTCACGTATCTAGCGACAGCTTCTTCTCCCTCCTTGTTCTGACTCAACCTTATCAACAATCTATAGAACTCTTCCGTGTACTCCTTCACAATCATCTCTTTTTGTCGAAAGTTCTGCAACTTCCGGAACAAGGAAATAACATAGTCGTGTGGCAAGAACTTCCTTTTCAACTTGGTGATCATCCTGTCCCAAGATTTGATTTTCTCCTTTCCCTTGTTGACTCTATCAGCCTGCACATTTTCCCACCACAGTGAGGCATGACCTTTCAACCTCAGACACACAGTCTTAACCCGTTTAGGATCCTCGATCTGCTCTGTGTCGAAGTATTTCTCCATCTCTCTGAACCAGTTGATCAAGTCTTTTGGATCCAGACTTCCCGAGTAGGTACGCACATCTATATTTGTCTGACCTCTCATATCCATCGGAATCTTGATGAGTATTTCTTCTGGTTCATCTCTCGCTGCTTCCCATGGTTCCACTTCCTCGACTTCCTCATCGTTGTGTTCTAACGCATCAGGAATACAACCATGCCTTTGGCTTTGTTTGATTGCTGTGACTTCACTTGTCAAAGTTCGCATTGTTTGGATGCACTCGTCGAACATCTCACAATCAACTGTGACTTTTGTGCCACGCGCTCTTCATCCCCGGACATTAATGCCTCTGTGAGCCATTTTCAACCTCAGTTGAAACTCCCACTTTGTCCAATTGCAGCCAGACTTCAACAAGTTGTACATGACTCTACTCAACCTCAACTGGAGCTCTAAACAAACTTGCAGGGTTAGTACTACCTGATGTTTCTCTGTGCATAGGGATTCACTTTCGGCTCAACTCGACTGGGCTTACCTCTGGGCTATAATACCAACTGATGCAAGGCAAGTTGGTATCACCTCCTTTCTCCTCGACAGGATTCTCCTCTTGCTCTGATACAAACTGACGCAAGGCGCCTTAGATGAATAAGGTTCTTGCTTAATAATACGCACCACACACATGTTCACATAGACAAGATGCAAACAACATGCTAGAAGTTGGTTTATATTACTTCTCCGAATCGGTTACAATGCCAACTGTAAAGAAATGAAATAACTAACTAATTGTCGGCCTTAGCCATTACAATACAGAAGTAACTGTGTGCTATCTTAGTGTGTCGACCTCACCCTCTCCTGGTTCACTGTGGAACTCTGAGCTATGGATTGATCTTCTCGGCTCTGTAGATGTGTGACCCTTCTATCCAATCTACCAGACCTCTCTTGAGCTCTACTTGCTCTGCTTGACTCTCCAAAATGCCAATTCCTTCAACGTATCCTAACTCCCTAGTCTTCTACTCTGTTGTTGTTATTCCTGAGATCAATCTGATCCCTGAGACATGCATCCTCTACCTGTTGATCTCCCCAGATCTTGCATACCTGCAACTGTCAGTGCCCCAACCATGCTGCACAGCCTCTTCGTGTGACGACATATGTTATTTCTTCACCCACTTGCAATAACTGTCATTAACTTCCTTAGCAACCTCAAACTGTTACCAAGTACTCTACTTGACTTCTACGCGTCCTTCTGACTGGCTATAGTAAACCATCATGTCGGCCATACTGTCTGTCAGCTTTGACTTACCTGTCTACTTCCTTTAGCAACCTAAGTCTTCTCCAGTTTGCCCCTTCCTCCTCGGCTCATGCCCAAACCTATCGAAGTTGTGGTTCGACACATGCCGACCATCAACACTCCACTCTTCATGTCGTCTATCAACCCCAACATGTCGACTCTTGATTTTTGTGCATCTATCGGTCACATACCCGACTTCCCGTGCTCGACTTATTGACTTAGACAAGCCAATTTGCTCTCTGCACCAGTGGTCGTCGACATTCCCTCTGGTCGGCTTTCCTCATGTTTATCAACTTCGACAACTTTGCCTAGGCCCCGATGCTCCTGCATCCTTGACCAGAATAAAGTGAATGATTTTTGTAAGTTTATCAACTATGACCATAATGGAATCATTCCTTTGATAGGTAAGAGTCCAATCCAGGGAAATTTTTAGGGGTGAAATTTCATCAATTGGCTATTTTTTGGGCATTTTTTCAAAAAATAAATTTGCTATTTGGTCATTTTTAGTCTCTAATATCGCCTATATTTACATAAAATATGTTTTTTTATCATAATATTCGCCAAAATTTACAATTTTCAGTATTAAATTCTATGTTTCATAATTAATATTCGCCTACCAATCCATATATATGTTTTTTTCAATCCAAAATAACCGCCTAGAATACTATACTCAATTATACTTTTATAATCCTTAAAAAATACTCTGGTCCAATCCCACCGCAAAATACATCGACATAGGAATGCCAAGTGGCTGTAGGACTCTTATTGGGTGGTGATGATTGAAATTTACCTAGTATAACTCAAGGCACTTAGAAACAAAATCAACTATGTCATACTTCATGCATTCCCAAAAGAATAGTTTCTTCATCTTTGTATACATATTTTTCACATCAGGATGCACATCATAGACTACTCTGTGGGCTTCCTTGAGGACATTACCTTTAATATACGCTCCCTCAAGAATATACATCCTCCCTTGGTATCAAAATGGTCCATCTACCTCCAAGTCATACCCTTCAAACTTAGGTCTTACCTTCCTCTCATTCTTAAACATTGATGCAACCTTTAGGTACCAACTATCTTTGAGAAGTTGTCCTAATACTTTGTCTCTCAAATCGACCTTTAATGGTATTAAGGAGAAAATTCTTGGTTTTCTCTTAGTGCATCAACCACTATGTTCTCTTTCCCATTTCTGTATTAAATCTTGAAGCCATACTCACTCATAAATTCACTCCATCGCATATATATGGAATTTAGATCCCTTTGAGAGAAGAGACAATTCAGGATTTGGTGATCAAATTTGATCTTAAATCTTCACCCAACAGCTGTAATGTATTCAAATATTTAATGCTAACATTACTACTTCCAATTCTAAATCATGGGTGAAGTAATTATCTTTTAGTTTTCTCAACACATAAGCTATTACTCCACCCTCTTTCATTAACACAAGACCCAAAACCTTTTTTTAGGTGTTTGTGCAAACTATAAATTCCTTATCCATATCGGGAACTCATAGAAATATTGGTGCAATGGTCAATAATTTGTTAAGCTCAACGGATGCAACATAATATTCTTTGATCCACTCATAACTAATTTCCATACACTGCAAGGTATTTATGGGTTTCACAATATTTGAGAAACCTTCCACAAAACTTAGATAGTACCCTACTAAGCCCATGAATCTTCTCACCTCGCGGTAATTCCCCAGAATTGGCCAATCCAGTATGGGCTCCACCTTTTTTGGGTCTAGCAAAATTCCTTCTCCTAAAATTATATGACCTAGATAAGAAATGTCCTTCTATATAAATAACACATAGACAACTTACCAAACAACTTGTGTTTTCTTAAGCATGAAAACACTAAACACAAGTGCTCCTCATATTCCCTCTCATTTCTAGAATAGGTGAGAATTCCATCTAAGAAGACTTGTGCAAAGTAGTCTATGTAATTACAAAATACTTTATTCATGAGGCTCATGAATAATACCATTTCATTGGTAAAACCAAATGGTACCACTACGAAGTCATAACACCCAAACCGAGTCTAGAATGTAGTCTTAGGAATATCACCTCCTTAATCCTAAGTGTGTGGTAACCTAATTGCATATCGATCTTTTGAGGAAATTGTTGCCCCTTTTATTTGATCAAAGAGGTCATCAATTCAAGGTATTAAGTACCTATTCTTCATTGTGGTTCTATTCAAATCTCTATAATCTATCAAAAGACACATGAAACCATCATTCTTCTCTACAAAAATTGAGGTGCACCTTATGGTGAAATACTTAGACTAATGAATCCTAGTTCTAACAGTTCTTTCCACTACATGAGTATCTCATAGAGATTCGAAGACATCATCCTATAAGATGTCTTGAAGATTGTTCTAAACATGGTTTTATCTCCATAGTAAAATCAAGTCCCCTCTCTGAAGGTAACCAAACCAACTCTTTGGGAAAATACATCTTTGAGTTTGACTAATACTCAGTATTGGTCTGAAGAGGGCCCTTTTTCATCCCTTACCTCCTCAACTACATATACTCAACATCACTTGCTTAGACATTGTTTTATAGTCATCATAGATATGAAATGTAGGGACACTTATCTATTAACACCTTGTATTTGAATAAACTTGTCCTCGTCATCTAAATAGAGCACTATTTTCTCGAAACAATTTCAAAAATATTTGATGAGCCCCTAATAATTCCATACCGATTATGAGATATATAACTAAGGCAATGGCATACACTTTCATCTGAGTCATACACACCCTTGGGTATACATAATATTTGTTAACACTTGGTCCCACTTCTTCTTTTACTCGTGAATCCATTTCAACCAATTGGAAGTTTTCATGCTCGTAGGCTACCAACCCACATGTATCTAATGCATATGGAGGAGTGGAACTATTTGTTTCTCTAGCTGGATCAAAAAATATTTTAATATTAATATTATTTATCTTACATGATGATTCCAACACAATGTATTGATACTCAACATGGTGGTTACTGACGTATGCATATATTTGGTGGCCACTACTCGAATTCCCCATCTAGGAATTCCCTTCCCTGTGCATACTACCAAATTGAAACTAGGGGTAGCTTCTCTCGTAATGAGACCCCACATCGTCAACAAGCAACATGAAATGGAGGTTGCAGGGTACCCTAGGAAGACATATGAGACAATTTCCTTCCCCTAGATCATCTTCCCCTACCAACATATCCCCTTCAATTCCTTGGACTCTATTAAGTCCCTAGTAATGTATGTTATACTACACTAGCTACCATTGAACAATTTCCTACAACGACTCTAGATGTAGGTTTGTTTCCATAAGGAGGTTCTCTAGAGTACACTCCTATGGAGAAAATTCAAGGGGCCTTGCCAACAAAATATGGTTGTAGTAGAATGATTGATCTCACACCCTCTATATCATCCCATTTACCACTTAGATTATCTTCTACATAATCAACATTTTCAAATTCCTTAACAACTGAATAGGTATTCCACATATGTACAAAATCCCTAATCTTATAGTTCAACCTATAAATGGAGCAGTCTACCTAACATTAATTTGTTTCCATGTATGGGACATAATTCACTAGCTCCATGAATTGTATCTTGTATTCTTCCATATATAGGTTTTCCTGAAGTAAGGTGTGAGATGATCCCACCTACTCCTCCTCATAGAATGCAGGAAGGTAATTTCTTAAAAACCTATCTTTAAATAACTCCCATGGGATGGTGTTCGAGGGGAGATGTAGCTTCCTTTCAAGGTTTCCCAACTAGTTCAAGGCATATTCTCTCAATGTGAAGTGCCTCTTCATGCCCTCTAGCCATGCCTCAGCATAGGCACATTGTCCAGCATGCCCCCCAAAAAATTCTGGAAGTTTAATTTTATAAAGCTCCCTAGTGATGTCTTTGGGAAGATGTCCCTTCTCTAAGTTAATTGATCCTTCGATTTTACCCTCTCCTAAGAGTGGGGTCTCCACTTCTCATTCCAATGTAACAATTAATCCCATAATTCGCCTAAGTGTTTCATGTATTTCCTTTAGAGAGCGCAAAATTGGAACCATATCTAGAAATGGTTTTGGTGGTGTCACTGTGATTTTATCAAGTGGAGTTGTCTCATGACATCGTCCTCGATTTCCATACATATTTATCGTATTGCTTCTATATCACAACTGTAAGGGTTTATTCGTAATCCAAAACTCATGGCTAACTAATTCAATGTGTGCGTACACCATAGCATGCATAAGCATAGTTTCTATTATTGGATTAAAAGTTCTTGGGAGGACATATTACTTGTGAAAATGATCTTAGATTGTTGAGGTTATTTAGCTAAGGGTCATTCAGTCCTAATCCCTAAGTACTACACTATTTTCAAAATTTCTCCATCAATTCTATACATGAAATTGCATCAGACTAGTTAAGTTAATTAATTCATCATCCCCAACACACACACACACACATGCGTGTGTGTGTGTGTGTGTTTGTGTGTTATGATGCATATACATATGTATATGTAAATGTATATGCATATACACATATATGTATATGTTTGTGTGTGCGCGCTTGTGTGCATATATATATATATATGCAGATGTATATTTATATGTATACATACATATACATATGCATATGCATATGCATATGCATATGTATATGTATGTATACATATAAATATACATCTGCATATATATATATATATGCACACAAGCGCGCACACACACACATACATACAGACATATATGTGGGCTGGTTCAAGCTAATGAGGTTTTCCTTTGATGTGTTATATGCAATAGAAAACTAAAAACATAAATAGGCATCCATCAACTTACATGGATATTTTGAGATAATTACACAATGAATCTTGCTTTGAGTAAACATGATGAAATGTAGGAAATTGAATCTCATTTCCGAATATATAAATTTTATATATTGAAAATATTCATAACTATCTCAAGTTTGATATTTTATAACATGTACCTTTTTATTTGTGGGGAAATGATAAGGTATATGTATTAGTGGGTGCATTATTTGAGTGCCTAAATGATGGATTCAACCTACAAAAACTAGTAGACAAATAGAGAAAAAATAGTCCTAGTGCACCACTATTTTTCCAAAATAAATTTAATGATTTATAAAAAAAAATTACAATTATCCAAGTGACAGGGGTAGGATTTAGGGGTAGGTGCTGGAGTATGGTGGAGATAGAGAGTGAGTGAGAGGGGGGGTAAGCAAGGGTTAGGGGGAAGAGGGGAGAGGGAGGGAGGGATTAGGAGTAGGGGGGGTCAGAGAGAGAGAGAGAGAGAGAGAGAGAGAGAGAGAGAGAGAGAGAGAGAGAGGTGTGATATCATGGTAGGGGGGACGATGGGGTTTTGGGAAAGTAAAGAGACAAATATTGAGGGGATTAGGGGTTTGGGGAGAAGTAGGGAGGTGAGAGAGAAGGGGAAATATAGGAAAGGAGTGGGGGGGTTTGTTAGAGTGAGAGAGAGATGGGGGGTATTTAGTAGTAGTGGGGAGGGGGACTAGGATAGAGAAATATAGAGGGAGGGTTAGGGATAGTGGGGTTAGTAGGGATAGAGGGGGGATTAGGAGTAGAGAGGGGGGGATTAGAGGTAGAGAGGGGGGATCCTTTTAGAGGTTTGGGGGAAAGAGAGAGGGGTATGGGTATGATTATCAATAGGTGAGGATATTGTTTGGGGAAGAGAAAGATAAAGACATTCAGGGGGTTACGGGTTTGGGGAGGAGTAGGGTGGTTAGAGAGAGAGAGAGAGAGTTGTAGGGAAATAGGGAGGGAGGGTAGGGGGAGAGAAAAAGATAGTGATCGAGGTGGGGATGTATAAGGGTTTAGGTAGGATTAGGTAAGTTAGAGAGAGGAGGAGGGGAGTGAGAGGTAGGGGGAGGAGTAAGGGGTGAGAGAGAGAGTGTAGGGATGGGGGTGTTAGGTGCTTGGGGGAGAGAGATGGAGGTAAGTGGAGTACAAGAGAGAGACACACAGAGAGAGAGAGAGAGAGAGGTAATGGGGGTTATTAGGGGTGTCTGGGAAGAGAGAGAGGGGTGGGGGTTAGGTGAAGACATGAAGGTAATTTTCCTCATTTTAAGAAGTATTTGCATAGTTGTGCATTCTTATTTTTATATTGGTAATTGTTTTCATTTTACAAGTTTTGAAGAGCAACTTGAGTTACTAGTAATGTCTATCATTTTAAAAAAAAATAGAAACCACTCATGGAAAGTGGAGATGCTACACTGGTTGAATACCATATTTGTTAGGAATAAGACATCAAAGGAAATATGGAGAATCATTGTTCCTGTCTTGGAACCTTGAAGGTACACAGTTTACGATTTAAGAGGATAGATAATAGTGGTTTGTATGGTGTTGTCAAATATTTATCACTATTGAATATTTATTATTGAATTCTTGATCCAAAATATGTGTTCTTTTATCTATAGTATGCTCACAAGAGATGTTTAGAGCATTGGTCATGTTGTGGAAAAAATTGCATGAGTGCACTCTTCCACTTGGTAAGAGGATAAGCCTTGTAGGTTGCAGCAAGGCCTCAGTCCTTGGAGCCCCTTGTTGGTTGTGTGGTATTCCTCCAAGTGATTCTGCAAGAGATTGTTAATGTAGTTCACATTCAAAATAAAGAAATATGGATAAAACCAAAATGAAAGAGATGGGGGCAGAATGAAAACTGCAATAACAACCAAATATATGCTAAACCACTCTTGTATTTCCCAATGGTATAGTTGTACAACACCTAGGAAGTGTGGTATTCAAGGAAAGCCAATAATACCTCATAGGGAGGTCTTTATTGTCCAAACTAAATGCTAAGTAGATGGTGGAACAATGGAGAGAAACAATCATCCCTTGAAGGAAGGTGGAAAGGGAGCTTGGGAATGCTCACAATGGTAGGAAATGGTGGGCTATGAGGAAGGTCCAACTCAAATCCAGCAACATAACCTTTCTCTGATTTCTCTATACAAAATGCATGCCAATGGCATTCTTTTATAGGACAAGAAGTGGCCAACAAAAAATTAGATCCAAATGTGAACTCTCCTCCTCCATGAACTAGTTCCAAGGTACAAAAGGGGGACTGATTAATGCCACAGAGTATGTGAGGACCCAGATTCAAATCCTTGGAGAGAATTGAGCCTTCAATGTGCCCTTGGGAATTATTGGTCTCGTTGTTTTGAGCGTAGCATGAATATCAAAGGAAAATCCATGCGGGTGTAGTGCAGGCATTGTTCAGATAACCTGCACTATAGCACGGGTTAACTATGTATTACCCATGCTACCCTTTCTTTTGACTGTTTCTTGGCACCTATGGACTCATACTATGTTTTGGATTGGTTAAGGATTCCTATGGTGAGATGCATTATTTATGTTGATGACACTTTACTGGATGAATTGCCAAAATGTTGCATATGTGCGACTTTTAGGAGTTAACAGATGCCCCCTAATGTATGAGGTTTGAAGGGTACTGTAGAGCCAATAATGCATTATGTTTCTTGTTTTTTTTGTCATGTTTTGTAGGACAAAGAATATGTGGACAAAATAGGGTTATCCCATGGGGGGAAATTGTTGGTGACAACCATTGAAGCTGTAGTAAAGAATAGTTTTTATAAAAATGATACAGGCATACCCATGCTCATAAAATGTTTTCAAAGTGATTACAATGAGAGAGGACCAAGGTGTCGACTCTACTATACTAATGGGACATGGATGAAGGATGCTTCAATCCATGTTTGAGTAGATTCCCGAGGAAATGATGCGGAATATTGAAGAAGTGGAATTGATGGTTACCATCATAAGCCCATTGGGGTGGGGGACCAAACTGGTATGTATATCTACTTGAGAGATTCAATATACCAAATAGACTGCTACTGTGATTTCCAAATGTTAACAATACTGCCTCCAAAAGTACGTTCCCACTGGTGCGATGATGTGTTGATGTCAAGCATAGGGGAAACCACTTAGTTAGGGAGCACTAATGACTCTCCCTACTAAGTTTGAGGTGATCCCTGCTAGTTTTTTAGAATTTACTTCAATCGGATCTAGGATATTAACTGAGAGAGCAACATGTACAACATATCTACAGCATATCAATCATGGACACAATAATGCAAGCACACAAGAGACACAGAGTTTACTTGGGGAAAACCATAAAGGTGAAAAGACCCAATAACTTCCTCAGAGATAGATAGAGCAATGATACAACCCAAGCATAAGAGATAAACATCTCCTAGCAACAAATTCTCCTCCTCCACAAGTGCGCCACTCTCCAAAGAGTGTGTGTGAGAATAGAATGATGAAATAGAGTGCCTCATGCACTCTATTTATACTTGACTTGACTTGCCTAATAACCTTTACTAGGTCGGCCTCAACTTAACCACATAACACAATGCTCAATGGTCCGACACCCAATAGGGTGGTCTAATAACCCTTTGATCCACATGGCCAACCCCCAGTAGAGTGGTCTAATATCCTTTGACCCACATGACTTATACAGGGTAGACCCCAACAAGGTGGTCTAATAACTCATCAAGTATAAGCTACGACACTTACAATATAAATGACGACACTTCCGTATAGAGGAATAATAACATCTCTATAGGAATACAAACACTTCCGTATAGAGGAATAATACCATATCTATAGGAGTACAATATACATATATGAAATACATTCCGAAGTTACATATACATCAACAATCCCTTATAGTGATTGAAAGGGATCCCAAGGTTCAATTAGAACTACTACAACTCTCAGAATGTAGTGTTTTGATGTCGATGAGAGCTGAAGTACATGCTAAAATGAGAGGCTTATCCTGAGAACTAAGATCATATTGTAATCGACAGGTGGATCGACAAACCTGACACAAGATTGGTTGATAATCATGGGGATCTTAACTTCCTTTGATCGATGCAAACATGGGGAGTGGGGACAATAGCTTTTCTTTCGGAACGACACAGATTGAAATGGGTAGAGACAAACTACAAGTGAAAGGGCTTTGATGGAGACAAAAAACGAAGGGTAATGATGACGAACAAAACAAATACTGTTGAACATATGGAGACTGAAATACATCGATCAAAGGCAACCATGGGTTACTTCCAAAATAATATGGTGTTCCCGCAATGTGAGATGATGGGGTAACTATTTGTACATAAAGAATAATGGTGGGATTTTTAGGATATTCCTATACTCCATCCTAGTCCCACCAGTATTTTGATCATTTACATTTTCAGTCATGTATGCACCTTTTAGGGTTTGCATGCATTCTAGGGTTTGCATGCATCCCAGTCATCATTCCAGCACCTAGCCCTCAGTTATCCAGCCCCCAAGAGCTTCTCACTATTCAGTTTTAGCCCTCCAGTTGCTTAATGCACCCTTCTTCCTTGATTTTAGGGAGAAACTCGCCCTTCTTCACCTACCAGTCCAGTTGTCACTCAGTTACACTCAGTTACACTCAGTTACACTTAGTTACACTCAGTTACACTCAGTTACAGTCAGTTACACTCAGTTACAGTCAGTTACATTCAGTTACACTCAGTTACATTGAGTACACTCAGTTACACCTACTAGAGTTAGTTTGACTGATGGTTGAAAGTTACTTGAGCATTGATGACTCCACTGATGATGATGAAGACTTGCAGTTGTGCTCCGATGATCATGAGGACACCTAGTTATGCTCCGATGACACTCTATTGATCTTATGATCACTCTGAGAGGCTAATTCAAATTGCCACCTTAGGCATTCGAATCCTCTCTACCATTGTACTATTTATTTGTCCATACTGTGATTAATTAATGTGTGTGTGAAGTATTATTGCTTCTATCTGAGTTCTACTGTACCATATTATTCTGTTGCTCATTATACTGTATTGTTCACTCTTCTTCTATTTTCCTGCTTAATCTCAATTACTCTTGTGAGGTACACATCATCTCTTAGATTTGCTGTGAGGATTTTCACATGGTATCAGAGCCTGTTGAGAGTATTGTTTATCTCCATTCTTGAGAGTTTTTTGTAGGTTATTACCAAGATTTCGAGTGAAGCAGTTGTAGCAGTTTCTGCATTTTTGCAGCAGTAGCAGTTGCAGCAGTTTCTGCATTTTTGCAGCAGTAGCAGTTGCAGTTATTCTCTATTGTTTTTGCAGGTCTTCTACAACTTCAATGGATTCATATTTAGAAGGAATCCCTCTTCTTTCTCCATTCAACTATGATGAATGAAAACAAAAAATGATAGCATATTTGAAGAGCCATGATCTCTTTGATTGTTATTTTGAAAGAGAGTTTGAATCCTCTGAAGATAATATTGACTGGTTGAATAAAGGTGACATGGCCTTTGGAACAATGATGCTTGCCTTGTGTGCATACCAAAGATTCAAATTCAAATACCGTGATGGTGTTGAAACTCCAAGAGAGTTATGGACTCCAAAAGAGTTATGGGCTCACCTGGATGAAAAATTTGGCAGAAAGAATGAAGGACTTGGTCCTAACCCATTCGAAAGAAAGAAAAGTGATCCATTCGCTCTTCTTGATGGTCACTCAGATCATGAACCAGTATCATCTCATATTGAAATTGTTGACAAAGAACTTGCAGATTCTCCACTCATGCTCAAAATTTCTTCTCTTTCTGTGCCAGCTCACACTCTAGATATTGCAGAAGGTCCTAAATCCTCTCTTGCACCAAAGTCTGTTGGTTTGCATCATGATCACATGATTATTTCAGAGGTCAAAACAGCTACTGAAGGTAATGCATTTGCTCCTCTCCAACTATCTCCTCTTTTATACTACTATATGATCATAAATTCATGCTTTCAGAAGGTTATTGAAGATTATGGACATTGCCATTCGCTTGGGATAAATTCTCATGCAACTACTGGTTTTGATCTCACCTCTCATGGTTCAAAGGAGATCTCAAGAAACCATGATTCAAGTCTTGGATCTAATTTGGATTCTAAGCAATTACTGCTTGGGATAATTTCTCATGCATATGATAGTTTTGATCTCACCCCCACTGGTTCAAAGGAGATCTCAAGAAACTGTTTTCTAAGTCTTAAATCTGATTTTGATTTCAAGCAAACATGTAATAGTTATTTTTGGCATAATCTCACCCATGGTGGTTCGAAGGAGAAGACAAAAGACTATATGCACTTTCACAGATTTGATCCTATCTCAGCTGATTCGAATCACAGGTTCAAGGATCATTCTCATACTGTTGGATTTTTTCTCATCACATTCGATCTGAAGAGCAAGTACAAGCACATGCTTTTTGAGCATGATCCACTTCTTCCCAAGAAGGAGATACCTCCAGACATATGACCAAGCATCACACATGCTTGAGTTTGGAGCATTTATTTTTATGTGTGCCTTACAGTCTATTTTTTGAGGAGGGGGTATGTTTCCCATGAAATTTTCCCACTTCCTTGGTTTATTGATTGTTATTATTCATTGTATTGGGTGACCTTTGGTCTTAGTTACCAGGGCCCAGGATGGATTAAGGGGGGGTGTTAGGATATTCCTATACTCGATCCTAGTCCCACCAGTATTTTGATCATTTACATTTTCAGTCATGCATGCACCTTTTAGGGTTTGCATGCATTCTAGGGTTTGCATGCATTTTGCATGCATCCCAGTCATCAGTCCAGCACCTAGCCCTCAGTTAGCAAGCCCCCAGGAGCTTCTCACTATTCAGTTTTATCCCTCCAGTTGCTTAATGCGCCCTTCTTCCTTGATTTTAGGGAGCAACTCACCCTTCTTCACCTACCAGTCCAGTTGTCACTCAGTTACACTCAGTTACACTCAGTTACACTCAGTTACAGTCAGTTACAGTCAGTTATACTCAATTACAGTCAGTTACATTCAGTTACACTCAGTTACACTTAGTTACATTGAATTACACTCAGTTACACCTACCAGAGTTAGTTTGACTGATGGTTGACAGTTACTTGAGCATTGATGACTCCACTGATGATGATGAAGACTTGCAGTTGCGCTCCGATGATCATGAGGACACCTAGTTATGCTCTGATGACACTCTATTGATCTTATGATCACTCTGAGAGGCAAATTCGAATTTCCACCTTAGGCATTCGAATCCTCTCTACCATTGTACTATTTATTTGTCCATACCATGATTAATTAATGAGTGTGTGAAGTATTATTGCTTCTATCTGAGTTCTACTGTACCATATTATTCTATTGCTCATTATACTGTATTGTTCACTCTTCTTCTATTTTCCTGCTTAATCATAATTACTCTTGTGAGGTACACATCATCTCTTAGATCTGCTGTGAGGATTTTCACAGGGATCCCCATAGTTTTGGGTGTGTCGGGGGAACAATTGGATGATGGGAAGAGTCCCCATGGTTTAGAGTGGGTCGGGGGATTCTTCCTAAGATGAAGTGAGGGTTAAATTGCAGATGCAAAGATAGGTACCCCATGAATCAATGTCATGCAGTGTATATTTGTGGGATAACTGAATAGAACTGGTTACTTCTAAGGGTGGGGGCCTCATAGGTGTCTTTACGAAGGTGATGATACAAAGAATATTGCGCAGGGTAAAGTGTTTGTTATTCCTCATAACATGGGATTTGTGGGCTTTGTGAATATTCCTCATAACATGGGCCAAGGAATATGAGGTTGTCTACTCAGGGGAGTAAATGCACAACTATAAAATGATAATCTAAGGGGTAATATTTAGAAGTTGTATCAGATTCCTCAAACCTGTGATAGAATTCTGATACTGTTGTTGAGGGATGGAGTCTTGTTCTTATAATGGAAAAACAAGAGTGTCATGCATGTCTCAGTCGTAATCCTGTACATATGGCACACCTACACAACTGTAGTAAAGAACATGACCAAGGTATTGAAAATGCATAAATAATAATCGGAAACATAGTGCACCTTTTCGTGATGTTTAGGAAACATGCAATTGTTTTGGGGGATCCAAGTCTTCATCGAAAGATGATGAATAATTACATTTGAGGACACGGTCCAAAGGGGATTCAACATCGATGGTATCCAGTACGATTGGTTTTACTTCCTCGATTGGTGACCTTTGCAGGTTTATACAAAGGGGTTGTAATTGACATTGCATTCTCATTATTTTGACATATTAAGCTTGTCATTTAGTGCGCAAAATGGGGCATTGAAAGGAGAAGTGGGTGGTCTCTCCACAAGATCAGCAAGGTCTTAGTATGCATGGATGGAAGCATTCTTGGTATTCCTGAGTGTTGATTTTATCCATGATGCATGCGATGGTGTGATGGTGCATATGTGTGGAATTCCCATAGGAAGAGCATTCATAATGTGGCTGTGTTGTCGTAAGATTAGATGGTTCTTGTGACGGTATACATTAGGGGATTTTTGTAAAATTAGTCATAGCAGATCTATTGAACAAGAATATCAATCACAAAGATGTAAAACAATTTGGAGTAAAAGCTGTGCAAGAGAGATGCATCAGTGCTCTATAATCCAGAATGGTAGAATTACAATACAATACTGTCACAATGAGTGAGAAATTCGAATTAACCAAGGAGGTCATTCGAATATCTGCATGGTGTAGCATGGCTCCAACTAGGAGTCCTCATCATCAATCAATGGTGGTCATCAATGCACAAGTAACTGTCAAACAGGTGTCAAACTGAGTCTAACTAAGTCTAACTGAGTGTAATAAGTGTAGTTGATGGTAAGTGGCACTAATCTAGGTATTGAGGCTCAGTGGAGGGTGCATGAGGGGTTAATTGCACTCATAATAGGTAGTCAAGTCTCATCGGAGGTCAATTGGAGTGATAACAACAGTGAGGAGTTAGTCTAGCCTCAAATGAAGGAAAGATTGGTAACTAACTGAAGTGAACTAGACTGGTAGGTGAGAAAAGGCACCCTTCTCAAGCGGTAGGTGAGAAGTGGGCACCTCCCTGACTAGGAGGGCTAAATATGAGTGGAAATTAGCTCCCGAGTGCTGGAAGACTAGGGACTAGGTGTTGGAGGCATCATACTGGTAACTAAGCAACATGCGGGTGCATGAAATGCATGCATGCATGCAAAGTACAAAAGTGAATGATGAGATATCCTAACACCCCCCCTCAAGCTATACTATGATGTAAAAAATAAAATTTAGGGCCCTGGTTACTGAGACCAAAGGTCACCCCAATACAATAATAATCCAAATAAAGAACAATCCATGAACCGAGGAAATGGAGAAAACCTCATGGGAAAAACCCCCCGTCAAAATGGACTATAACAGACCAAAAGATTTAACTACCCCAAACTCAAGTAGATATGTCTGGAGGTATCTTACTCTTGGGAGTAAATGGATCATGCTCCAAAAACATGTGCTTGAATTCTCCATCAATGGATGCAAGCGAATGTGGAAACTTTATAAACTTTCTCTTCATACTGAAAATGGTGAGAGCAAATCTGAAAATATGAGGATGATCCTGGGACCTATGATTCGAACCAAGTGAGGTAGAAATAGCTCCAATCATATCAAATAGATCTCGAAACTTGAACTTCTTATCAGTGGAAGTTAAATCAGCTCCAATATTTGACAAATGGTTTCTTGAGATCTCCTTTGAACCAATAGGGGTGAGATCAAAACCAAAATCAGCAAAAATTGCATGAGAATTGAACTCAAGCGAATGGTAGTGCTCTTCATCTTCAGTAAAACTCTGAGAAACTGTGCAAATGATAGAACAAAAGTTTATATAAGGCATGCAATCAAGGAGAACGAATGCTTCACCTCCAAAATTAGATTTTACCTCCAAAACATCAAGTAGATCATTATTTTGCATGCCGACAAACTCATGTGAAAGAGAGGATTCAAGAACCTCTTCGGAATCTAGAGTATGAGCTGGTTTATCTTGCTCAGAATTTGAAATAGAAGACAGTGAAAAAATGAGTTTTGAATCTACAGTTTCTTCTTCATCGTGAAAAATGGATGAGGCCAAGACATAATTGGAGAGAGCACATAAGGAGATCTCACTGGGCTTGTTCTCCAAAAGGCTAGCATGATCCTCTTCCTCCTGCTTTCCAAATTCTCTATTGAGATGGGCCCATAGATCTCTTGAATTTTCAATAGTAGTACTGAGGTATCGCATACAAGGAGACATAGCAAGACATATTGTCCCAAAATCTCTATCACAATCATTAATCCAATCATTCTCCTCTTCATCGAAATCAAAATCTCTTGTAATACCAATGCACACATCAAAAAGACATTGTCTCTTCAAACATGAAATCATCTTTGGTTTCCATTCATCATAGTTGAATGGAGTAAGAATATTTTGTGAAGAAGAAGCTTCCATCTCTGCAATAGCGAATTCAAATGGAAGAAGTAAGAAACCTACAAATCACAAACAAATAAGAACCATAAGGTCAAACAATCCACCCTTTTAGAGTTGCATCACACCTGGGATTGGAGATCAAGGAAGCTTGAAGATCCAATGTATCAATTCCAGGAATTATATGGAAAACTCAAGCTTCTAGAGTGGATTAGAGTGAATTTTTCAGCCTTGCATGCACATGAGTGAATGCACATGATATTTTGCATGCCAAAACTTCTGCAATTTTGAGCAAATTCACTCAATTCTTCATGTAGAACACCTGTAGGAGAGAGATCTTGTCCCTGTAATGGATCTAATACAATGTAAAATTAGTCACAGCAGATCTATTGAACAAGAATATCAATCACAAAGATGTAAAACAATTTGGAGTAAAAATTTTGCAAGAGAGATGCATCAGTGCTCTATAATCCAGAATGGTAGAATTACAATACAATACTGTCACAATGAGTGAGCAATTCGCATTAACCAAGGAGATCATTCGAATATCTACATGGTGTAGCTTGGCTTTAACTAGGATTCCTCGTCATCCATTAGTGGTGGTCATCAATGCACAAGTAACTGTCAGATAGGTGTCAAACTGAGTCTAACTGAGTGTAATAAGTGTAACTGATGGTAACTGGCACTAATCTAGGGATGGAGGCTCAGTCGAGGGTGCATGAGGGGTTAACGGCACTCAGAATAGGTATTCAAGTCTCATCAGAGGTCAATCGGAGTGATAACAGCAGTGAGGAGTCAGTCTAGCCTCAAATCAAGGAAAGACTGGTAACTAACTGAAGTGAACTGGATTGGTAGGTGAGAAAAGGTGCCCTTCTCAAGTGGTAGGCGAGAAGTGGGAGCCTCCCTAACTAGGAGGGATAAATATGAGTGGAAATTAGCTCTCGAGTGTTGGAAGACTAGGGACTAGGTGTAGGAGGCATCATACTGGTGATTGGGTAAAATGCGGGAGCATGAAATGAATGCAGAATGCATGCATGCATGCAAAATGCATGCAAAGTACAAAAGTGAATGATGAGATATCCTAACAAGTTTTGAGGTCTAAAATGGGCCTCCTAAGGGAGATAATAAAATAAGAGTTCTAAATTTTAGAGAGGAAAAAGAAAAACTTCTTTTTCTTATCGTATTTTTTTAGATATCTCCTTAACAGTTATTAAAATATGTTTTTTTATTCAAATTTTAATTTTTTCATGTCATGGGTGCCTCAGAAGTATGCAGTGTGGGGATGGGTTGGATGCGGAATTAAAATCCACATCCAATGAGTGCCCAAACTTGAAATTTGGGTAAACCGTTAAGGAGATATGTCAAAAATACGATAAGAAAAAGTAGTTTTTTCTTTTTCCCTCCAATTTGTTTTACAAATTTTACCCTTAGGGTTGACATCGTCATCTTGAATCCTATTGGTTCTCATAAAGTAAATTTTTATGGTACATTATTTTTTTTGAGGCCCATTTTTTACCTCAAAAGTCCCCTAATGGGCTCTATCACAGTTTCTGCAGCTAGTGCAACTTCTATGAGAGGGGCCACTAACGGTGTCGCTGATGTGGTGACCACGTTAATAGATGTTGATTCCTAGTTTAAGAAGGGGGGTTCCTCAATTTTTACTTGAGTGAGATGAACTATTGCCAATGCCTCTCAGTATCGAGAAAGTTTGTGGAAATGGTGCGTATAGTGGCCATATTGAGCGCATATGGAACATGCGTGATTCGTATGCAATGTTTTGGACTTAGATGTGGGCGAGGGAGGTGTGCCCCCTTTCTCCATCGGTAGAGTGTGGGTGATGATAACAGGGGTGTTGAGAAAATTCCTTATCTCCGGTAGAGTACGGCATAGATTTGTTGCATGGCCTCTCTTCTTGCAAAGAGAACATGGTGGTGTAACCCTTTGATTGGGAGTATTGATCATAACTGCGGATTTTAACCTCTTTTGGTTGATGCCCCTTGCTTTAGGCTTAGCGGTTTCTATTGAATTAGATTTCGGAGTAGGTCATAGGGGACCTTTCAACTTCGGTTGTTTAGTGCCCCCATTGGTAGTATTAGTAACGACCGATTATGGTTTAGTTGCGGATGTCATAGGTTGGGGTATTGTAACTGAATGTGTTATGGGAATTGTAGGTGTAGCAGCCGAAATAGGGGAAAAATCATAATGAGCGATGGGTTTGGAATCCATCTCGAGGTAGGGTGGTGTGACGTACCATACTGGTATCCCCAAAGTTATCCCATGTAGTGTTAATTGAGCCATAACCTCGATGTCCCTTGTACACCCATGGGGGGATACGAGACTGGGATTTGAAAAATTGGTTGGACCGATGGGCTCAACATTTGTTCAATGCCATGACTTAGCGATGGTGTTGATGATGGTGTTGAGGTAGAGGCGGTACCATTTTCAGCGGTGAAAATTGTGCACATTAGGCCATCGGTTGATGTGGGGATCTTAGGTGGTGGTCCCGAATATACTACTAACAAATTGGAATCCTTGTACATGCCGGGGGAAATGTCAACAAATGGTTGATCATCACCTAGTACAGTCAGTAGGACGTTGTCGATATTTCTTGTGGTGTTGGGATCATAGTAGTTAAGCTGATCGAGGCTAACTTCCTCCCATTTAAGGGAAACATCATGATACAAAAGACTAAGGAGGTGACTGCCTTCATGGCGTAAATATAACTATGCCCCAAGAGGATGTTGTATTTGTTGATGTATATGTAACTTCGGAATGTATTTTACCCATGTGTATTGTATTCCTATAGAGATGTTATTATTCCTCTATACGGAAGTGTTTGTATTCCTATAGATATTTTATTATTCCTCTATACAGAAGTGTCCTCATTTATATTGTAAGTGTCGTAACTTATACTTGATGGGTTATTAGACCACCTTGATGGGGACGGCCCGGTATGAGTCATGTGGGTAAATGGGTTATTAGACCACCAAATGTGGGGTCGGCCCGGATTAAGTTAACCATGGGTTATTATGCCAAGCTAGACAAGTCGGCCCCATTAGTTTATTGGGCAGGACATGACAAGTATAAATAGATATCGGGAGATCTCTATTTGATCACTCATTACTCACTTCTATCTCTCTCAGAAAGTGGTGCACTTGTGAGGAGGAGGATCATCTGGTAGGAGAAGACTATCTCTTGTACTTTGGTTGTACTTTGGTTGTATCATTGCTCTATCTATCTCTGAGGAATTTGCGTGGTTTTTCACCTTCTTGGTTTTCCCCGGTGAAACTCTTTGGCTCTTGTGTGCTTGCATTATTGTGTCCATGATTGATATGATGTAGATATGCTGTAGATATGTTGTACATGTTATTCTCTTAGTTAAGATCCTAGTTCAGATTGAAATTTCTGAAAAAATAATAGTATTCGACTTCTTCATTGACTACTTCGATATCAATCATAACCATCTTGCCCCCCAACTCTATGGGGACATTTTGGTACAATCCTATTGGTTCGGATGGTCTCCCATCATATGTGCGAAGAGAGATAGACGAGGGTGTGAAAATCCTCACAGCAGATCTAAGAGATGATGTATACCTCACAAGAGTAATTATGATTAAGCAGGAAAATAGAAGAAGAGTGAACAATATAGTATAATGAGCAATAGAATAATATGGTACAGTAGAACTCATATAGAAGCAATAATACTTCACACACACTAATTAATTAATCACAGTATGGACAAATAAATAGTACAATGGTAGAGAGGATTCAAATGCCTAAGGTGGAAATTCGAATTAGCCTCTCAGAGTGATCATAAGATCAATAGAGTGTCATCGGAGCACAACTAGGTGTCCTCATGATCATCGGAGCACAACTGGAAGTCTTCATCATCATTAGTGGAGTCATCAATGCTCAAGTAACTGTCAACCATCAGTCAAACTAACTCTGGTAGGTGTAACTGAGTGTAACTGAGTGTAACTCAGTGTAACTCAGTGTAACTGAGTGTAACTGACTGTAACTGAGTGTAACTGAGTGTAACTAAGTGTAATTGAGTGTAACTAAGTGTAACTGGCTATAACTGAGTGGAAGGGCACCTTTCTCATGCAGTAACTAAAGAAAGGGCGCACTAAGCTCTAGGAGGGCTGAAACTGAGTGGAAGGTAGCTCCCAAGTGTTGGGAGACTAAGGACTAGGTGTTCGATGTGTCAACCTGATGACTGGAATGCATGCAAACCCTAAGTGATGCATGCAATTCCTAAAAGTGCATGCATGACTGAAAATGTAAATGATCAAAATACTGGTGGGACTAGGATGGAGTATAGGAATATCCTAACACCCCCCCTTAATCCATCCTGGGCCCTAGTAACTAAGACCAAAGGTCACCCAATACAATGAATAATAACAGTCAATAAACCAAGGAAGTGGGAAAATTTCATGGGAAACATACCCTCTCCTAAAAAAAAAGACTGTAAGGCACACACAAAAAATTAAATGCTCCAAAATCAAGCAGGTGTGATGCTTGGTCATATGTCTGGAGGTATCTTCTTCTTGGGAAGAAGTGGATCATGCTCAAAAAGCATGTGCTTGTACTTGCTCTTTAGATCGAATGTGATGAGAACAAATCCAACAGTATGAGAATGATCCTTGAACTTGTGATTCCAATCAGCTGAGGTAGGATCAAATCTGTGAAAGTGCATATAGTCTTTTGTCTTCTCCTTTGAACCACCATGAGTGAGATTATGCCAAAAATAACTATTACATGTTTGCTTGAAATCAAAATCAGATTTAAGACTTAAAAAACAGTTTCTTGAGATCTCCTTTGAACCAGCAGGGGTGAGATCAAAACTATCATATGCATGAGAAATTATCCCAAGCAGTGATTGCTTAGAACCCAATTTAGATACAAGACTTGAATCATGGTTTCTTGAGATCTCCTTTGAACCATGAGAGGTGAGATCAAAACCAGTAATTGCATGAGAATTTATCCCAAGCGAATGGAAATGGCCATAATCTTCAATAACCTTCTGAAAGCATGAATTTATGATCATATAGTAGTATAAAAGAGGAGATAGTTGGAGAGGAGCGAATGCATTACCTTCAATAGCTGTTTTGACCTCCGAAATAATCATGTGATCATGATACAAACCAACAGACTCTGGTGCAAGAGAGGATTTAGGACCTTCTGCAATATCTAGAGTGTGAGATGGCACAGAAAGAGAAGAAAGTTTGAGCATGAGTGTAGAATCTGCAAGTTCTTTATGAACAACTTCAATGTGAGATGATACTAGTTCATGATCTGAGAGAACATCAAGAGGAGCGAATGCATCACTTTGTTTGCTTTCGAATGGGTTGGGACCAAGTCCTTCATTCTCTCTACCAACTATTTCATCCAGGTGAGCCCATAGCTCTTTTGGTAATGAAAAATCAGGGAGGTCATATAACATCCAATCAAACATAGCATCCAACATTGATCCAAAGGCTTCATCAACTTTATTTAACCAATCAATCTTCTCTTTAGAAGATTCAAACTCTCTTTCAAAAAAATAGTCAAAGAGATCATGGCTCTTCAAGTATGCTATCATTTTTGGTTTCCAATCATCATAGCTGAGAGGAGAGAAAGGAGAAAGAGGAGTGATTTATTTTGAATTCATTGAAGCTGTAGAAGACCTGCAAAAACAATATAGAATAACTGCAACTGCTACTGCTACAAAAATGCAGAAACTGATGCAACTGCTGCACTCGAAATCTTGGTAATAACCTGCAAAAAACTCTCAAGAATGGAGATAAACAATACTCTCAACATGCTGTGATACCATGTGAAAATCCTCACAGCAGATCTAAGAGCTAATGTAAACCTCACAAGAGTAATTATGATTAACCAGGAACATAGAAGAAGAGTGGTCAATACATTATAATGAGCAACAGAATAATATGGTACAGTAGAACTCGGATAGAAGCAATAATACTTCACACACACTAATTAATTAATCACAATATGGACAAATAAATAGTACAATGGTAGAGAGGATTCGAATGCCTAAGGTGGCAATTCGAATTAGCCTCTCAGAGTGATCATAAGATCAATAGAGTATCAACGGAGCACAACTAGGTGTCCTCATGATCATCGAAGCACAAATGGAAGTCTTCATCATCATTAGTGGAGTCATCAATGCTCAAGTAACTGTCAACCATCAGTCAAACTAGCTCTGGTAGGTGTAACGGAGTGTAAATCAGTGTAACTACCCTAAGTGATGCATGCAAACACTAAAAGTGCATGCATGACTAAAAATGTAAATGATCAAAATACTGGTGGGACTAGGATGGAGTATAGGAATATCCTAACAGAGGGGACGAAATCAGGAGACCCTTATAATTTTTAGACTTTGGAATACATAACACAAGTAGATGCACCTTCATTGATAATACCACGATGAATCATGACGTTCTTTACCGTAACTGGAACATGAAATGCGACTAAATATGGTAGTGTTGGATCACCTTTGTTGAGATCAAAGGTAATGAGGTGCGAGTCAAATGGATCAAAAACGTCGAGTGCATTGAGTAATTCCTTTCGCTGAGTTGGGAAAGACTATAACATTTCTAACGTGGACATGGCTGCCGGGGATTGAGCCAAGTCATCCAAACTACTGGAATTGTGGGCGGCTTTCATGTGAGGGTTATTAGGGGTACACTGAAGTGGAACTTTCAGAATCTGTGGGATTTGGTCAGTGTTCAGTCGAGGGATCTGTAGATGGACCCCAAAGGGGATACGAATGTCTTCCATCTAGGGGATGGAAGGCCCATCATAACCTTTGGCTCATGTTTGGAGGTTGATGTTCAATGTATAGATATTTTTGAAAGAGCCATCGCTAGGTGGGAAATGGTCTTGTTGTTTTGTAACTACCCCTTGATTGGAAAAGGGTTGATGTAACATGATGGTTTGTGGTTGGGGAGAATTTGCTTCCTGAGGAGGATTCATCACCATATTCCTTTTGGATTCCACTAACTGATGGCAGTCAAAGATAAGAGGACAATGGTGCGTGTAGTGACCATAATCACCACAAATGGAGCAGCAATAATTGGTTTTTAGGGTAGTATTATTCCTTGTTTGGGGGGATTGTTAGTCCTTGTATTTTGGTCACCCGTGTTCTGGTTTTCTTGGGGAGGGGGATTTCCCCCTTGTCCTGATTGTTGATTCTACTTGTTCTTACCTTTTTTCTTCCCCTGAGTCCATGGATTCTGGGGGTTTGCGGAATTCAATTTCTCATATTGTTGGGGTTGTTGGACGTAAGAAGGTTGAAGTAGGTTGACACCCATGTGGGGGGCAGGTTGCTGACCAGTTGGGAATCGAAAAGGATAATAAGGGCTATACCCTAGGGGTGGGATAAATGTTGTTTGTGTTCCATAAGAGGTGGACATAGGAATTCGTTGTTCCATTGGTGGTGTAGGAACCATCTTCGCTTGGCTAACATTTGCGTATGTAGGATTATACGGTCCATATTGGAATTGACCAATTGGTGGGGTTGGTACCGGTATAGAGGGTAACGATGCAGGTGGCATGGATGGGTAATAAATAACCATATTAAATTGTGTCAATGTGGTAGGAGGAACCTTTCCTAGATGGTAAACGGATCCAATAATCCCATCCATCGAATGTAACGATCCCGAAGGTGTAGGATCCAATGACCGATGCCGAGGGGCATCAAGAAGGATAGTTTAAAGGTAGTCATATTTTACATATATAAGATCAAAATGTTGCACTTTCAGAATAGCCTCTTCCTCGCTTTGTGGCAAGGAGGTGGAGACATCTTTAGCTATGGTGGGTTGGAGAGATTTGATAAACGGCTTCCTTGGGATTGTCAATTCATATAATTAAGAAATGCGTACTTGTTTTAATTTCTACAATGGATGCATGTTTAGCAAAACATCAGTTGCATCTAAAAGGTCCCTCATCTTTGTGCAAGGGCCCATATATATATATATATATATATATATATATATATATATATATATATATATATATATATATAACAATTTTATTTTTTTTACCTATAGTTTATATGGGGTTCAAGTGCACCTTGCATGAGGGCCATGTTCCCTCTCCCACATAACCCACAATTAATAAGTTAATTAAAAAATTAAAAAACCCTCCCTCCCCCTCCCATAGTTGATTTCTTCCATGAAAATTTTCCTACTAAAGATTATATCAAGTTCACTCCTTGACTTAGATTACAATGTTTAGAATGTTTCTATCGAGCATAAAATATTTTTCATTTCAAGTTTGTAGTCGACAATGGTAGACCAAGATTTGAAGGTAGAGGTGGAGCTCGTCGACGTGCTTAGATATTTGTTTGTTTTTAGGGGAATTTGTTTTTACTTATCTGGAGGGTGGATCAACCTCCCACCCTTTGCTTGTGTGTAGTATGAGAGACTGTTGTGCTATATTTTTTTTCTTTTTAAAAAATTTGTGGAGTGGAGGCCTCGCAACATGTCCCCTCCCTTCCCTTCTTACTTTGTTCAATTTTCAACACGACCCACCTGGCCATGGTGGCCATGGAAAATGTTGAGGGATTGGCCATGGTAGCAAGTGAAACACTGATGGCCATGGGAGGCCCTTCCATGACTCTTTATTTTAAAAAAATGTTTATATATATATATATAGATATATATAGAGAGAGAGAGTTGTAACTCATCCAAATTAGATGTATTTTAGATATATTTGCTTATCCCTAAATAAAAAAATATACAATCTTTTATTTTCCATATATATGTGTTGGCTTCAGTACTGATCTAGAGGTTTCCAATGTAGACCTAGGTTCTTCATAGTTTCAAGGAACCAACAAAACCCCTTCTCATCGGCCCTTTCGGCAACAACCTGCGAACAGGATGAGGTCTCACCCAAGGTGTAGTAATGGGGGCACTGCAGAATTAGGTTTCCACAGTGATTTGATGAGTTGTTCGGACAAGACTACTGCACATCACACTATTAGGATTTTGCTGTGGGATGAGGACTACGCGACGATAGACTACGTCGCGTTCTGCGGTTCTACCACTTAACCGCTTGTGCAACCAGTGCATCCATGGACTGCACGGTTCAGGTGGAATACAAATAATAGGACACCGCAACTGGCTTATACGCTTCCTCTTCCAATATTACCCACTATAGAGAATTTACTTTAACACTTAATCATTCATCTACTTCTAGGGAGTAATTAGCTCTATAACAAATGCAAGCAGAAGAAACGTACAGTGTTGCGCACACCCGGTGCTGCACGTCAAAGAGTTATACAATCCAAACTCTACATACACAGGTGATTATTCAATGATTGATACTTTCACAGACTTGGAATACTGAGCATTCAACATTCATTCATTCCCCCAATACTTAACATGTCATTACCATCTTTCTCCTATGGTGAATACATATAAGAGCATTAACAAACCAACTTATAAATGAGAATCCAAACATCCAATGTAAGCAAATAAGCAAATGCAAAGACACAAACAATCACACTACACAGTATGCAATGTGGTTCACCCCCAGGATGGGAGCTATGTCTACAAGAACCGTTGTTATATTAGTCTTTGGGAAGGGTTCAACAGTTATTTTTCTGCACACTCAGCTACAGACTCTCTTCTCTCTCTCAATAACCCTCTGTGCACGCATCTTGCAGATCTTTTACAAAATGTTCTTCATAGAGATTTATCAGATCAATAACGAGAAAAACAAAAAATGAAGAGTAACCCTTTCCCGTAGGTCATGTCTTTACAATACGAAGGCCAAAACCCTTAGGTTTTACAAAACTATCACGGTTTTCCCTTACCCATACGTGCTGGCTTTTGGTAGCGAATATTCTGTCATGGCCTGCCTGTAGCGCATGCTCACATTGTTATCAAACTTCCTATCTCACACATGCCAACAGGTCGCTTTACCAATCCGTTCTTCCTCTAACAGTCTCATGCGACTGGTTCAGGTAGTGGTTCTTTCGCATATGCGACTAGTCAATTTCTTTCCGCTTTGCTCCTACCCGCCACTTGGTACTCTTGGAGCATCTGTACCAAAAATAGACCACTGCTGGTCTAACCAGAATTTGTGCCATCTTTCATCCAACACTCTGCTTTTCCAGATCCATGTAGACTAGACAAATTGCAGTGCTGTCTCCTCGCAGTATTGATCTTTGCAACTCTTCCGATGCTGCGCTGCGCACAACTTCGCAGCATCCCAAACACTTATACAAAAATATTCCAACTGAACTACCCTCAACTCTGCAGTTCCAAAAATTCTTCTTGCTCAAAATGCCCCACTTGGGCGAGGCCCAACAGGCCCCTAAAACTTACATGTGGCTCATCCCCAAGCCATCTGCAACTTCCCCAAGTTGTTCCACCGCCTGTGGAGCTAGCTTCGCAACGAACTCATTGTATGTGACAATTAGCTTTTCTAATGCTTCCTTCATATCTTGCTCAACTTGCTTGACTATTTCCAACATATCAGGTGTTATCTCATCCCCAACCTGGCCTTCCACCTGTTCTTGATTTTTGCACAGCTCCTTTAGCTTCTCCTCGATCTCTTGCACGATCGATTGGATGTCCTCTAGTAAGGGTTGTGATTTATCTCCCATTTCAGTCTCTTTTTCTCTTAAGGCTTGCACTTCTTTCTTCAACGCGTTGATTTCCCTGTACTTTTGAAGCCTTTCTCTTGGTAGCAGGGCTTTCACTTCTACATCCAATTGTTCTAGTGTTGCTTGCTTATATTTCACAACGTTCTTTACTTGCAGCAACTCTGGGTCCTCTTCGAGGGCGGTGAATTCCTTCGACGCCTCATCTAACAAACTTTGGCACTTAGTCACCTTGGCTGCAATACTCTCTACTGCGGCCTTCACTTCCTTTCCTCTCAACTATTGCTGATCTGCTGGGATCTGTGGGTTGATATGTGCCTCCAATGTAGCAACCTTAGCTTCGTGGATGATATCCATGTCTTGCATCTCTGTATTAAGATTGTTAACCAGTTCACAAATCTTAATGACAGTGTCTGCAGGGTCTACCTGTACTTAAAATTCCTCTATGTCATCTGCGACCGCAGTGATCGTGGATTCTAGTCTTTTTCGACGATCATGCTCATCCTGCAGTTCCATAGCTTTCCGCGAGCTAACTTCCTCCAACTGCCTATTAGTTGTTTGCAGCTCAGCTTGTCCTTTCAGCGCATCAGTAGTTCTCTCATGGATTTCTTCAACAACCTGTAGATGCAAGTAGTGGAGACCAGGCAGTGGTATCTTCGCAAGGTCAAGATCCACACACTCGACATCCTTCGTGTCCAACAATAGTTGTTCTGGAAGTGGCAGGCTTACCATTAACGGATCAAGATGGACAATATGGGACTTCACAAGCACGATCATGGCTAGCTATGGTGTCTTCTGTTGCGAAGTTCCCCCCGACTTCCCTTCAGACACTGAGTCCCGCGATAGAGGCAATCGTTTATGGAATTCTTCAATTTTCTTTGTAATCCCCTATAGCGTGGTCAGATTCTTCTATAGACTTTCCTTAATTTCCTTGTCCTTTTTCTCCTTCTCGGTCATCAGATCTTCCATCGACTATGTGACCTTTACCGTGATTGTTTCATAATCCTCATCGTGGAGCACTGCGTCTCACTGAATTTTATCATCTTTCTGCTTCTTCCGCGCTCCCTTTTCCTGTGCTGGGCTCTTAGGTTCCTTCCTTTTTCCCGTCTCCTTTTATTCAATGATAGGACATGGAATAGGTTTGTCCTTGCCGGAGTCGCTTTCATCCAATACAATATCCACTCAAAACTTAGCAGGCCATTCCTTCATGATATTATCAATATCATATTCATACATATGGTAGTTACCTACGAACCATTCCACGTTCCTCTTCTGCGCTTTGGCTGAAATGTGAATACTAAGCATGTTAGCATAAAAATCAACAATGTGAATATACCTACTCGTTACCCATTTTGTTATCCAGGGCATGAGTATGATTGTGTCGTGCGGCAGGCTATAATATTGGTAGAAAACCTCAGCTGTCACATGCTGTCTCTGTGAGTTCATATTTTCCCAAAGGTTTGAATAACGATCCCCTTTGCAGTCATTGGTATCGGTGAGTACGCCAACATAGCCCTTCGGCTCCTTCCACCCTATGAAGGTGATCAACACTATTAGCCATGTAAAATGGAAATTTCCGCCATTGAGATGCATGTCATTTAGTTCCTCCAGGAACTCATTCAATAAGTATTGACACCAGTTGAATTGCTCGCATTCTGCGACCGCGGCGCCAAGCAGTACTGTGCCCGCAGGTACCTGCAGAGGTTTGCATTTTCTTAAAATCTTGCCATCTAGCAGCTGTGTGATAAACTTCGTCACTTTATCATCTATGTCGTCCATCTGAAATCCCCTCTTTCCTTTGACGACAGTTAGAGTTTTCTTCATCTTTGCCACGGCTTCTTTGTCCTTGCTTTTCCCTTGGAAAAACTGCTTTGGATCTTTACCCCTTTTACTCAACCCAGTAATGTGTTGGATAATGTCAATAGTTAGGTCAACATTGTGCTCAAGCCACAAAAATCCCTGGTGAATGCGTGCCATTAGTTTTCGCAGCACCATGTTCAACTCTGGTGATCTGTCAAAATGCGGGAGTCTGAGCAGATTGAGAAGTCTCGAATGAACTACTCTTGCTAACTAGCTTTCTGCGAGCAAGGTGAGGTTTCCCTTGACATCTTTCTTCCAGCACATGTACTGGTCGGGTTAAAACTGTAGGAACCTAGGTTCATTGGGCTCCTCCTTCTGGATCTGAAGCAGATCATAACCTTCCCACTTACATTCTGGAATTTTACCCAGCAAATTTTTATCGACATTGGCGTGCTTTGTTATCGGTGATAGCGGGATGCTGTATTTCGCATTCTTTGCTAACCTGAAGATCGGTGCGTCCCGTGCACGTGGTAAGATATAATCTGGGGTCATTGTCAAAGGTATCTCCTTATCAGCTATCGGTAGCTTCTTCATTGTCGAAGCCATCTTTGGTATCTTCGTTCTTGGTCCCACTGGAGCTTTTCCTTTGTCTTGCGTTTTTGGACCATGTCTTGGTGATCGTCTAGACTCTTGACCTGGTTCTAAGACACCCTTCTTAGATAGGGTTCTCATTAAGGCTTCGATCTCTCCAAATTGAAATACTTTCATAGTCTCCTAGATCGTGAATTCTTCTTCAATGGTGGTCCACTCAGACATCCACTGGACAACTTCCACACAGTTTCGGACAGCTTACTAAAAACAACTTGCAAAGTGATGTGCGTAGGAAAATTCTAAGCGTTCGGTAATGCCCGCGTGACTGAATGAAACATTACTTATAGGCGCAACTCAGCCCATCAGCACCCCTTAACGGCTAGATAAGCATTAAATGCGGTATCCGTTGGATAAATCCGGCAGATTATTCGGTCCTTTCCTTGATAAACTCGTTCAGAACAACTATATGTGCGTTAAATGCCCAAGCAGTCGCTGGAAAAGGACTAAATAACAGCTATATTCTCGACCGATAGTGTAACGGCTATTTTTCTGGAATGTTGTGTCGAACTGCGCAATAGGTCATCATTGCTACTACGCAGTTACTTTGCGGTGCCCAGTTTCTTGCCTCTGAACTTAACATCTTTGCTTGTTCACTTGATCTTCGCAATTTCCTTTTGGACTTCACAACTACGCAGTTCCTCTTTTCTTTTTCTTCTTCTTTTTTTTGTTTTGTTTTGGCACAGTGGCACATCTTAACAGTGTTGCGTGTTATATACATGTTCCTCATCATACATTGCATACAGGCTCTTTCCCCTTTCTAGTACCCAATTCCAACTATACTTGGCACTTAGAAATTTCCCTCTTTCTGATCATCACAGGTTCTACGAAGCAGGACTATCCCGATAGGGTTTTAGTCTGCTTCCATTAATTAAACTGAGTAAGTTATCTCCTGCTAATGTGGCCAACTGAATTGTGCCACCATTAGTAACATGCACAATAGTATATGGACCAAGGCAATGCATTTTAAGTTTTCTAGAAAATTTCATAAACTTGCTATCATACAGGAGTACTAGATCACCTACCTGGAAAGACTTGTTCTTGATGTGGGTATCATGCCATGCTTTTTATCTTTCCTTCTGCAATTGGTGGTGGAATCCTACGATGAAGCGATCCTCCTCTAGACCAACCAAATGTATAATCCTTTTTTCTAGCGCATCGTGATCTTCCATTCCTGTAAACACAACTATTCTCAAGCTGGGAACAATGTACTCCATAGGTATAATGGCTTCCTTCCCATAGGCCAGCCTAAACGGTGTATGGCCAGTCAACTTCTTGCATGTGGTTCTATATGCCCATAAAACAGTGGGAATGCGCAGGTCCTAGTCATCTCAATTCACATTGCATACCTTAGTCAACGCATTTTCTAGTACTTTATTGAATGCTTCAACAGTTCCATTCGCTTGTGGGTGATATGGCGTACTTCATTGATGATGAATGCGGAATTCTTCTTTCAATGCCTCAATGGTTCGGTTCAAAAAGTGAGTGCCTTGATCACTCACCAAGATCTTTGGGCATCCAAACCTTGCAAGGATGTCTTCAAATATGAACTGCGTGATAGTATCTGTGCTACAGTCCTTTACTGGCTTCGCTTCTGCCCATCTGGTGAGGTAATCAGTTGCCGTAATAATGTACGTCGCACCAGTTCTCTTTCCCAGTGGGTTTATAGGTCCCACAAAATCAATTACCCATTTCTCAAATGTCTGTAACATCAACTGTGGATTTAATGGCATCTCATCTCTTCACGATGGATTTCCCTTCCTCTGACACACATTGCAGCTCTGGCAATGCTCTTTCGAGTTTTTGTGAATGGTAGGCCACCATATCCCTACCCACAATATCTTCTACGCAGTGGCTCTTCCCACGTAGTGACCTCCTGTTGCTCCTGAGTGTGCATTTGCTAATATAAACGGTTTCTCATGTTCTAAAACACATCTGCGCAGCACTTCATCCTGTCCCAATTTTTACAACTGACCTGCGATAATGGTGAAGTCTAATGCTTGTACTACCAGTTGCTTCTTCTACTACGTAGTAGACTCTATGGGTGCTAATCCAGTCGTAAAAAAGTCTATGATGTATTTATAGTAATCTTCAGCTATCTGGATAGAAAACAACTGCACGTCAGGTAGATTGTCTTCAAGATTGGTAGGCTCTTCTCCTGACTCAATCCTTGACAGATGATCAGGTCCTAAGTTCAATCTGCCTAGATTAACCATGATCTTAAAGTCGTACTCCTGAAAGAGTAATAACCATCTGAAGATTCCCCGCCTAACACTGGCTTGTTGACTAGGTATTTCAAAGCATAATGGTCAGTGAACATAAGGAAGTGCGCACTAAGCAAGTAGTGCCTGAATTTCTACAGTGCATAGGCCATAGCTACGCCTTCTTGTTCCGTGGTGGTGTAATTCTTTTCTGCAGATGACAGTTTCCTACTTGAAAATGAGATGGGATGGTAAATACCTCCCTCTCCTGGTTGTGCTAAGATAAATCCCAATGTTATACATGACGCATCAAAATGAACATGGAATGGCTTCTCCCAATCTAGAAAAAATAGGATCGGCGCAGTGACCATTTTCTCTTTCAAGGTGTTGAAACCATGTTCACACTCTACGTTCCAAATGAACGACACATCTTTCCTCAACAACTTTTTCATTGTTACGGTTATCTGCACATACCCCTTTATAAATTTCCTGTAATAACCGGTATGTCCAAATGTAGTGCACAACTGCTTGACTGAATTTGTTGTTGGCAAGTTTACAATGACTGCGTTCTTCGTAGGATCAACCATTAAGCCCTGTTTGCACACAATATGTCCTAACAAAATTCCGCAAGGTACACAAAAATACACTTCTTCAAGCTGAGCGACATCTGATGCTGTTTGCACTTTTCTAGCATCAGTCTCAGGTTTGCGCAATGGTCCTTCAGCAACCTGAACACTGTCCAATCATCGAAATAAGCTTCCAAAAACTTATGCATGAAATCTTTGAATGTTGTGACCACAACTCTGGAAAAGATGGCGGGTGCGTTCTTTAGGCCAAATGGCATCACTATGTACTAGAACGACCCCCATTCGGTGGCAAAAGTGGTCTTGTGTCTATCCGCGGGATCAATTCTTATCTGATGGTATCCCTAAACTCTGTCAGTGAAGGAATAGGCCTCATTTCCTCCAACATTATCAAGCACCTTATCAGTGAAAGGAGTAGGAAATGGGTCATGCATTGAAGCATCGTTCAACTTTCTGAGATCCACACAAATCCGTATCTCTCCTTTTGTCTTATTATCTTGGACAACCATAGGGCTTATCCACTTAGATTCTTCGACTGGCTCGATGATCCCTGCATCGAGCATTTTATCCAGTTCCACCATGACTCATTCTTTGTATCACGGCTTCAGTCTATAGGGTCTCTGCTTAACAGGCTTCGCACCTGGCTTCAGAGGTATCTTCATAACTCCTAAGTCTACCAAAGTTCCCTTCATCTCTATAAACTTTGTTGGGAACAACTCCTGATACTCATGTAAAAGGTCTGCGATCTTCCCCACGGTCTGATCATCCCAGTAGTCTCCAATAGCCACGAACTTTGGCTCTTCGTTGGTGCTAATGTTCACTTTCCTTGTTTTCACAGTTCCACTCATATCTGGGATTTCCAGCGGAGGTCCCTCTACCTCACGCGCACCTTCTGACTCGGGTATCTTAATGTTGCACGGGTCCTCCTCATCACTGTATTCTTTTTCTTCAGCTTCTTGAGCTAGATTATAACATTCCAAGGCATGTTCTTCTTGTTTGGTCCATTCCTGCTATAAGCTTGCAGGTACACCATCAGTTCCAAAGAAATCCTCCAATGTCATGTTCTTATGTGGACATTCTGTCTTGAATAATCTTTCCTTAATAATCTCCAGTGCATCATTTATGCTAGGGTTCTCGTCTTCGAAACTGAAGCTTTCCTGGAAGTTCGCAGTGAGGGTAGGCCAATTTGTAGTCTCCTTGTTCAACTCCATGTCTAAGTACCATTTCTTTGGGATTTCTTCCTCCAACGTGTGCACAAACAAATGCACCCATTATGCCTTCAGTCTATCCTGCCATGCTTGTGAACAGACCTCAATATGTTGTCTTGGATCTATCTGTCCATTGTATTTCTCGAAAGATAGGGTAACTTTGTCAGCAAACCTAATCTGCATCTTAATTCTGCACTGATCCCATGTGGTCAATGTTTGCTTATGCACATCCCACCATCTGGCAGGTGTCTCGCGTAGTGCCATGTCTAATGCAGGTAAGCAATGCTCATCTGCAATTGCTGCAGTATAATCTTTGATAAAGGAGTAAACATTAGCTAAGCCATCATAAGTTGGGATTGGGCTTACCTCCTTTCCAATCCAGTGTAGTGACTTTGTAACCTACACGCATCTCCTCGCAGATACTTCATGCATGCGGCTTTGTCGATTCTCCAATCCTACATCAGAGTATGAGATGCAAGAATAGTCGCATCTCTAGCTGAGTGTTCCATCCGCAGTAGGATTAATATAATCTTCTTGTTTGGAATTCATCTTATACAGTCGGTCCAAGTCTTGAGCTTTGGATTCCTCCTGAATTGGGTCGCTGTACTTGTCTCCATCCGCAGGGTCTAGTGGTGCGATGACCCTGAGATGCTTTCCTTCAAATATCATCTTCCTTGTCTTCAATTTTATGATGATGAGGTTATCGATAGCCCAGTCAATTATCAACAGCGCAGGAAAAGGCTGACTATCATCAACAATCTTGATAACCTCGAAATCCACGTGGCTTTGTACTCCATCAATGTCAACAATCACATTGGCTATCAGTCCAAATAGTATTACTTTCTCCTGATTGGCCATTCTCAACTGTATAGGTGACCATAACAGCTTTGGTCTCCCCAACTGCTGCCATGTCTACTTGGTTAAGACATTTACTTCTGATCCCAGATCAAGAATGATCTCATCCATTTCATAATATCTTATCTGTGCACTAAGTCTCATTTCTCTACCAGTTCTTTTATGTTTCCCAATGTGATGAACTGCGCTATCAGTAGTTTCATTCTCACTACGTGATTCATATTGGTCTATCAACTTATGTAAATCTGCTATAGTATTTGGACTCTTCAGCAACTTCATGCAGCTCCTAAGGAACTGCGCAATAGAGGTGCATGTCTCTGCTGCGGTGCTCGTTCTATCATAAGCAGCCAGCATATCTTATGTATGTGGTATTTCGTTTCGCAGGGGGATTCTTGGCGATCTAGGTGCTGATTCTTTGAAGATATCCCACACTTCTTCAATGACTTCTCTATTTTTCTTCAGGTCAAAAGCATGTGCTTTCCCGGTAGCTTTCCTTATCCATATTGTTTCAAGAGGAGTCTGCTTAGTGTTGAAATCTCCAGAAGTCGAAGCTTTTGCTCCTCTATCCCTTCCTGTCATAGCACCACTTCACATCACTACATTGATACTTGGATCTGTAGGTCTCCTCTCTACTGCAATCAACTAGATGTTTGGTTTCGGCACCTATGGTCATTTTCTTTTCTGCATTTCTACCTCCAACACTTGGCAGTCTTCAATAACATGGTCAAATGATTGGAAATAACTGCATGTAGTGCATGGGTTGGTACAGTCCCTAGACACATGGCCTGCTTGGCCACAACTGTAAAATATTACTTGACCTCGGTCTCATCCCTGCGCCGGGCAGTTATTCCTTCCTCTTCCGCGGTATCCTCCGCGGCCTCTGTATGCTCCCTGATCTTGCGGTGCATTCTTTTGTTTCTTCAAAGTATCTTCTTGGACTCTGTACATTCCTCCATACATATGCTCAATATCTTTCTTTCTTTCTAGCATGAGTTCATATGCATGAAAATTGGACTCATCATGCCCAACTGACTTATAGAAATTACAATATAGGCTCTTAGGTGTTCTTATGTATTTTTGTATCAGGTGGCAGTCTTCTGGCCAGTGTCCTCTAGTTCTGCAAATTTCACACCATGGCCCTGGGTGCGGATTTAATGGGTTTGGTACACCCATGCCAAGGAAGTCTTGTAATAAAGGACAATTATCCATAGTGTGTCCCTCTTCCTTACATCTTGTACACCAGACTTCCTGTCTTTCCTGCTTTCCTTGCTTGATATCTTGTAGCTATAGTGTCAGGGTAGCTAACTGGTTTTGAATCTACGACATCCAAGTGCTAGTTTCTCCCATAGGTGAAGCTTCCAGCTTCATCACTATCTCCAAGCCTTCTGCCTACGAAGCCAATTTCTGTTGCATCAGCGGCTGTCTGATGTGGGGCAACAGTGTGGCTATAAACCATTCCTTGTGCTGATGCGGTGCTATCACTAAGCTAACTTGGTCTAGCGGAGTCTTAAACTTATGGTCAAATTCCCAGATCATTTCATTAGGTTTCTATTTGATCTCTTTCAACTCTGTTATACACTGTGACTCTGATTTCGGCTTCTTAAATTCTACTAAGAGTGCAGCTTGATTTCTACCAGGGTTCTATGTTGTCCCTGTGAGTATTTAATGAACCATTACAAGGCTCTATCTCTAAATGTGGTGATGAGCTATGCTTTCTTAACAGCATCATCCTATACTTGTTTAACACTCCAAACGGATTCACATAGAAATCACTGTTGATCAGGGTCTTCTAGACCCGTGCCTTTGAATATGGGCAGCTTAATATCCTCGGTCATGCTTATCCTAGGTGGTGGAGGGTTCTGCACAGGTTGCTGAGTAGAAAAGATAAACAGAATGATCTGAGTGCTAGGGATATTCGCAATAGGGGCGTTCTAGACTGGCATAGTTTGTGCAATGGAAGGCGTAGTGTTCCCACCTGGTGGATTCTATGGATTAATAGGTTGATAGGTGGAAGATAGAAGTGTGGCTTGGTTATCATCTTCGTCTTCTGAATCAATGGATACGTGGAGTCCAGGTCCACTAGCAGTATTCTTAGGTGTATATTTATACCTTTTCCCACCTCTTAGATTATGTGTCTCTTCGTCAGACTCATTATAAATGCTATTGACCATGACAGATGCAAAACTTTTATTGCATTCTAAAAACACCTTTCTTAACTAAAATCATTTTAATGTACAAACTGAGGTTGTTCAGATACTTACCTAGGAATCCCCTGAAAAATTCTCTTTCAGCTACGCTGTAGGACTTTAGCATGTCCACAGCAAACTACGTCACAAAAATTTGCAATCTACTGTCGACCGAGAAGTCGACTACTCATACGAATGGACTATCTAGTGCTTTGAGCTTTTCAATAAGCTTCGATGTACACTCGGTCGGTATGCTTCACGGGATACAGTTTTTGTGTTCTACAAGCCTTAACAACTGCTCGTGTAGCTTGTTTCCAAAAGACGCCCATAAAACTTTGTGCCCGTCTTTCCACAAGTATTTATTCAACCACTAAATTTCAAAGAGATGTGGGTGTGTTTTTTCTTTCCTTGTGAAGACTCTCTCTGTCTTGTCACACCAAGCCCATATTTCTTTCTTGTCTGTATACCCAAAATTCGACACCCAGCTCAACTTCTTCTACTTTGCACATCACGACTTCAACTCATCACGGATTCTTGTCCCAGCAATGGAACCATTTCTTAGATTCAGTACTGATCTAGAGGTTTCCAATGTAGAACCAGATTCTTTGTGGTTTCAAGGAACCAACAAAACCGTTTCTCATCGGCCCTTTTGGCAACAGCCTACGAACAGGCTGAGGTCTCACCCGAGGTGTAGTAATGGGGGCACTGCGGAATCAGGTTTCCACTGTGATGTGATGAGTTGTTCGGAAAGGACTGTTGCACAGCACACTATTAGGCTTGTGCCGCGGGCTAAGGATTGCGCGATGATAGATTGCGTCGCGGTCCGCGCTTCTACTACTTAACCGCTTGCGCAACTAGCGCATCCAAGGACTGCGCAGTTTGGGTGGAATACAAATAATAGGACAGCGCAACTGGCTTGTATGCTTCCTCTTCCAATGTTACCCACTATAGATACTTTACTTTAACACTTAATCATTCATATACTGCCAGGGAGTAATTAGCTTTATAACAAATGCAAGCAAATGAAACGTACAGTGTTGTGCACACCCGGTGTTGCACGTCAAAGAGTTATACAATCCAAACTCTACAAACACAGGTGATTATTCAACGACTGATACTTTCACAGACTTGGAATACTGATCATTCAACATTCATTCATTCCCGCAATACTTAACATGTCATTCCCATCTTTCTCCTATGGTGAATACATATAAGAGCGTTAACACACCAACTGATAAATGAGAATCCAAGCATCCAATGTAAGCAAATAATCAAATGCAAAGACACAAACAATCACACTACACAGTACTTAATGTGATTGAACCCAGAATTGGAGCTACATCCACAAGAAATGTTGTTATATTAGTCTTTGGGAATGGTACAATAGTTCTTTGTCTGCGCACTTAGTTGCAGACTCTCTTCTCTCTCTCAATAAGCCTCTGCGCAAGCAATTTGCAGAGCTTTTACAAAATGTTCTTCACAGATATTTATTAGATCAATAATGAGAACAACACAAAATGAAGATTAACCCTTTCCCATACAAAAATTCCTTATTTATAGATCATGCCCGTAGGTCACGTCTTTACAATTCGAATGCCAAAACCCTTAGGTTTTACAAAACTGTCACAATTTTCCCTTAACCGGATGTGCTGGCTTCTGGTAACGAATATTCCATCGTGGCCTGTCCATAGCACATGCTCACGTTGCTATCGGCCTTCCTATCGCACACATGCCAACAGGTCTCTTTCATCGATCCATTCTTCCTCTAACAGTCTCGTGCGACTGGTTTAGGTAGTGGTTCTTTCGCATGTGCGACCAGCCGCTTTCTTTATGCTTTGATCCTACCCACTTCTTGGTACTCCTGGAGCATCTTTACCAAAAATAGACCACCGCTGGTCTAACCAGAATCTGTGGCGTCTTCCTTCCAACAATCTGCTTTGTCGGATCCACGTAGACTGGACACATTGCATGCTGTCTCCTCATAGCACTGATCTTCCCAGCTCTTTCGACGTTGCGTTGCGCACAACTTTGCAGCATCCCAAACACTTATACAAAAATATTCCAAATAAACTGCACTCAGCTCTGCAGTTCCAAAAATCCTTCTTGCTCAAAATGCCCCACTTGGGACAGGCCCAACAATATGAAAATATATAGATGATTGAGGATTTTTTTTGTTTGTATATTTTACTTGTGCATAGACTATTCTTTACATGGAAGGATTTTATAGTAACTCTATCTTTAGTTTTCTAACCCTATTTTTTGTTTGTCCTTTCTTATTTTAGGCAAAATTATTCACATGGGTTTTAAAGGATTTACGCTAGGGGGCAATGGAGCACTCCAATCATGGGTTCATGGAGGATACTGGCATGATTTGTAAATTTTTCCCCTTTTTTTGCATCCTTCAAGGGTTTGTAGAAATCCAATTTGTATGTAAGCCTCTCTATTAGGCTTGCCTTTGTCTCCCTTTAGTCACCTTTCTCAAGTGGCTTGGTCCAACCAGCAATTGGAATTACTGCAAGATGCCAACATTGACTTCGACAAGTTCATCGACTCGACAAGTTCATCGACTTCGAAAAGCTTAGCGACTTCGAATAGTCCATCAAATTTGACAAGCATCGACTTCGACATGCATCGTCGACAAATGCGACTGACGAACTACGACATATTATCTCTCTGTCTTCTAGTCGATTGCAACGGTTGAACTTCTGAAACCATTCTAACTTCTCTTATAACTAAATGTAATGGGAAAACAACCCAAGCATTCTCAGCACTTTATTTAAGCATGTAAAATATTGTAATATAGAAGTAGAGAAAGAGGATATTAGTTCGCATTCCTGCATATTGTCTCTATGTGTGTGTATGTTTATGTGCGTAGTGTATTTACTACATTTCTTATTATTATTATGCTTCTACCATGATAGTACTGATTCATTCAGTCGAACTGTTGTCCCCGTTGTGCACCTGGGCGCGTATGGATCATTAGTTATCGTACAAGGTACTGTCTGAGCGCAAACAATATGTGTTGGGAGAGGACATAAAAATGGAGAGCGTAGAGGTTTTCGCTACCAGGGAAGTGGTTGACATATTTGAATACACCAGGGTTTTGAGGTCGAAAATCATTGAGTGGGTCAACAAGAATTAGCTCCCACTTTTTTATTATGCGCTGAGAACAACGATGTTGGTAAAGGGATGGGTTTGATTTGTGTTTCCGAAGCCCGAAGACCTAGGAAAGGTACTAGATGGGATTTGGTTAATTAAGGATGGATCTCTGGTACTTAAAAGATGGCACCCAATTTTTGATCCAGAACGAGAAAAGATGACCCGATGCCATTTGTGGTGTTTTATTCCTGGTTTCCCAATCGAACTGTGGATGGAAAATGTATTTGTAGGGCCTGAAAACAGTCTTGGCCTGTTCATTAAATTGGAGAAAAAGATGTTTTTTGGGGTTGACAAATGAGTTGCAGCGATTATGGTGGAATTCAATGTGGAAAAAGGACTGCCAGATGTTGTGGATATCATCTGGGGGTATAGAGTAATATTCCAGAAACTTGACTACTATAAAATTCCTTTTCGCTATTTGTATTGCAGAGAAACAGGTCATCTTATGGCCAGATGCTTACGCTTGCTCTTTGGTGAGTGTTTCAGATCGCCATCTTGTGTGGTGGAAAATGATGTCGAATATGGGGTTTTAACACAAGATGGCGTATCTAAAACATTAATTCACTTAATTGTTCAAGCTCTTGTGGCATAACCTAGATCACTAGTGCTTGTAGAACAAGATGCAAAAGAAGGGAACATTAAAAAATGTATGGAATATGATACTTCTCCCACTCCATATGAAGGTGTTTCTAAAGAGGAGTTATATTTTTATCTGAGTGTTGAAAAATATATTGATCTTAGATGAAATTCTGGTAGGTTTGTTGAATATTCTAATACCATTTCTCCTTACCACAATTCCACTGAGCCTACTGATAAAAATATGTCAATTTCTGAAAATAAAACTGATAGGTTTCCCTATGTTTAAAATAATGAATCCTTAGTTATATCACCTGATAGTAACGTTGATGGGATGGTAGCTTCTTTATCTAAAGAAATTGCGTTGGGTTTGGGGTTCCATAGGTGTCCTTTACAGGTTTTTTAAAAAATCCTTCCACAAATGCTGAAGTAGCTCTAGTGTCTTCCCTTAGGTATCAAAATGTTACAATTCGTATGAAAAAAGGAAGTTCTTGGAAAAATACTACAAAACAAATTGTTGCAGGCGATCCTGGAAATTCCTTCATCTTGTCTCTGTTAGGCTAGAAGAATCTTAGAGAAAATTTTCCTAGTCAGGTGGTTGATTAATGTCCATTTTATCCTTTAATGTTCGGATTTTAGGGGGAGCTGGAAATGATAGGGCTCTCTCTAGATTGTTTAAAGATACTAGCTCGGATATAATTTTTCTACAAGAGACTATGTGTGATGCCTCTACTGCAACAAAGACATTATCTAGACTTCTTCCATCTTCAAAACTTTGTGCCCTGGACTCTAATGGTCTTTCTAGGGGTATTGTTTCTTACTGGAACCCTAGAGTGGTTGCTCTAAACCCTATCAGATTGTTGGTGGTATCCTCTTAGAGGTTCGGTTCATGGAAATGGATATACATTTCTTTTTTTTGGATTGTTATGGTCCATACAAAAACGTAGAAGAATTCTGGAGTAGTTTAGATGAAATCGGTATCCTGAAGGTTAAAAATTTGATCATTGCAGGGGATCTAAACTTTTCCCTTCCCGATGCTGAATTTTGGGGTGTAAATGCAATAATAGATCCTTTAGCTGAATTCTTCAAAAATATTCTGCATACTTCGGGTCTTATTGATGTTGCTCCCACTATTTTGGGTCCAACCTGGTGCAATGGAAGATTTGGTGAGGTTTCCATCAATAAAGGATTGTATAGATTCATTATGAATGTGCATCTAGTTGAGTTGCTTCAATAATTTCGAACCTGGGAAATCAAATCCCCCATTTCTGATCATTTCCCAATTCTCTTACAAATGGATGGGGTAAATTCTGGGCGATATTATCCCTTCCAATTTAATAACAACTGGTTGCAATGTCCATATTTCTGCAAATTGGTCAAGGATTGTTGGATATCAACATGTGTCCCTGATGGAACAAGTCCAATAGACAATTTGGTCTTCCAGTTTGGATGTCTTAAAAAACAAGTCACAAAATGGGAGAAAATTAAAAAACAATATCATGACAAAGAATTAAAATATGTTGAAGGTATTTTAAGCAAATATTATGATAAAAACCCCAATTGTTTTCTTGGAAGAAGAAAATTTGGAAATCCAAGAATTGGATAAAAGAAGGAATTTTCTACTTCAACAAGAAGAGGTGGCATGGTGCCTAAAACAAAGAGTTGTTTGGATTTTTGTGGGGGATACTAATACACATTGTTTCCATAATTATGCTACATATAGAAGGATTATCAACACTATCTGGGACATTAAAAATGAGGATGGGAGTTTTATCCACAAAGATGTTGAATTGAAAACGACTGTTGTTCATCACTTCTATAGTTTGTTTAAAGATCCTGAAATCAATGACATTGGAGTTCAACTTAGGGTCATTAAATAGTTCCCCTCTTTTTTCTCTTCAGAGGAGGGTTTGAAAATTGGTGAACCAGCCAGTTTAAAAGAAATTGAAGGGGTTTTAAAGAATTTTGCACATGAGAAGAGCCCTGGTCTAGATGGTTGAAACATTGAAATATTTTTGGATTTCTTTGACATTATGGGTGAAGAACTTCTTCAGATGGTCAAACAATGAAGATGTGAAGGTTTTGTCTCTAGGGCACTAAATCATAGTTATATTTCCCTTATCCTAAAAAAGAACAAACTTGATATTTTTAATGACTATAGACCGATTGCGTTATGTATTTTGGTCTATAAGATCATTACAAAAATTATTGCTAATAGAATTAGACCAAAACTTGTTGAAATGATGACACAAGAACAATTTGGTTTTCTTGCAAACAGGAAAAATTTTGGATGCAGTGGGGGTTACTCAAGAATGCATCCACTTGATAAAAAAAAGGGCATTGTTGTTGTGATTCTCAAGATGGATTTAGTTAAATTCTATGATAGGGTTAATTGGGTATTTTTGAGATTACTTTTACTACAGATTGGTCTACCTCTAGGGTTAACAAATTGGATAATGGCTTGTGTAACTTCTGCAAATTTCTCTATTCTAGTGAATGGCTCTCCTACAAACTTCTTTGATGGCTCCAGGGGCATAAGACAAGGGTTCCCTTTGTCTCCCCTAGTTTTCCTACTTGTTATTGAAGGGTTGAGCAACTTAATACACTCTACCAGAAAGGATGGAAAACTAAAATGTGTAAAAATTACTACTTCTATTTTTATATCTCATATACTATTTGTTGATGATGTAATTTTGTTTGGAAAGGGGAACAATTGAGTAATGGTAGCAGTTTTGAGGGATTATTAATTTAGTCCATGTTGCCTCAGGTATGGAGGTCAACCAGGCACAAATTTTTCCTTCTACTGTCATAAGGTGGACAGACATGCTCTGTAGAGGATACATACTTTCTTACTATTTCAGTCTTCTGTGCTTGAATATGGTTTAAAATATTTGGGTTACCATTTAAAACCCAATTGATACAGGGTAAAAGACTGGATGTGGGTGGTCCAAAATTTGAAAAAATAATAAGCAACTAGACTTATAGATTACTCTTTATTGGTGGAAGACTAAATTTGCTCAAATCAGTTTTGGTTGTCATTCCTGTGTTTTGGTTCTCGTTGGCATATCTCCCAAAAACCATCATTCAGATGCTTCGTAAATTGATGTTTAATTTTTTTATGGTCAGGCAGAATGGGAAAGAACAAGTTCCATCTTGTGAATTGGGAGAAATTATCCCTGGAAAAACAAAAGGGTGGAGGGATATAAAGAACCTGGAGTGGTTTAGAACTGCACTCAGTTTGAAAAGCATGTGGAGAGGCTTATGGGGGAATGGGTTATGGAATAAGATTATTCATGGAAAATATATCAAAGTTGACACTGTCCAATGGATCGGGAATCCTAGTAAACCAAGTAAAAACTCCAATTTCTATTTTGGGTTCTTAAAATATTTCCATTGGATAAGCAGAAACCTCGCTTTGAAGGTTGGTACAAGTGAAAAAAATTTGTTGGAATTGATCCGATAGTAGGTTGTGAAGAGAGCTACAAACTCTCAAATGGAATTCTATAATATCTGCAAGAAATAGGTTATACAACTCATTCACAGATAAGAAAACCTGGAAGGTGTGGGACTGAAGGCACTTACTCAAGGATAAATTTAGGGGCGAAATTTAACCCATGGGCTATTTTCCATGTTTTTTTCCAAAAACAAATTTGCCAATTTTCATTTTTGAAGCCCCATTTCGCCCAATTTTGCTGGGGTAAACTTTTTTCACTCTAAAAATCGCCAAATTATTATATTAACTATATAAAATCCTTAGAAATTGAAATAATTTTAGAAAAATATGGCCAAATATTTTATAGTTGACATTTTAAGAATTGGTAAGATTCACCAAGGTTTATACACTTTTAAATAAGTATGGGTCCTTAAAATTTTCCTACTCTTACTGGTAGAGTGCCAAGACCTGGGAATTGGTGGAGCTCTGGAAAATGAATGGGAGGTCTATGTTTCTTGTATGAATTTTGCAAGGATTACACATACAAATGTTGATGACAAATTGTTATGGACTGTCAATAAAAAAAATGGACAGGTAACTGCAAAAGATGCTTATCTATCCATAGAAAAATTTGATAATTATCTTGTTCCAAAATGGTCATATGTGAAGTTATGGAAATGGAAATACCACAAAAATTAAAATGCTTTTGGGTACCCGCACGAAGCTGGTACCTAAAAAGGCCGCAAAAGAAGTGCGTGAGCGGAAAAAAAAGCAACACGCACGCGCTTCCAAATGCGTGCACGCGTCGCGGCTTCGGCAATTCCCAACGTCCACATGGTTGAGACCACGTGGAAAAAAGGCACACGCACGCGTTAATGACGTGTGCGCGCCCCTATTTGTTTATAATGAAAAAAAATAGAGCTCATGGGTTTGTCATTTTCAAGAAACCCGCGAGTGCACGGTGGCCAAACAAGCACCCCGCGAATGAGTTTTGAAGCACCCGAAGGCCTCCTCAATGACACCATTTCACACCTCCACCACCTTGCCGACATTTTCTCCAGGTAGGTGCTTGTTGAAGCATGAATTTGTTGTTTTTTTTTTCCCAATTCAATTTTAAGTTAAAAAAAAATTACAATCAATTAAAAAACAAAAAAAAATCATTGCACGCCATCTACACCTAACAAGATGACAAACACACCTGAACCATCAGATGAAACAATGAAACCCGACCTTCAGAAGACAACATTGGAATGGAGAATGAACTGAATGAAAACACAAAAGATCAATTACATCAAGATTTAAATCAATTAAGGGTATTAAGTGATGAATTGAAGAGAACCAAGGAACCCTCTCGGGTTTCCTTAGCTTCATCACTACAAAAAATTATTGAATCCATCAACGTTGCACATAGTGAGATCACAAATCTGAGCCAATACAAGGATCGAATGAGGGAACACTACTCCATTGGGATGTCCAAAGAACATATAAAAGACCTCAACATCACCAAAGCCCAGTTGTACAACAAATTCATAGTTCCATAGATAGGACAACCTCCAAATGTGAGGATGAGACGGGTTTGCTTGGACTGGTGTATTTACCAGCCATGGCGAGATAACTTGAGAAATAGATGGTTTATGGTGTTTGACAGGCCCCCGTGCAACAATTTGGAGGTCCCACAATTTTTTACCACAATATTTCCTTAAAAAATTATGGGCTGAGTTTGAGCTAGGCTACCACGTCAACTATTTTGACATCACTGAGTTTCACATTGTCCATCTTGGCTCTGTCCAAGATCGACCTCAGGCCCACTGCAACCAATTTAGAGGACCTCCTACACAAAGGAGAGAGCCAAACCCCCCTCCTCATCCACTCGGGTTTGGTAGCTTCCTAGATGAGATTGATGAGTTAGTTAGATGTGCCACACATCATTTGCTTAGACATACCACATTTGTGGCTATGTCTTCACAGATCCGGGAGGACATCGATCAGACAGACACAGCTGCACCATCTATGGGTGGTGGCCGGGACATGCCGGGTACAGGTGGAACCCAGGTAGGGCCTTCTAGTTCTACTGGAACAACGACACATAGTTGTTTTCACTGTGGTCATTCTTGCCATGGTCCTACACAGCAGCATGCCATAGAGAGCTACATGGATCTAGTTAGCTATTTTTTTATTTAATGTTCAAGTATTTGTTGTATTTTATTTAATATCGTATTGTTTAATATATTTAACTTTGAATTACACATTGTTGACTTTATTTGTTTTAATGCACAACTATTCAGGGCCGATTCTCCATCCTCAAGGTGGGAGGACATCGATTCCTTTGACCTAGACTGAGCCATGCCAGCAGCAGAGGAGATTGTGGCACCATACACAAAGGTAACTTCTTTACTTTGAATAATTAGATCCTGTTACGATTCATTTGTGTTCAATAATTACAAATTAATTAGCATTAAGTAATTACCATATTATCATCGTATTTTACAATTGTGTTTATCATATTATCTAAATTATTTGAGAGCTATAAATTCATATAATCCAACCAAACAAAAATGAAACCTTATAAAACATGAAAACCTAATAAAACTATAAACATCTGTTCATGTTCACTTTAGGCATCCTAGACCTCTAATGATTATAGAAATGGGAGAGAAATTTCCAAAATCTGTCATTCTTATGTGACCAATGATGAGCCCGCAACTGGGGTTTTGGTGATGCCCATAATGTCCTTCATCCTCATACTACCATCCAATGCTTGCTTGCTCTTCCTGTGCTTGACCAATGCCATGTGTGTTATTGATTCTTTTCCATTTGTCACCATGTCATCCAAGTTATCTTTGCCATGTACTCTCCTTGTCAAAATCATCTTCAAATGACCACAGTATGGGTCATTTGACTCTTGGCTCAATAGGTGTGCCAATGGCTCCAATTCCCATCACTTTGTCCAACAAATCAGCCTTTGCTGCCATGTCCTTATGCCATGTGTTCTTCAAGCTTAAACTTTGTCATTAATGTTGTCATCAATGACAATAATAGACAACCATATTCATCAATCTCTCCTCAATCTCCCAAAATATTCACACATTGCTTCTTTAAAAATGAAACTTGTCTTCTATTTATACTCTTGTCTTCTATGAAACTTGTCTTCTGTTTATAGTTTTATCATTAAGATGATTAAATAAATAAAATATGATTTATTTAATTATGGCCATGCCATGTCACCTTCTATGCCATGTCATCTTCTATCCTTTCATAATATTAAATGTGAGACACACATATGCCCTTAAGATGCCCGCAATGCACTCTTAAAAATGCCCACAGTGGGCTCCACTTTGATGCCCGCAAGGGCCATCAACACATGCATGTATTGGTCTTGGATTATGCATGCAATGGTCTCATGTAAATTCCCATAGGCCCTTATCAATATGTTGGCAATACACCACAAATGCTCGCAGTGGATGCTTCAAAGAATGCCCCCATGGTCCTTTTGATTATGCCCGCAATGGTGCTTTGAAATCCCCGTAAGTGGCCATCCAAATGCTTGCACATATTCCTTGTCCACCTCATCATCTTGTCTTTTTCCTCTAATCTTATGTTTTCCAATTCATCATCCTCCATGTCACCAAGTTATCAATCCTTCCTGTTGGCTGCGTTTTGGATAGACCCGGGTTTTAATGAAGCGCAGCAACAAAACCCCTTGGCGCACTGGCCCTCTCGGCAAGGAGCTACGCGGCAGCTCGAGGTCTCACCCGAAGTGGCTATGGGGGGCTAAGGAATCAGGTTTCCTTAACCTAGGCAACGCGGAGATTGCTCTTTCCTCCTTGACGATTCCTCTAAGGCGATGGTCTGACCTTTCTTCAGACTTAGGAGCGCAACAACTCTCAAGCTCCTGCTCGGCAGCCTAGCTGCGCGGTACTTTCCCTCCTGCGCTAGGGCCAATTACCCTCTGCGCAGATATTCTATGCGTCGTCTCGCTAGCGCGTCCATCACAGCAACAAGTTCTCCTATCGCTGCGGCGACGTTATCTACCGAGTCCTTCGACCCTTAACGATTATAGTCCTCAAGGAAGCTTCAAGAATTTACTCAATACACTCCTAAAGATAATGCAATATTTCTGTATTTACCGTTAGTTAGCTAAAACAGGTAATCATCTCTATCACAACATCACAATAGCGAGAAATATAAAGTTCACCTCCACGGGGAAAACCACGTCCATGGGAGTATCTTATATTAACCAGAAAATGATAGATTTATACAATATGCTACGCACACAGCTGCAGCCTTAGATCTTTCCAGGAAACTCCACGCACACAGCTGGGAGCCCTTCTCTCGATCTATTCTCTTCCTCTCCAGAGATTACAATAGTTCAGACGTCGCCTCGGACTGTCTGCAACTCAAGGATTAGCTTCACTGCTAACCCGCTTACTGACTAGTTAGCTATCTGTCTAACCAACTGACTCTCTAACTAACATCTACCCATTACAATTATTCATATATATAGGTGGCCATGGCGGTCGCACCTTTACAAAACTGTGGGCCTTTCCCAGCAGTAATCCCCAAAAAACCTAACCACGCACATGGCTAGGTGTACTGTAGGCGCCGCTTGCAGTCATGTCGCCGCTTCCTGCAGGCTCCATGAATTCCGGCGCAGCTTACGGGTATGGATGCCTCGTCCTTCGCCTTCAATGCTTTGGTCAGTTGCTCTTCCTTGATCCGAGCAACCATAACTTCTGTACTTAGCTTTAAATGAGGGTAGCTGAGCCCTCTACTCCATTGCTTCATTGATTATGGTAGCTGAGCTTTCCACTCTGCTACCTTCATTCCCTTCTGACGTGCGCGCGAGCTCCGCGATTTTTGGTCCGTGATCCGCGCTAAGCTCCTCCATCTGGCACCGTATTGTGCACCGTCTTCTTCTGTCCCCAAAATTGGCGCTTATTCAAAACTTAGCACTCTTCCATACTTGTGCTTTTTCCTCAAAATTCGCAGCTTTTACCATAGCTGCGGCCTTGGCTCCAACAGGCCCCTAACACTTACTTGTGGCTCGCCCTCGAGCCACTCGCACTAGCGTGTGGTCACTTTACTTGCGCATCTGCTTTTGCTTGGGTCTGCGTGAATGTTTTCTTCCACTGCGCAATAGCGTGGTCCAATTCATCGACACATTCCACAGCAGTCTGCACCGTTTCTGCAGTGGCTTCTTCTTTAGTGATGGCATCAATCACCTCTTCAGATTCAGCAATCTCTTTGATTTTTTCCTCGACTTGACCAACGATATCAGCATACTCATCCATAAATGGCTGAATGCTGTTGGTGAGCTTCTCATCTTCAGTGCTGAGCTTGTGCAGTTGCTGTTGCATTCTGCGCACTTCACTCATTTTCTTCATTTTTGGTAAGCCTGTTAAGGCCTTAGCTTCTTCAGTCATAACAGTTAGGGACTGTTCTGTGGCTTGCGCCTGTTCCAAAAGACCAACTTTAAAAGGGAGCTTCTCAAGCTCCGTCCAAGCTTCCATAGCTTGGCTCATCAGGTTCTCGGCTTCCTGTATTCTGTCTTTCATCTGTGTGGAAGCTCTGCTCAGTGCTTCAAATTGTTCCTGCGCATCATCTGTAGACTGCGCGGCAACACGAGCTTCTAGCTCCGCGATTTGGGTTCTATGGCCCTCAGCCATAGCAACTATTTCATGCTCCAGGGTTTTCACCCTTCCTCCAATAATTTGAACTTTCTCAACCAGAGGGAGGTCTGGTTGAATCTCGCAAGCCGGCAACTCCTGGGCAATCTCATCCACTGCGTTTCTGATGCCGATGTCTTGCGCCTCATAAAGTGCGAGTTTCTCGGAGATATTCCTATGGCTTGCCTTCAGCTCTATCTCCTGCGATTGCAGTCGTTGATTTTCCTTGAATGTAGAGAGCTCTCTAGCTCTCAACTCAAGAGAAACTTTCTCGTGCACTAGCTGTAGAGTCTCTATAGGAATTAGAGACAAATTTATTTCAACGGGCCCAACGGCGCTTACCTGTAGTGCAGCTAGAGGATCCGGAAGTGTCATGCTTGTAGGAGGAATGTGCACGACAGTATGCCTTTCTATGAGTTCTTCAACTCGCTCAGTACTTGCGGTTACTTGTGGCGCCTGTGAAGTAGATGCTGGCGCATGGGTCTGCGCAATCCTTCCTGCGAGACCTTTTATTTCCACAAACTGGAGGTCTAGAGCACTTCTGATGTGAGTGTGCATGTTCCGCAGCTCGCGAAATTGCTCTTTCAGATACTGGTCGATCCCTGAGGGAATGGCCTAAGAGGGATGCGACACCTTTTGTTTCTTGGTCGCCGGCTCTGTCGAGCCTTCATCACTTCTTTGCTCAGGGGATTCCTTGCCCTTATCTTTCTCGTGCGCAACGGCAGGTGGCATCGCGGATGCGATGTCGGCGACTTCTCTCCATTCGTCTGACCAAGACTTGATAGTTTCTTCGACATCTTCAGTGGTCATCCTATAAAGGCCTACGGCCCATTCCTCTTGAATGCCGCAGGGACGGAGGTAAAGTTGATGTAAGTCGGCAATAAAGGCCAACTTTCCTTCATATAGCGTCGTTGTCTCGTCACTCAGCCTTGGCATTTCTTGAATGGTATCTCTGAGGAGATAGTAGTATTCACAAAATACAGCGCGGTTCATCTTGCGCTTCGCGGGATTAGGAGATTCCCAAAGGTTTACATAGCGAATTCCGGCAGGTTCTCCTGCGCGGCGCGGAAGGAACTGAGTGTTCGGGGGCTCCTTCCACCCGACGAGAGCACATAAAATTAAAAGCCAAGAAAAATGGAACGACTGACCGGGGTTATCTTGGACGTTCCGACAGTCTTCCAAAAAAGAATTGAGGAGGAAGAGGCACCAGTTGTATTGCTCTCCCTCCGCAGCTGCGATGGCAAGTTTCACGACAACTCCAGTAACTTCCTTCGGTCTGCACTTCGTGAGAAGTCTGCCTGCGAGCAGACTTCCTGTAAATCTGAGTGCTTCGTCTTCTACTATTGTGAGGTCATAAGCCTGACCTCCTCTTGTAAGGTTGAATTTCTGGACCAGCTTTGCAGCCAGTTTTCTATCCTTCTCCTTTCCCATAAAATGGATATTGGGATCCTTACCAACATTAGACAGGCCAGTAATGCGATGAATCAAATCGACATTTAAATCGATTGGCCTCCCGAGCCAAAGGTAACCTCCATGAACGCAGGATAGCAGTGTTTTAACAACTGCGTTCACTTCATTGCTACGCCCAAAATGCGGTAGCTTTAACAGGTTCAGGAGTCCAGGGCGCTCCAGATTTGCTGCAAATCCCTTCGGGATGAATTCGTCAACCTTTCTGGTGGGATTATGCACTACCGTCAGATATCGGTCTAGCTGGAACTGAGGATATGTTTTATAGTCTCCCAGGTTGAAATCAGAGAACTTGACCAGTGGAAGGTGTCCGAGCAAGGACCCTTCTATTCGCACACCAACCGGTAGTGGAGGTAACGGAATCGGATACTTTGCATTCTTCGGAATATGCACCTCTGGTGCATCGTCTGGACGTGGCAGAATATAATTCACCATAGTGGCTAGCGGCTCTGGAACGGGCTCTTCTGGCTGTGGCTGAGATGCTCGTGTGGCCGGAGATTGTCTAGGATCCTGATAACCAGGGTGTACATAAGTCGAAGCAGTCACGGGGGTAGTAATGCCAAAATCTAGGCCTCGGCGCAGGAATTGACGAACGACTTCTTCAGTCGACAGGTTCTCCGTCGTGAACGGGTATAGGTAACAAGAACTTGGACAGAAACAGCGGAACAGCGTGGGATATGAACACTGACAACAAAGGAAGCACTCTGCACGACTCGGCTCTGAAAACAATGGCTTAGATTCACACAAGACTATGCAGCTCGAGAAAAGTAACCCGAAATTATACAAGTGTTGGGTATTTATAGCTAAGGTGAGAGTAAATACGGGCAAGTGGGGCTACTAGCTGTAGGCGGCTATGCATGAGTTGACAACCCTTCTATTCCCTTCGCCTCTGTGGTGCATTTACTGTGATGGACGGGCTCTGACAGGCTTCCGGGAGAAGCTAAAACTTTCCGTCACATGGTTTAAATGCAAATCTTACGGAGATCAAGCCGAATCTGTCAGAGCAGCTACACTTAAATGGCGGGTTTATCCTTCATTTATTCAGACGCGGCTACATAACTGCTGTAATTCAAATTTTTTCGGCGGGTCACTTCAACTTAAGAAACTGTGCCTATAGGGGTCCACAACAAGAATTCTTCAAGCGGCAAATTGACACCGGGAACTTCGCAAGAGCGACAGTTCAATGATTCGGGAAAAACCTCGCAAGAGCGCAAATATGAGCTCGCTCAATCCCAAATTGTTACTCGGTATGCGCGGATGTTTCATGGAACTGCGCGGGAAGCCAGAGACTGAGGGTCTCGCGACTTCCGTGTAGACTGATAATGCGATGCCTCTTTCAACTACACTGGACATCTGCATTTCTTTGAGCAGCTATTTAAGTCGACAGGGCAGAGTGGCCGTCGCGGTAAAGCTTAAGCCGACTCCCGTTGATCATGGTAGGTAGCAATTCTCCATTCAGCTTCGCAAGCTGAACTGCTCCTCCTTCAGTTATCTTCGTCACCTGAAAAGGGCCTAACCAGTGTACACGAAACTTGCCTGGAAACTTGATGAATTTACTATCATAGAGGAGTACCAAGTCTCGTTCCTGAAAGACTTTATTCTTAATATGCCTGTCATGTCAAGCTTTCTGTCTTGCCTTCTGTACCTGTTGATGGAATCCGGCTAAGAGTCTATCTTCTTCTAAGGCAAGCAGTTGTGAGAGTCTTGCGCTCATAGTATCAGGATCTGTCATTTCTGTAATTTGCGCAATTCTGAGACTGGGAATAATGTATTCCATAGGCATAACTGCTTCTTGTCCATACACCAAACTGAAAGGTGTGTGGCCTGTTAGTTTCTTGTAGGTGGTTCTGTAAGCCCATAATACAGCTGTGACTTTAAGGTCCCAATCATCTCTTTGTTGGTTACAGATCTTCGTCAGGGCATTCTCAAGAATTTTATTGAATGCCTCCACCGTACCATTAGCTTGAGGATGGTAGGGTGTACTCTTATGGTGACTAATTTGGAATTCTTCAGTAAGGGCTTCTATAGTCTCATTGAGGAAATGTGTACCCTGATCACTCATTAGAATCAGTGGACATCCGAATCTAGTGATAATATTCTCAAAAATGAACTGCGCGGCCGTAGCAGCGTCGCAGTTCTTTACTGGCTTAGCCTCAGCCCATCTGGGGAGGTATTCAGTAGCTGTGATGATGTATCTTGCGTCGGTTCTCTTTCCTGGTGGGTTGATAGGACCTACAAAATCAATGGCCCATTTATCAAAAGCGCGCAGTGTTATCTGAGGTCTTAGCGGCATTTCATCTCTTCTTGAAGGTTTTCCTGTTCGCTGGCACACATCACAACATTTGCAGAATTCCTTAGTATCCTTATGCAATGTCGGCCACCAAAGACCTGCAGCTAAGATCTTCTGAGCAGTCGGCTTTCCTGCGAAATGGCCTCCTGCGGTGCCTGAGTGCGCTTCTGCGATGATAGAGTTCTTTTCATGCGGTAGGATACATCTGCGCAAGACTTCATCGGGGCCCAACTTATAAAGCTGGCCTGCTATCAAAGTGAAGTCTGCGGCTTTGACGACAAGTTGTTTCTTCTGCTGGACTATAAACTCAACTGGCGCTTGTCCGGTGGTAAGAAACTCAAGGATATCAGAATAATATTCATCCGCTGCTTGAATAGAGAACAACTGCACGTCAGGAAGATTGTCCTCCAGATTTGTAGGTTCTTCTCCTGACTCTAGCCTAGATAAGTGGTCAGGTCCTGCATTCAATCTACCTGGCTTTACAATAACCTGAAAATCATATTCTTGAAAGAGCAGTAGCCATCTGCAAATTCTTCCCCCTAACACTGGCTTATTGACCAAGTATTTCAAAGCAGAATGGTCAGTATACATTTTAAAATGTGCCCCCAGTAAGTAGTGTCTGAACTTCTGTAGGGCGTACACCATAGCTAGTCCTTCTCTCTCTATAGTAGTGTAGTTTTTCTCGGCTGTGGACAACTTTCGGCTAGAGTAAGCAATGGGGTGATCGATACCTCCTTTTCCTGGTTGTGTAAGTATGATCCCCAATGCTATGGAAGAAGCATCGACATGAACATGAAAGGGTTTATTCCAGTCTGGGAAAACTAGAATTGGCGCAGTGATCATCTTGTCTTTAAGTGTGTCCAAGCTCTGTTGGCATTCTTCTGTCCATTGGAATTTCGAATCCTTTTTCAGCAGTCTTTCCATAGGTGCTGTGATCTTTGCATAACCTTTGATAAATTTTCTGTAGTATCCAGTATGTCCCAATGTAGTGCGCAATTGCTTGACTGAGTTGGGCGCCGGTAAATTAGCAATGATGGAAACCTTCGCAGGATCCATCAGGAGTCCTTGTCTGCATACAATATGACCCAACAAAATACCAAAAGGAGCACAAAAGATACATTTTTTCAAGTTAAGGGAAATCTGGTGTTGTCTACATTTTTCTAACATCATTCCCAGGTTCGCTATATGGTTCTTTAATAAGCCAAATACAGTCGAGTCATCAAAATAGACTTCTAAGAACTTATGGATAAATTCTTTAAAAACAGCAACAACGACTCTAGAGAAGATAGCAGGAGCGTTTTTAAGACCAAAGGGCATTACCGTGTACTGGAATGAGCCCCATTCAGTCGCAAAAGTAGTCTTATGGCGGTCGTCTAGATGAATTCTGATCTGATGGTATCCCGAAAATCCATCAGTGAAGGAGTAAGCCTCTTGTCCTCCAACATTATCAAGCACTTCATCTGTAAAGGGCGTAGGAAATGGATCATGCGCTGATGCGTCATTGAGTTTGCGCAGGTCCACGCAAATTCTTATTTCACCTTTTGTCTTCTTCTCTTGCACAACCATAGGACTAATCCAATCACTTTCTTCTACTGGCTTAATAATACCTGTTGCGAGCATCTTGTCAATTTCTTCTTTGACTTTTTCTTTATAGCGCGGGTTCAACCTGTATGGGCGCTGCTTTACTGGCTTGGCATCTGGTTTCAGAGGTATGCGCATCACTCCTAAGTCTCCTAGGATGCCTTTCATTTCTGTGAATTTGGTAGGAAAGATATCCTGGTAGTCACGTAATAAATCTGAAATATGCCCAACAGTTTCATCATCCCAATAGTCTCCTATAGAAGCAAACTTGGGTTCGGCTTCTGTACCAATGTTAACCTTTTTAAGCTTGATGTGTTCTGTAATGGCAGGGATATCAAGTTGAGGACCTTCAACATTGCGCGTCCCTTCTGATTCTGGAATATTGATGTTGTGAGGATCATCCTCCTCTTCTCTAGTGGTGAAATTATAGCATTCGAGGGCATGTTCTATCTGAACAGCCCAATCCGGTTGGGAATATTCTGGTAATAGACATGGTTCAAATACCTTCTTTTTAATACACTTCAGAGCTTGATCAATACTCAGATGCTCTGACTCAAAACTGAAGGTAAGTTGAAAACTTTCTATCATTAGAGGCCAAGTAAGAGTGCCTCTGCGCAATTCTGTTTCAGTGTACCAGTTCCTTGGAACTGTGTCCAATGTGTGGATGAATAGGTGAACCCACTCATCGTCCGGAATATCTGACCATTGCTGAATGCATGCTTCGATGTGTGACCTGGGGTAACTCTGTCCCTCGTATTTGCGTGACACTTCTGCTGTAGTGTCCTGGAATCTGCGCAGTATCAATCTACGACAGTCTTTCCATGTGTGAATATTCACTTTATGCGCACCCCACCATCTTGCTGGTGTAGCGCGCAGTGATACATCTAATGCCTGTATGCGCTGCTGTTCTGGAAGCTGTTGTTCATATGCCTGTATGAATTCACTTACGTTAGTTAGACCATAAAAAATTGGAGTGTTAGTCGATTCTGTGCCAATCCATCGAATGGATTTATTCATCATGGCGCAACGTCTTGTAGAAACCTCATGTAAGTGATTCTGCCAGTTTTCCAATCCTGCATCTGAGTCTGATGTGCACGAACTATCGCATCGCCAGCTGATATGGCCATCTGCTGTGGGATTGACATAGTCACTCTGACTAGCAGTCATCTGATACAAACTTTCCATGTGGCGCGCTTCTTCTTATTCCCGAATGGGTTCTATATACCTTGGTCCTTGAATAGGATCAAGCGGTGTAATGACCCTAGTCTGGTCGTCCTCGAAGGTCATCTGTCTTTTCTTCAAGTTAATGACAGCTAAATTATCAAATGCCCAGTCTATACCTAAAAGTGCTGGGTAAGGTCTACTATCATCCAGGATTTTGATTACTTCAAAGTCTGCAGAACTTCTTACTCCCTCGATATCAATAGGTACATTGGGTAATCTGCCCAATGGATAGACTCGTTGCTGATTCGCGAGTCTTAGCTGGATGGGAGATCTTGTAAGTTGAGGACTTCCCATCTGTTCCCATGTCTGCATGGTGAGAACATTAACTTCTGAGCCCAAATCTAAAATGAATTCATCCATCTCAAATGCTCCAATCTGCACTGTGAGCCTCATCTCTTTTCCAGTTCTAATGTGACTCCCAATCTGGTGAACAGCACGCTGCGGCGTGTTCGTCGAAGCAGATTGTTGACATTTATCCAATAGGTGTTGAAGTTCCATAGTTGCTTTTTCATTGCGCAACAACTTTAAGCAGTTCCTTAGAAAATTATGGACAGTACCTAGTGCATCTTCTTCATCGGGCCTTCCGGATGTAGTGGCCTGTTCTTGTACCAGGTTGTCTTGTCTTAGCACTTGCGATCTAATATCATTATGCAGATTTGTGACAGAACTTGAAGCTCTGGGATCTGAGAAATACTCTTGGGCTTGCTTGAATGCTTCTTTTTGCTTCTGCAGATTAAGTGGGGCTGGTTTAATATTAGCGCGGTGCACCCATTGCGTCGCTTGCTTTCCAGTTCCCGACTCTGGCGCACCAGTGGTTGTTCCACTGCGTGTCACAATATTAACTGTACGGTCTGGTTCCATTTTTTCTGCTCCAATCAATTGAATATTCTGGTTGACCTGTGGCGTCTTTGCTTGCATTTTTGTCATCAATTGGGGGCATTCTTCAATGATATGATCATAAGATTTACAATATCTGCAAAGGGTTGTAGGGTTTTGGCAATCTCTTGCAAAATGACCTTGCGCTCCACAATTATAACAAGTGATCTGGCCTCTTCCGCGGCCAAAGTTTGTTGTGCGTCCACGGCCTCTGTAATTTCCTGTTCGACCGTCGCGAGTTTGGTCATACTGTGGACCTGCTACGGGTCCTTGTGCTTCTGACTGTACTCTATAAACATCATGTTTCCTTTCCATCATAAGGTCATATGCTCTGCAATTGTTTTCATCGTGGCCTACTGATTTACAGAGATTACAATATAGATTCTTTGGAGTTTGTACATATTTCTGAAGTAAGTGACATTCTTGAGGTCTATGACCTCTAGTTCTACAGATTTCACACCAAGACCCTTGTGGCTGTGGTAAAGGATTAGGTGCTCCAGTTGCAATATACTCTATGAAAACAGGGCAATGGTCCTTTGAATGACCTTGTGCTTTACATTTTGTACACCATATTTCTTCCTTAACATCCTTGCCTTTCTTAATATCATGCACTTGCAGGGTTAAGTTTGCTAACTGGTTCTGCAACTGCGCAACATCGTTGCTTGTTCCAGCAATTGGTGAAGCTTCTAGTTTCATAGCCATCTCTAGAGCTTGTTCCTGAGTAGTGAGATTCTGTTGCATAAGGGGAAGTCTAATGTGTGGAAGCAGCACAGCAATGAACCATTCCTTATGCTGTTGTGGTGCAAACTCAAAGCTTACTTGATCTATCAAGGCTTTGAACTTTTGGTCAAAGTCCCATACTGACTCTGTGGGTAACTGCTTGATGTCTTTGAGCTCTGTTATACACTGTGATTCTGATTTAGGTTTCTTGAATTCTCTAATCATTGCATTTCTTACCTCAGCAAGCGTTCTATTCTGTGCTGCTGAGTATTTCATGAACCAAGTTAAGGCTCTGTCTCTTAGTGTGGTTGCTAACTGAACCAGTTTAACAGCATCATCATTAATTTGCTTAATTGTCCAAATGGCTTCACATAGGAACCAGTGTTGCTCAGGGTCTTCTATCCCTGTTCCTCTAAAAGTTGGTAGTTTCATGTCATCACCCATCTTTCTTGTGCTAGGTTGAGGTGTAGGTGCTGTAGCAGTTCTTCTGGACTGGTCGAACAAAGGTGGTACAGAGGTACTAGAAGTACCGTGTGGGCTACTAGAAGGTGTTACTGCGGGATTATACTGAGATTTGTCTGGCTTTTGTGGTGTAAAAGGGTGGTAAGGGATATGAACACTCCCTTGTCTTTCTATGTGGATTGCTCTAGGAACTTGACTGTCTTCTGGGCTTGACTCAAAAGAATGTTGGTCAAGGCCTACTTTATACCGTTTTCCACTACGAGTGCAACCAATAACTTCGGGGTCACTATCAGAGTCTACGGACATTACTTGTCTATGCTATTCATCTGAAGCTATACATAGTTTTTCTTTTTCATACAGAAGCATTTTAATCGATAAGTTCAAAGAATTTAGGAACTTACCTCTATGTGCTTGAAAGAAACTCCTCTCAGCTTCACTGAAACTCTTTCTTGTATCCACTGCAAACTCAGTGATGAAACCTTCCAGCAGACTATTCAACCAAAATTCTACTGCGCGGGACACAGAATTATCTACCCGCTTCAGAATACTGACTAGCTCAGGCGTCCAAGCAACTGGTCGATCAATATACACAGTGGGTCTAGTATCTGCTAACTTGGCTATCCAAGCATGTAACTCAAGTGCAAATGTGACAAAGAAAATTTCATGAAGGTCAGTATAGATATACTTCTGCAACCATTCTTCTAGCTGGAGTCTAGAGCTTTTATTTTCTTGTTCAGTGAACTCTTTAGCCTTTAAATCGAACCACTCCTGAATTTCTGTAGTTGTAGGATTCCAGTAACACATTTGTTAGCTGAGCAAGTCTCAAGGCAACAGAACCATTTGTTGGCTCCAGCAACAGTCTTCTTCGTCGCAAAAATAACAAGTCTCACAGTAACAAGTCACAAGAAAACGGAACCATTTGTTGGCTCCCTTCTTTTTCTAGATTTCGCCTCAATCTCGTGTGTCGCTGAAATAACAAGTCTCATTCACGCGGCAATGGAACCATTTGTTGGCTGCTTTTTGGACAGACCCGGGTTTTAATGAAGCGCAGCAACAAAACCCCTTGGCGCACTGGCCCTCTCGGCAACGAGCTGCGCGGCAACTCGAGGTCTCACCCGAAGTGGCTATGGGGGGCTAAGGAATCAGGTTTCCTTAACCTAGGCGACGTGGAGATTGCTCTTTCCTCCTTGACGATTCCTCTAAGGCGACGGTCTGACCTCTCTTCAGAATTAGGAGCGCAACAGCTCTCAAGCTCCTTCTCGGCAGCCTAGCTGCGCGGTACTTTCCCTCCTGCGCTAGGGCCAATTACCATCTGCGCGGATATTCTATGGGTCATCTCGCTAGCGCGTCCGTCACAGCAACAAGTTCTCCTATCGCTGCAGCGACGTTATCTACCGAGTCCTTCGACCCTTAACGATTATAGTCCTCAAGGAAGCTTCAAGAATTTACTCAATACACTCCTAAAGATAATGCAATATTTCTGTATTTACCGTTAGTAAGCTAAAACAGGTAATCATCTCTATCACAACATCACAATAGCGAGAAATATAAAGTCCACCTCCAAGGGGAAAACCACGTCCACGGGAGTATCTTATATTAACCAGAAAATGATAGATTTATACAATATGCTGCGCACACAGCTGCAGCCTTAGATCTTTCCAGGAAACTCCACGCACACAGCTGGGAGCCCTTCTCTCTATCTATTCTCTTCCTCTCCAGAGATTACAATAGTTCAGATGTCGCCTCGGACTGTCTGCAACTCAAGGATTAGCTTCACTGCTAACCCGCTTACTGACTAGTTAGCTATCTGTCTAACCAACTGACTCTCTAACTAACATCTACCCATTACAATTATTCATATATATAGGTGGCCATGGCGGTCGCACCTTTACAAAACTGTGGGCCTTTCCCAGCAGTAATCCCCAAAAACCCTAACCACGCACATGGCTAGGTGTACTGTAGGCGCCGCTTGCAGTCATGTCGCCGCTTCCTGCAGGCTCCATGAATTCCGGCGCAGCTTACGGGTATGGATGCCTCGTCCTTCGCCTTCAATGCTTTGGTCAGTTGCTCTTCCTTGATCCGAGCAACCATAAATTCTGTACTTAGCTTTAAATGAGGGTAGCTGAGCCCTCTACTCCATTGCTTCATTGATTATGGTAGCTGAGCTTTCCACTCTACTACCTTCATTCCCTTCTGACGTGCGCGCGAGCTCCGCAATTTCCGGTCCGTGATCTGCACTGAGCTCCTCCATCTGGCACCGTACTGTGCACCGTCTTCTTCTGTCCCCAAAATTGGCGCTTATTCAAAACTTAGCACTCTTCCATACTTGTGCTTTTTCCTCAAAATTCGCAGCTTTTACCATAGCTGCGGCCTTGGCTCCAACACTTCCCATCACCAAGCATGTCCTCCTTGTCATGTTCCATGTCATCAAACACCATGCTTGACAAGTCATCAAGCTTGCTTGCTTGTCAGTTGTCTTTGTCTTGTCCTTAGCTTGCCACATCCCTCTTCCCTGCTTTCCATGTTTGATGCTTGCCATGTTTTTCATACTTATCACCTTTGCCATCCCTCAAGCCATGTCACCATCTCCACTGTGCTTTCCATAATGTGTATGCTCCATGTTATTAACACTTCCATGTCTTTGTCATTAATGTATTGTCGTCAATGTCATTATCAAGTCCTTGTCATCAATCCTTTGTCATGTATCCACTTTGTCAAGTCTTCTACACTTGTCATGCTTGCTTGCCACTTGTAAAGTCATCAAAGCTTGTCATGTTTACCATTTTTCCAGTCAAGTCTTTGCCATGTCATCACTTCTCCCTTTGTCCTTAATGTGTTGTCATCAATGACAACTTTGGCCATCAAACACTTCAAGCATAAATTTCCAACCTTCTTTGCCAAATTATCATGGACCCAATCCATTGTGGGTCAAAGGACATGATCCCCACAACCACATTCTTTACCAAGTCTTGAACAAATGGACTGCACCAATATAATAAAAACGTTATATAATATCCAAATCCCATCAAACAACTATCATCTAACTTAATATAAATTAATTGCAGTCATGTTTTTTAAGTACTATCATTGTCATTCTCATTGGCATTGTGTTTAATATTGTTAATATTGTTTTTATAAATTCATTCTAAAAATTGTAGTGTTTGCACAGGTGTTTGCAGGCTCCAGCGACCAGCCATCGCCACCGGGGATCAGCAGATCTCCATGTGCGTAGGTGTCGTGTGTATTAAAGAATAAATTTAATTTCAAATATGATTACATGTTTGTGTATATTTATATTTTTCTATATTAAACTATAAGGTTATAAATGTGTATGTAGGTGCGAGCACCTCGGCCTAGCAGTTCCGTTATTCCTCCCCCCCCGCCCTTCCAGCCACCGTATATGCTAGTTGTATACCCTAGCATACATGCCCTATTCCATGCATCCCTCCCCACCCCCTTCCATCCATCCCCCCCTCCTATACAGCACCACAGTTCCATCCATCTCCCCCTTTCGTTTGATATCTTGCGTCCCATCACCCCATCCCAACCTTTCCACCACCTCCATATCATTTTTCCATGTTCCCACCCTCCCCCATCCGACCACAACACACCACCCATCCATAGTCACCCATCCCTCCACCACAACACAGACCTCGCCCCCCCCCCCCCACCACATTCCCCCACCACACTTGCTTCCCATTCCAGGGTGCCCCGATCCATACTACAGCCAACTAGGGTTTATCGCCCTAGGCCTGCATATACACTTCGCCCACCCCAGTCCATGCCTCCTTCTGCCACCCCCCCTTCTTCCACTGTGCCCCCCAGTGGTGTAGGCACCGTCGATGTGGCTACATCCTCCCCTATACCGTCCACACTAGCATCAGAGCAGGTTGTCCATCCGACTGCTCCATCCGCCAGCTCTGAAGACCAGCTGGTTGTGTTCATGGTGAGATTGATTAGTTTATGAAAATCTCGTTCAATTTTAACGAAAAATTACTATATGCATCTAATTTCATCATTTATCTGATTGTTCTAAATGTTGTAGGGTGGCATTGCTGAGAGACTAGAAGCACGGAGGAGGGAGACCCCCTCGCGACTTACAGTCTCGCATGAGGTGAGTTATCTAAGATTTGAAAACTATTTTTACTTTTAAATTATGTTTTATACTTGTATAATTGCCAGGAAAAGTTGACATATTATTGTTGTCGTTTTAGGGCTCAGGGGGACGTGCTCCAAGATGCCTGAAGGACCCAGCTTCCTCTAGCACGAAGAAGAGTAAGATCGATTTTGGAGATGCACCTGGGAACTCTGAGGGTGGGCAAGAGGATTGAGAGACCCTCCTATGTACACTAGCCATGATGTGGCATTTTCGGCACGAGTTACCATATTTTGTATAGGGCACCATGGGCCATATTTTGTATAGGGAACGAGTTTCCATATTTTGTACAGGGCACGAGTTTCCATTATATAGACATTGGAAACGATGTTCCATTTTTCCAAAAAGTGTACATGATTGGATCATTTTTGCATATTAATAGATGGTTCTAAACATGTCTATATGACTTTGTCTTTGATTATGTTTTTACAAACATGATTTTGTCTTTGATTACATTTTTGCATACATGATTTTGTCTTCAATAACAATGTTATGGAAAAGTTTTCACATACATATAGATGTTATTTCTAGACACCAAGTGACCTTAATATGAGTCCCTTGTATTTGAATGGGTCTTGCATCTTTTCCTTTCAACAACAACATACCTAACCAAGCAAACTGAGTGATATTTACATTACAAAGTGTTGTGACTGTAGGGCTACAAAAAAATAAATAGGAGACGATGACTTCTTCCATACTTAACCTTGTAATGGTTATAATAGTCAGTTCTAACAAGCATTGCATCACATATTATATCAAATTAACCATGATATATGAACTTCATGTGCTTGGATGGAAGGGTTAACCATATCACTTGAATTAGATCAAACATGAGGGGTGTGCATAGGTGCAATTGGATTGAGCAATAAAAGAGAATTGTTAATGTAGTTACATATGGATCGATATTTGTGTGTTAGTATGTGCCTTTAATGAAAGCATGGTTAATGTGTTGAACTACTACTTGCACAAGTTGGCATAGACCCTTAATGTTGATAATGTCTTCAATGTTTTGGTAATATTGATAATTACTCTTTGTAATTTAAGTATCTTGGATTTTTTGATGTTAAGACACATATTGAACATAGTCAACTCAATGGTTCAAGATATCATTTTACCCCATCATCCATGGAATATTCATTGGAGTCATATGAACCGCATTGTCATCACCTCAACCATGGTCAAGACGCCAAGATCCATCCTTAGTAGTCAAAACCTCATGTTGGCACCCATATCACACTCAAAGATAAAAAAATTCTTTTAAAGGGCATGTCTGGGGGTTGAGGGAATCTTGATGGATAATATCCTTATAACATTTATATTCGATTTGAGGCCTCATATGTCCTCACCTTATCATTTTCAATACCTAAAGACCCATCCTTAGTGCACAAAACCTCCAAATGGAATTTATATCCAAAACAAAGGCCATGTATCCCATCTAGAGAGCTTGTGTAGTGATTCAAGGACTTGTTCATGGCTCATGAGGATGCAAATATTCATTTAGGTCCTAATAACCTTTATATTTTTTAATCACCATGCTTGAGGTCTAGAGACCCATCCCTTGTGTTGAAAATCCTCAATTGGCATTGTTGTAGGAGCTTTATTCAACTAGTCAACTAGGATAGCTATAGTTACCTCCCCTCTATGTAAAGAGCATAAAGATGCATCATCCTATCATTGTAAACATAAATATTTGTCAGGGATTAATAAAAGGCTAATTATTGATGGCTCTAAAGTTACATTCTCCCCTTTCTCACTTTCCATTTATGTGTATGAATATGTAGATATATCTTGGATAATGACACATATCGGTAATACTAATTACAACACATATTGTATAATGGATGCATACATGCATATATTGTGTGTGAGAAGGAGACTATTTAGTGGTGGGAAAGCAAATTGGAAAATTACATGAGAAATTATGCAAGAAGGAACCAACTAACTATTGCACATGCTAGGGCATGATTTTCTATAATCACTCATGAGAGGTTCTTAGAGTCAAATACATTGGATATAAATAAACTCCTTGAGATAAATAATACATGACCATAGAAGAAGATTGAAATTTGAGGTCAAAACTTATTAATGAAGGTAGAATGAACTTGGAGTGATAAATTGGGAAAATTTTAGATGAATGCCTAGACTGATATTTAACAATACACATATGGATAGACTTGGTTCCCCATGCTCAATGCTCACTATATTTAACAACACACTTATCTTAAATTCAATTCATGTCTTGTTAAATATTTCATAATGAAATAGCTATTTGAGAGCACCACCTAAGACCAAACCATACCATTAATATATAATGTACATTAGATAAATGACCTAATTCAATTTCCTTCTATAACTCTAACACTGACCCTCACCCAAACCCTAGCAGTAAACCCTCTGTACCCTTTATATACTTCCTCCAATATGTCCTAACCTCCCTACAAGTAACCCTACCTCTTCACCCTCTCCACAATCGTGCCATTATCATGAAACTAAAAGCTTGATAAATTTACTAATCAAAACCCTTCATCATCATTGTCATCTCTAGGTTCATCATCAACATCTCCATCATCATCTTCTTCATCACCATCATCATCATCATCTTCATCGATGTCTTCATCATCATCAACATTTTCATCATCATTGTCATCTCTAGGTTCCTCTTCAACCTCCTGATCATCATCATCTTCTTCATCATCATCATATTCATCACCATCACCATCATCATCAACGTCTTCATCATAATCACCATCATCATCAACATCTTCATCATCATTTTCATCTCTAGGTTCCTCATCAACATCTCCATCATCATCATCTTCTTCTTCATCATCATTATCATCTTCATCACCATCACCATCATCATTAACATCTTCATGATCATCACCATCATCATCATCATCAACATCTTCATCATCATTGTCATCTCTAGGTTCCTCATCACCATATCCATCATCATCATCTTCTTCATCATCATCATCATCAACGTCTTCATCATCATCACCATCTTCATCATCATCACTATATTCATCATCATTGTCATCTCTAGGTTCCTCATCAACATCCCCATCATTATCATCTTCTTTATCATCATCATCTTCATCACCATCACCATCACCATCATCATCACCATCATCATCATCATCAGCGTCTTCATCATCATTGTCATCTCTAGGTTCCTCATCAAAATATCCATCATCATCACCATCACCATCACCATCACCATCATCATCAACATATTCATCATCATCACCATCACCATCATCATCAACATCTTTATCATCATTGTCATCTCTAGGTTCATCATCAACATCTCCATCATCATCATCTTCATCATCATCATCATCATCTTCATCACCATCACCATCATCATCATCTTCTTCGTCATCATCATCATCATCATCTTCATCACCATCACCATAATCATCAACGTCTTCATCATCATCAACATCTTCATCATCATTCTAATCTATAGGTTCCTCATCAACATCCCGATCATCATCATCATCATCTTCATAACCATCACCATCACCATCATCATCAACGTCTTCAGCATAATTGTTAGAAAAACAGGATCGCAGAGCAATAACAATAAACAAAAATGCAAATATAATCACACATACACATTACAAGACAAACATAGATATATCGTGGTTCACCCAACTTGGGCTACTGGGCTACGTCCACACTGAAGTTGCCAGTCCTTATTATTATTCCGTCTAGCAAAGTGAAGGGATACAACCTGCGGCAAAATCGTTGCACTTCCTCTTCACTGTCTCACAATCTCTCTTCTGATCTCAGAGATCTTTACAATCCATAAAACCTAATACATCAATCCTATCTGTGTTACAATGTCTTTCTTTTATAAGGGAAATACAATGGGAAAATACCATGGGTTACCCAAAACCATCGGCCCATAAAAAAACTCCAAAACGTTCCTTCAGGGGTGCTGCCCCCGAACCCCTGCTGGGGGACTGCTGGCACTTGGAACCCCCAATTGGGGGTTATAACCCCCAGACCCTGGTGGGGGAGGATTTTCCCTCCCCACACCCCCCCTGTTGGGGTGAGTGTACAGTCCTTTTTACATATCATATAAAGCTGGGGTACAAACACGGCTGAATAATAATATCTCAATCTGGAGATCAGGCTCCACAACCAACAATCTCCCACTTGGAGACTGATCACAACAACTCCACCGCTGCTGCACTTGCTGGAACCTGGACTTGGAAAATTTCTCATATTCACCTTCACACTAGAAGGCCAACTGAAACCGAGCAGGAACTCAGTTTCTCTCTGGTCACTACCTTTGTAAACATGTCTACAGGATTCTGGCTAGTGTGCATCTTTTCCATCTTCAACAGTTCATCTTCCAGAACAGAACGTATGAAATGGTACTTGAGTTGTATATGTTTAGTCCTGGAATGAAATGTTGAGTTCTTTGCAAGATGAATGGCACTCTAGCTGTCACTATACAACCTGCTATCCTTCTGCTTCTTACCCAATTCCTCCATAAACCTCTGTAACCAAATTATCTCTTTACTAGCCTCTGTAACAACAACATACTCTACTTTCGTTGTTGAAAGTGCAACCACCTTCTGCAGTTTCGAAATCCAACTTACTGCTATTCCACCTACAGTAAACACATACCCTGTGGTGCTCCTCCTGCTATCCTTATCACCTTCCATATCTGCATCAACATATCCCTGTAGAACAGTGTTTGAACCTCCAAAACATAATGCCTGAGTGGTAGTACCTCTCAAATACCTAAGAATCTACTGTACTGCCTTCCAATGTTCTTTACTTGGATTGTTCATATAGCTGGTCACAACTCCCACTACTTGTGCAAGATATGGTCTTGTGCACACCATGGCATACATCAAGCTGCCAACTACTAATTGATAGGGAATCTTGGACATGTAATATGTCTCTTCTTGTGTCTTGGGACACATTTCCTTGCTTAGACTGAAATGGATGGCCAAAGGTGTACTTATTGGTTTTGCATTCTGCATTCTAAACCTCTCCAACACTTTTTGTATGTACTCACTCTGAGACAATGTCAATTTGCGATTTGTTCTGTCTCTCGTTATTCTCATACCAAGGATTTTCTTTGCAGCACCCAAATCCTTCATCGCAAATGAATTAGCTAGATTCCTTTTGAGTACATTTATATCTTGCATGCTAACCCTGCAACAAGCATGTCATCCACATACAATAACAAGATAATATATTTTTCATTGACTAGCTTCTTGAAATAAACATAGTGGTAAGAATGACATCTACTACAACCCTGTTCTGTCATAAACCTGTCAAATTTTAAATACCACTGCCTTGGGGCTTACTTCAAGCCATGCAATCTCTTTTTCAACCTGCATACAAAGTTCTCCTTACCTTTGACCTCATACCCTTGTGGCTGCTGCATATATATCTCTTCCACCAAATCTCCATGGAGAAAGGTTGTTTTTACATCTAACTATTCAAGATGCAAATATTCTACCGCCACTAGACTTAAGATAGTCCTAGTTGAAGTCATCTTAACAACAGGAGAAAATATTTCATCAAAATCTATACCTTTCTTCTGTGCAAACCCGTTTACAACAAGTCTCGCCTTGTACTGCTTCTTACCTCCTTCTTCTTCCTTCAACCTGTAAATACATTTGTTGTGCAATGCTATTTTACTAGTAGGCAACTGAACCAAATCCCAAGTCTGGTTTCCTACCAATGAGTCCATCTCCTCATTCATGCCTTGCTCCCACTTCTTTCTAGTTTCTACCTGCATTGCTTCTTCATAACATTCTGGTTCACCAACATCATTCATCAATAAATAATACATTGAGAGAGAGTATCGTTTAGGGAGTCTACTTAACCTGGTAGATCTTCTTGCAGTTGTAGGAGTTTCAAGTACTTGTTGTTGTTCTTGATTTTCTGGCACCTTTGGAACTTCATTTTCTTTAATTTCATCAAGTACTGCGTACTCTGTGTTTTCCTTTTCCTGTTTCTTTCCCTGCAACTGATTTTTATACATGACCTTTTCATTGAATATCACATCTCTACTCCTAATGATTTTGTTATTTTCATAATCCCATAATCGATAACCAAAATCATCAACCCCATATCCAATAAAGGTACATTTATTGGATTTAGCTTCAAGCTTTGTTCTATTATCTTTACCAATATGGATAAATGCTTCACAACCAAACGTTCTCAGAAATGAGTAGTTTACCTTTTTACTTGTCCATGGCTCCTCTGGAATACCACCATCCAAAGCACTTGAAGGTCCTCTGCTTATTAAATAAACAACAGAATTTACAGCATCCGCCCAAAACTGTAAGGGAAACCTTGCATGCAGTCTCATACAACTTGCATGCTCCATGATTGTTTTGTTCATCCTTTCAGACACACCATTTTCTTGTGGTGTTCCTGAGACTGTCTTCTCTGTTCGAATCCCATGGTATGAACAGTAACTATCAAACTCCTTGCCACAGTACTCACCTCCATGATCAGATCTAAGACACTTCAACTTTTTTCCTATCTCATTCTCAACCGAATCTTTCCACTTATTAAAAGTAGCAAACACATCAAATTTATGTCTAATGCAATAAACCCAAGTTTTCCTAGTTGCATCATCAATAAATGTAACATAATAATGAGAGCCATCAAGAGATTGTACCTGAGCCAGCCCCCATACATCTGTATGCACAAGCTCTAACTTTTTATTCGTCTTTTGTTTCCCAACCCTGAGAAATCTGACTCTCTCTTGTTTTCCATAAACACAGTTCTCACAGAATTCCAAACTTACCTGCTTCAAATCTGGTAGCAACTTGAGTGCAGAATCTGCATCCCCTTCTCACTCATGTGGCCAAGCCTATGATGCCACAATGCTGTATTTGTTCCTGTGGAAGCTAAAGAAATAGAATGGTCTTTATTATGAGGACATAAATACAACATACCTACCCTGTCTCCTTTTACTATCACCATTGATCAGTCAGTGATCTTCCACCACTTTTCTCCAAATGTAGATAGACAGCCGCCATATCCCAACTGCCTTGTTGAGATCAGATTTCTTTTCATATCAGGAATATGCCTAACATCTTTTAACAACCAGTCAGTTCCATTCTTAACTTCTATCCATACCTTACCCATTCCAACAATTTTACATGGCTCATCATCACCCAATAAAACATGTCCAAAATCGCCCAAAACATAATCATGAAAGTATTTCCTATGGGGTGTAGCATGACATGAAGCTCCTGAATCTACTACCCAATAATCACTAGTATTATCTAATGCAAGAATCAAAGCATCTTGTAACACATCACCTGCTACATTTACTTCCTGGGTAGTTTCCTGCTGTGCATCTCCTTTCTTCTTTGGAGATTTGCAGTCTTTCTTCAGATGCCCTTTCATTCCACAATTCTAACACTCTATCTTTCCCAGTCTGGACTTGGATCTACTCTTTTTAGAGCTGCTGCGATTACCTTGGCTCTTTCCTCTCTCCTTTTGTCTTCTCCTGCTCTCCATGGTCAACGCATTACCTGATGTCTCACCTGTGCTCTTTCTTCACATTTCCTCGCTAAGAATAACACCAATAACATCATCAAATTTAAAGGTGTTTGAACCAGAGACAGAGTTACTTACAGCCATGACCAAGCTATTCTAGCTTTCTGGCAATGAACACAAGATTAGAAGAGCCCTAACCTCATCATCGAAGTTCACACTTAAAGAACTTATTTGATTTGTAACCATATTAAACTCATTTAAATGATTAGTAACAGATCTACCTTTAGACATCTTCATATTAAATAAACGATTCATTAGAAATACCTTGTTGGAGGCCAAGGGTTTTTCATATAGCTTACCCAATGTGCTCATCAAACCCTCCGTTGTCATTTATTTTGATATATTGAAAGCCACCAATGAATCCAGGCTCAGCCGTATTGTTCCCAAAGCCTTTCTGTCAAGAACCTCCGATTCTTCGTCCTTCATGGTCATCAGCTGCTTTGCTCTTCCACCCAACGGTAGGAATAGATCCTTCTAGTACAGATAGTCCTCCATTTGCATCTTCCATAATTGGAAGTTTTGGTCGTTAAACTTCTCGACCTTAAACTTTCCTTCTTTTGCCATTGCTCCCACTCGACCCAGAAACCCTAGCTTCCTATCAGTTTATCTGTCAAATAGACCTTTGGCTCTGATACCAATTGTTAGAAAAACAGGATCGCAAAGCAATAACAATAAACAAAAATGAAAATATAATCACACATACACATTAAAAAAGAGACACAGATATAGCATGGTTCACCCAACTTGGGCTACGTCCACACTGAAGTTGCCAGTCCTTATTATTATTCCATCCAGCAAAATGAAGGGATACAACCTGCAGCACAACCACTGCACTTCCTCTTCACTGTCTCACAGTCTCTCTTCTAATCTCAGATATCTTTACAATGCATAAAACCTAATACATCAACCCTTTCTGTGTTACAATGTCTTTCTTTTATAACGGAATTATAATGGGAAAATACCACAGGTTACCCAAAACCATGGGCCCGTAAAACAACCCCAAATATTTCCTTCGGGGGATTTGCCCCCGAACCCCCGCTGGCCCTCGGGCCCCCCAGGTGGGGGTTATAACCCCCAGACCCCGGTGGGGGGAGGCTTCTGCCCCCCCACAACCCCCCGTTGGGGTGAGTGTACAGTCCTTTTTCCATATCATATAAAGATGGGGTACAAACACGACTGAATAATAATATCTCTGAATCTGGAGATCAAGCTCCACAACTAACAATAATCACCATCATCATCATCATCAACATCTTCATCAGCATTGTCATCTCTAGGTTCCTCATCAACATCTCCATCATCATCATCTTCTTCATCATCATTATCAACATCTTCATCACCATCACCATCATCATCAACGTCTTCATCATCATCACCATCTTCATCATCATTATCATCTCTAGGCTCCTCATCAACATCTCCATCATCGTCATCTTCATCATCATCATCATCATCATCATCTTCATCACCATCACCATTACCATCACCATCACCATCATCATCAACGTCTCCATCATCATCTCCATCATCATCATTGTCACCATAAGTGCCTGGTCGACGATTTTGCAAATTTGACCCCAATGTGCAAAAATTGCACACTCCCTTACTGAGCAAAACCCTAGTTTCAAAGATGGACCTACAAGATGACACCTGGGCTATGGGACTGGAGGATAGGGGAACTCCTAGCACTATACCGATGTCCTAAATCCAACGGATTCGAGTGTTTGTCGATCTGAGCCACGGTCGTCACTCTACGGCTCGTTCCGTCTTGCATCCAAAAGGCCTTTAGGGACACCTGTTGGATACCTACCGGGGGCACAGAACTCCTACCGTGCAACAAAACCCGGTTTTGGGGAGTCCTCCAAGTGTGTCTAGGGAGGCTCCAGCTGGGAACAATAGCCATGAGTGTCTAGTCGACGATTTTGCAAATTTGACCCCAATGTGCAAAAATTACAAACTCCCTTACTGAGCAAAACCCTAGTTTTAAAAATGGGCCTACAAGGTGACACCTAGGCCACAGGACTGCAGGAGATGGGAAACCCTAGCACTATCCCGAAGTCCTGAATCCAATGGATTTGACGGTTTGTCGATCCCAGCCATGGTCATCATTCTACGGCTCGTTCCGTCTCGCATCCAAAAGGCCTTCAGGGACACCTGTTGGATACCTACAGGGGCATAGAACTCCAACCGTGCAACAAAACCAGGTTTCGGGGAGTCCTGCAAGTGTTTCTAGGAAGGTTCCAGCTAGCAATGATAGCCATAAGTGCCGAGTGGATGATTTTGCAAATTTGACCCCCGTGTGCAAAAATTGCACTCCTTTACTGAGCAAAACCCTAGTTTCCAAGATGGACCTACAAGGTGACATCCGGGCCATGGGACTAGAGGAGAGAGGCACCCCTAGCACTATCCCGACGTCTTGAATCCAACAGAGTTGGCGTTTTGTCGATCCGAGCCATAGTCATCATTCTATGGCTCATTCTGTCTCGCATCCAAAATACCTTCAGGGACACCTATTGGATAACTACCAGGGGAATAGAACCACAACCGTGCAACAAAACCAGGTTTGGGGTAGTCCTACAAGTGTGTCTAGGAAGGTTTCGGCTGGGAATGCTAGCCATAAGTGCCCGGTGGATGATTTTTCAAATTTGATCCCCATGTGCAAAAATTGCACACTCTCTTGCTGAGTAAAACTCTAGTTTGCAAGATGGACTTACAAGATGACACCTGGGATATGGGATCGGAGGAGAGGGGCACCCCTAGCAATATCCCGACGTCCTGAATCCAACGGATTTGACAGTTTTTCGATCTGATCCACGGTCGTCATTCTATGGCTTGTTTCGTCTCGCATCCGAAAGGCCTTCAGGGACACCTGCTGGATACCTTCCGAAGGGCATAGAACTCCAACCATGCAACAAAACTGGGTTTTGGGGAGTCCTGCAAGTGTGTCTAGGAAGCGTCCGACTGGGAACAATATACATAAGTGCCCAGTTGACAATTTTGCAAATTTGACCCCAATGTGCAAAAATGGCACACTCCCTTATTGAGCAAAACCCTAGTTTCCAAAATGGACCTACAAGATGACACCCGGGCCACAAGACTGGAGGCGAGGGACACCCCGAGCACTATCTCAATGTCCTTAATCCAATGGAGTCGACGGTTTGTCGATCTGAGCCACGGTCGTCATTCTACAGCTCGTTCCGTCTCGCATCCAAAAGGCCTTCACGGACACCTGCTCAATACCTACCGGGGACATAGGATTCCAACGGTGCAAATTTCCCAGTCCATGATTTTGCAAAGTTGACCCCAATGTGAAGGCCATGGAAATCTTGTTGAAGGGGGCCATTTCTTGTTCGGAGGCCCCTGGGTGTGCATGGCCATCGTGGACATGTCCATAATGGCCATCTGGACCTATGGGAGCTGACGGAACCCAAGTTTGCTCGCTGGTTTGGGTTCTGTGCCCCCGGAGCAAATCCTCAAAGTGTCCCCGAATGGCCCCGGAGTGCCGGACCAAGATGCCCGCAGCACCCACACCATGGCTCTGGTCGTGAATCCATCAATTCTGGTTGATCCGGGACGTCAGGTTTCAGCTAGGGGACCCCCCATACCATACCGCTAACCCCCGGAAACGATTCCAATGAACCATGTTCGGAGCTAGGGTTTTTCTCAGTGAGGGCCATTCCAAATTCGCTCAAGGGTGCCATTTCTCATCCGGAGGCCCCCGAGCGTGCGTGGCCACCATGGATAGGTCCACAATGTCCACGTGGACCTGTGGGAGCCGACGGAATCCAAGTCCGCTCGCTGGTTTGGGTTTCGTGGCGCCGAAGCAAATTCTCAAAGTGTCCCTAAATGGCCCCGGGGTGCCCGGCTAGAATGTCCGCAACACCCAAATCGTGGCTCCGTTCGCAAATCCGTCGATTCCAGTGGGTCCAAGATGCCATTTTTCAGCAAGGGGACCCCCCACAATGTGCCGCCAACCCCCGAAAACGGTGATAATGAGCCATCTCCGGAGCTAGGGTTTTGCTCAGTGAGGGCCATTCCAAATTCGCTCAAGGGTTCCATTTCTCGTCCGGAGCCCCCGGGCGTGCGTGGCCACTGTGGATAGGTCCACAATGGCCACGTGGACCTGTGGGTGTCAATGGAATCCAATTCCACTCGTCGGTTTGGGTTTCGTGGCCCCGGAGCAAATCCTCAAAGTGTCCCCGAATGGCCTCGGGGTGCCCGACTAAAATGACCGCAGCACCCAAACCATGGCTCCATTCGTGAATCCATCGATTCCGGTAGGTCCAGGACGCTGGGGTTCAACTAGGGCCCCCCCCACACCATGCCTCGAAGACCCAGAAACTGTGCCAGTGAGCCATCTCTGGAGCTAGGGTTTTGCTCAGTGAGGGCCATGCCAAGCTTGCTCAAGGGGGGCATTTCTTGTCCGGAGGCCCATGGTCATGCGTGGCCACGTGGACCTATGGGAGCGGATGGAACCCAAGTTCGCTCTTCGGTTTGAGTTCCGTGCCCCTGGAGCAAATCCTCAAAGTGTCCTCGAATGGCCCCGGGGTGTCGAACCAAGATGCCCACAACACCCACCCCATTTCTCCAGTCGTGAATTCGTCAAGTCCGATGGATCTGAGACACTGGGTTTCATTTAGGGTACCCCCCACAGCATGCCTCGAAGAACCGGAAATGGTGCCAATGAGCCATCTCCGGAGCTAGGGTTTTTCTTAGTGAAGGCCTTCCGAATATTGCTCAAGGGGGCCATTTCTCGTCCAGAGGCCCTCAGGTGTACGTGGCCACGGTGGACAGGTCCACAATTGCCACGTCCACCTGTCCATAGTGGCCACGCCTTCTTGGGGGGCTTAGGATGATAAACGGCCCCCTTAAGCGAAATTGGAATGGCCCTCACTGGGAAAAAACCTAGCTATAGAGATGGCTCATTGGCACCATTTTCGGTGGTTGTTAGCACAGTGTGGGGGGTCCCCTAGCTACAAACCGACATCCTGGACCCACCGAAATTGACAAATTCATGAACGGAACCACAGTTTGGTTGCTGCGGGCATTCTAGTCGGGCACCCTGGGGCCATTTGGGGACACTTTGAGGATTTGCTTCGAGGCAATGGAACCCAAACCGACAAGCGAACTTGGATTTCGTCGGCTCCCATAGGTCCACCTGGCCATTTTGGAGCTATCCATGATGGCCACGCATTCCTGGGGGCCTCCGAACAATAAATGGCACCCTTAAGCAAATTTTGAATGGCCCTCACTGAGCAAAACCCTAGCTCCGGAGATGGCACATTGGCACCATTTCCGAGGGTTGGCGGCATGCTATGGGGGGTCCCCTAGCTGAAACCCAGTGTCCTGGATCCACCGGATTTGACGTATCTGTGGCCAAAGCCACAGTTTGGGTGTTGCAGGCATTCTTGTCGGGCACCCCGGGGCCTTTCGGGGACACTTTGAGGATTTGCTCTGGGGCCACTGAACCCAAACCGGTGAGCGGACTTGGATTCCATCGGCTCTCGCAGGTCCACGTGGCCATTGTGGACTTGTCCATGGTGGCCATGCACACCTGGGGGCCTCCGGACGAGAAAAGGCCCCCTTGAGCAATATTCGAAAGGACTTCACTGAGCAAAACCCTAGCTCCGGAGATGGCACATTGGCACCATTTCCAGGGGTTGGCGGCACGCTATAGGGGGACCTCTAACTGAAACCCGACGTCCCGTATCCACCAGAATCGACAAATTCAGGACTGGAGCCACAGTTTGGGTGCTGCGAGCATCTTGGTCCGCCACCTCGGGGCCATTCGGGACACTTTGAGGATTTGTTTCGAGGCCACGAAACCTAAACCAACAAGCAGACTTGGGTTCCATCCACTCCCACAGGTGGGTATGGCCATTTTGGATGTGTCCATGGTGGCCACGCACACCCGGGAGCCTTAGGACGAGAAATGACCCCCTTGAGCAATATTTAAAAGGCCTTCACTGAGCAAAACCCTAGCTTCGGAGATGGAACGTTGGCACCATTTCCGTGGGTTGGAAGCACGCTGTGGGGGGTACCCTAGGTGAAACCCACTGTCCCAGATCCACCGGAATCGACGGAATCGCGACCGGAGCCACAGTTTGGGTGATCCTGTAAGAATTCATTTTTCAAGAGTGGTTCAGAGGGTCTTGCGTCTTGGAAGTGACCAAGAGTATCTTGCAGTGTAATAAGTATGGCCTTATCCTTATGCCATTCATGAATTTGAGGCCAACCGTAACCGCAAAGGAGAAACATGAGCTATTTCTCTAAGTCGTGGGTTTTATTTTTCTAGAAATCCAAAGAATCGTATTGGCATAGGATTGAAGAAACATAATTCATCATGATTCAAGTGACTTGGGCCATGTGACTCTATTCTATATTTTCATGTCCGCTTATACTGAACTGGGTTTTTATTTAAATTTTTTAATGACAGGTTTACTGACAGGATTCTACTGTAAATTTTGTTCAGTGATAAAGGATTTTACTGTGGATTGTGTTTGGTGACATTTATGGCAACTCGCAAGGAACATATTGAAAATATCAGGAAATACAAGTTTTGTGTTGGGGAAAAAGAAAATCCACTTACAGAAGATTTACATCAAGCAGCTAAACAATTATCTGTTGAATTATACACCAGGGATGTGCATTTTCTGATGGAGCTAATTCAGGTAATTACTGAGTTACAATTTTAGTAGTCATTTTATAATCTTATATGTTTTCTTTGTTTTCATGGTAAGATTAGTGTTTTGTTTTGGGTGCAGAATGCAGAGGACAATGACTATGAACCACATGTGGAAACTTCATTGAATTTGTCATTACAACTGAAGATGTCGCTGGCATAGGCGCTCCTAGGACCTTGATAGATTTTAAAAATGAGAAGGGATTTCAAAAATAGAATATTGATTCTATGTGCAGCGTGGGACGATCCACCAAAAAGAATAGCAGGCAAGGTGGTTATATTGGAGAAAAATGTATAAAACGAGCCATAGAATGATGACCGTGGCTCGGATCGACAAACCATCGAAATAGCTAAATACATGGCAATTGAATCATTAGCCGAGATCATAAAGAGCATAATGCGAGTAGGAGGTAGAATTAATATGATGGATTCAGAAGCATTAAACCTCTCTTGTTTGAAATAATCGAAACACATCAGAATGTTCTTAGATAGTATGACTCCACAATATGAAGAATAGGTTTAAAGTATCAAAAAGAAGCTCTCATTCCTTTTAGTCTTTATTAGGATTATGATTAGGTATAAATATTAAGTATGAAAATTAGGATTAGGATATAAATAGATTTAATATATATATATATATATATATATATTTTTATAAAAATATCGTGATAGTGCTAGGGGTTCCCCTCTCCTCCGGTCCCATGGCCCAGTTGTCACCTTGCAATTCCATTTTGTAAACTAGGGTTTTGCTCAGTAAGGGAGTGTGCAATTTTCTGCATCCTGGATATGACGTTCCCTGTCAAACCTCATCTCTTCCCTTCATAGTGCGGTCTTGATGCATGCACCAACCCCATCATGCTCTCATTTGCCATGCCTGGTCTCAAAATAGTTCCAGATATGCGGCACATTATAAGTCTTTTGCAAAATACTCATCCATTGGAATACTCGGGCATTTTTGAACTGGCCCACACAACCATCCAACCATATCCAATGTTGTTCATCTGTATATCTCTCTCCTTTAACTGAGCATAGAAAATTCGAAAACAATGTTGCACATAATGCAGATCATGGGTTCTATCATAACTTATGTAAAATTTTGTCTCCTTCAGTATTATCCTCTTGTCATTGCTGCTCTCTGGCCCATGCCTATACATAATATGTACCATGATGCTGACTTGGTTTTAATGGTAGTATTGACTCTGAATTTCATTTTGTGGATGAAAGGTGTAATTTTCTGCAAAATCCACAATTAACACTATGGTTCCAACAGGAAATGTCCCTGCATTTTCTGTACTGCTCATCTTGCCATCGCACTACATGCACATGTTGAACATACTGCTCTGTTTTCTCGTAGAACTCTGTCAAGAAGTCACATAACAGTACCTGTTACCATGAAAAAAAGGGAAATATTACAATGTGGCATTTGAAAAAATGTATATGTCATAAATTGAACGTGTAATATGAAAAATATGCAATATTCATTTGTACCTGTGACTTCACTAATGCAATCTTTTTACTTTCCCTGGCACTGTCTAGTTGATAGGTTACGTACTTGAAGCTTTGCATATCCACTCCCATCCCGCCAAATTCGTGCTCCTTACTTTCATGGATACAACGCTTCAAAAGAGAAAACCCACTGCACCTAGAACATGTCCCATATAGACAAGATTTTTCATAATATTTTTGTCCTTCAGGCCTTGGACACATGATGTTGTGGATAAAGTCTCTTGATGCATTCAGTGGTAGTATGGGTTATTTGTAGCCCTGCACAAGGTTAGTATGCAAATCACAAAATATATGTTTATATGTGTCATAATAATATTCATATTCTATGTGGTATCTACAACAACAGGTGTTCTGATCAATGCATATACGAATGTACCATGGTTTGCATTTCTCAAAGGACCTTCGGCCCAGGTTCAATTGTGTGTGCTCATTCTTGAATCTCTCATAGAGTTCAATCTGTGTGGTGTCAAGGAAGTGTTTAACATGGGGTTCACGTTTAGTAGAACCTTTTCTCAGCTTTAGCATGTCTCTTTGGTTTAATGAAGGCCTAGTATGATCATGCCAAAAATTTTGTACTAACTTTTTAAAAACATCAATTAGCTTCATATCTGCACGAGCCAACCTACCAACACAATCCCAACAATCGTTTCCACCCGAAGTGTCAATATTTTCTCTTATAACAGAGTACTTTTTAATAGTTTTTCTATTTAATTTGAGTATGTGAGAAGTGTGTGATAGCAGGAAATGTTGCCTTGTGGACTTGCTTACAATTGATTCCACTAAAACACAACGAGCCACACAAAGATATTTTGTACAAGACATCTTCCCAATTGCATTAAATGTAGATTGGATATTTCTAACAATATGACTGCTAGCCTCTAAAGTTTTAACTATCTTTATGCCCAAAATTCTCCTAACAACAACTAAACAATGTGACTTTAACAAACATAGCAATAATTGGCATTTACCTACATCACCTTTGGATTCAAAATATTCCTTGACAATTTTGCTACATTGCCATTTGATAGTGCATTTTGGAAACTTACCTTCAAGCCCTGACATAGCACTTTCATCCACATGAATAAGTCTAGGAGTTCTTCTTCTTGCACTGGACAGTCGAGGTAGGGAGGGTGGACATGAGACATGAATACTAGAGCTTGTTTGTTGGGGTGATTCGTTCACAGATTGGGCTATATTGGGAGTGTAATCAACCTGGCTGTGGTCTTCTTGGGGAGATTGAAAATAAAGCAAGGCTTGTACGCCCATCTCTACACATGCAACATCTCCCAAAATTCCTATGTCGTGAGGAATTTCAGCATGACTCGTTGATGGATTGTTGGTTGGAGATTGTGTTGATGTTGGAATTTGAGTTGGGTCCGTTGGACACAACTGCTTTACCTGTGGTTCTGAACAAGAGGTTTTCATGTCAACAACTGTTTTAGGATTAGTGGTAGGATCCGGGGCAATGATAGGACCATGTCTCAATCTTTCCATTCCCAACCTAGCCTTTTCTCTTAAGTCATTGACCTTTTCAATGGGCAGATTCCTTCTATATTTTTTTGTTTTGTTGCGTGAGTTTCCCATCTCCAAAAGCTCTTTAACAAAACTATCAGGCCCACCCCTACAAAAGACACAACAAATAAGATATTAGTTCCATTATACAATGAAATTGACACGTTCCAACATAACTTACCACTTTACAAATTAACACATACAACTACATACTATGTTGGTTTATTTGTGTTCGAATAAACATCATTATCCGTTACAATTCCAATCAATATAGATGATGGTTGGTCAAGTGTAGTGTGGAGAAACTAGTGTCTTTCCTAGCCATGAATTCGTACAAATTATGGTAGTAACACCCTACAACAGATATGGATAGAGATGCCTTGGGAATAGTTTGATAGTTTTTCTACATCAAATAAGGTAAAGAGAATAATTTTCGTAATTACACAATGAGAAGGTTGCAAATTCCCCCCAAGGAAGGAGAATTCAATGAGGTAGAGGAAAGTAGTCAAGCTCAAAGGCATGATATTAAAGAAACATTACAATAAACATCACATGAAGATGAGAGCATGGACAAAATTTCATGAACTGATCAATATGAACCCTCTCCCATGATTGCTTCTTAGGATTTTATTCAAATTGAAGAGGCTCAAGAGAGAACCTCATCATAGATGGGAATGTGTGGGGGAGAAATAGTTTGATAGTTTATGCTATAGGTTTTGTTATGGTGTACAATGTATAAAAGATGGAGGTTTATTAAATCATTTATTTGTATTTTTTTCAAATGAAAAAGAGTTTATGCTAGAGATGCCTTGGGAATATTTTGATGGTTTTTCTACATCAAATAAACATAGCATGAAGATGAGAGCATGGACAAAATTTCATGAACTAATCAATATGGACCCTCTGTCATGATTTCTTCTTAGGATTTTATTCAAATTGAAGAGGCTCAAGAGAGAACCTCACCCATACCATCCTTGTGTGAAATCAAAATATATTCATGGTAATAATTATTGGTTTACATTGCATAATTCATCTTGTCTAGTGTTCATATGAGTTTTTTTATATGTGAACTTGGGAATTCTTCTTGTCAAATTCATTGCTGTCTATGCATGTATATTGCTGTAGGCATATGATAAAAACAAAAAAGCATCGGAGAATCTCAAATCTTGTGAATGAAAAGAATTATTTACAATTTACCATACCTATAGAAATGATATCCACTTGCAATGGAAACTGGTAGCTTGAATGTATCCACTAGATTCCAAGACCACTGAAGATGTTTGCTAGATTCCAAGGGTGATTTTGTGTCCAACAGATGAATGAGTGTCCAAAATATGAATGAGTGTCCAAAATATGAATGAGTGTGAGCTAATGAGCAACCTGCAAGAGCTTGAAACCCACGAAAGAAATGAAACCCGTGTTTTTTGGTAGAATTCCTGGGAATAGAGAACTCTGTTTTTTTAAACTAGCAACAGGCACACGCACGCGTCTTGAACGCCCGCACGCGTGTTTGTAGCGCATACACGTCACTAACGCACATGCGCTAAAACACGTGCACGCACCCTTGCATAACATTTACACCATTTATTACACAACGTTTACACCATTTAATGCCAAACCTTCCCCCACTTCGAAATATGTTTATGTAAATATGATATCTATAGTGTTTTTATTTATGTAAACTATTTAAAAATGATACAACTTTACCTTTTTATACTACCAAAAAAATATTTAATATAACATAAGACTTATTCTATAAAACCATGTACTTATAATGGTTAAGATGTATTATAGGGATGGTTTTTATCCTCCTTTGTCACTGAAGGAGCTTAATACATGTTTATAGTCAATTTTATTAAACCATAGTCAAACAATAGTTAACTATGATTATTCTTAAACCATAGTTAACCATAGTTAATATAAGACTTACTTATAGTTGTCTCGGGAGGTTACTCTTTGCATCTTGACACATTTGATAATTTATGGTTGTCTATGCACCTTGACCCAATTGATATTGTAAGGTGAGGATGTGCATGCATAATAATCCTTATTTATGACTATGCGATGGGGATTTAAATGCAAGAGGATGTAAAGACATGTTATTTTTATACGTATTTTGGTGGCGAGTGTCAAAGAGAAATGTGGTGATAAACCACATATGTTTGGAAGGACGAACGGAGGTTACATGATCATGATCATGCCACCCATCAAATTGAAGACAATTCTTGAGCCAAAAATTGTTTTTTAAAATTTTATTAATAACCATTGTGGTACTTTGGTCCAAATGTTTTTTCTAACTCATTATTTCTCCATATTGTGTGCCTACTGCCACCTCTCTATATCAATGCATAAATCAACCTCTGCTTGGTTTGTGGTTATAGTTGCATGCCATTATTTGTAGTTTCATGCAATTGAGTGTTTTTTAGAGTTTTTGTGAGTCTGTGACATTCATGCAATAAATGAAGTCATGTAGAGGAGGACTCATCAAAGAGGCAATTTGAATTTCATTTTGACAAAAAACATATTTTGTAAAGATAAAATGCCATGAATGCATCCTCAGACTACCATGCAATACCATGGATATGTTGCAAAGCATTGAACATCATCAAAGAATGAAAACAGGTTCCTCGAGATATTATTGAAGGATATCGAGCTCAATTGAATTCCATTTGAGCCTTAATTGAAAATCCTAGACCTCAAGCATCATCAATAGCACATAGAATCCATGACACTATCCCTCTACAAGGAGTCTTTTGCATATGAATTGAATATTGTTGCCATTATAATGTTTTAGGCATCAAGGATTTATCTTGGCTCCTTAACCATAGCTAGTGGAGGGAAACAAGATCCTCTAACACTAACTCTTGCTTCTTAGGCACAAACACCATGAATGAGTCCCTGGACCACCACATATGAAATCTATAGGGTATTAGTCAACTTCAAGTGTGTTATGTGTGCCATGACTAGGTTAGTTGTGAACCAAAAATGGGTCTCGAGGTCTGAACAAGGTATATGGACAACAAGAAGCTCCTCATGCCGTAAATGAAGCTTCTTAGGCTCAAGCACCATGAACAACACCTACAACTCAAGAATCTTCTTAGGATACGATGTTGAATGCATCTTCAAACCACCACACATAACCCTTGTGGGGTATCTCTAGCAAATGTAGAGGGATACATATACCATGATTAGGCTACATTGCATGCCTTTAACAAGATGATGATGATGATTATGATGATGATGATGATGATGACGAATATGATGATGATGATCATGACTAATATCGTCATCATCATCCTCATCATCATCATCATCATCATCATCGTAATCGTCATCACTATCATCACTATCATCATCATCATCATCATCATCATCAACAACATCATATTCGTCATCATCATCATCATCATCCTCATCCTCCTCCTCCTCCTCCTCATCCTCCTCCTCCTCCTCCTCATCATCATCAACAACATCTTTGTCATCAACATCATCATCAACATCATCATCATCATCATCTTCATCATCGTCGTCATCATCTTCATCATCATCATTGACGATGATGATGAAGATGATGATCATGATCATGATGAAGATGGTGGATGATGATGAAGATGAGTATGGAGATGAAGATGATGATGATGACGATGATGATGATGAATATGATCATCATCATCATCCTCATCATCATCGTCATCATCATAATCATCTTCATCATCACCATCATCATCATCATCATCCTCATCATCCTCGTCATCGTCATCATCATCATCATTATCGTCATCACCCTATTCCTCATCATCATCCTCATCATCATCATCATCTTGGTCATCATCTTCATAATCAACATCATCATCATCATCATCTTCATCATCATCATCATCATATTCGTCATCATCAGCATGATTCATCATCATCATCATCATCATCATCAACATCTTCGTCATCATCATCATCATCATCATCATCATCATCATCTTTGTCATCATCATCATCGTCATCATCTTCATCATCATCATTGAGTACGAAGATGATGATGAAGATGATGACGATGATGATGAAGATGAGTACGAAGATGAAGATGATGATGATGACGATGACGAATATGATCATCATCATCATCCTTATCATCATCATCATCATCATCATCGTCATCACCCTCTTCCTCATCATCATCATCTTGGTCATCATCTTCATCATCAACATCATCATCATCATATTCATCATCATCATCATATTCGTCATCATCATCATCATCAACATATTTGCCATCATATTGATCATCAACATCATTATCATCATCATATTCATCATCATCATTCATCACCATATGCATCATCAACATCATCATCATCATCATCATATTCATCATCATCATTCATCATCATCATCATCATCATGACGAAGATGATGATGATGATGATGAAGATGGTGGATGATGATAAAGATGAATATGAAGATGAAGATGATGATGATGACGATGATGAATATGATCATCATCATCATCCTCATCCTCATTATCATCATCATAATCATATTCATTGTCATCATCATCATCGTCATCATCATCCTCATCCTCATCCTCATCATCCTCATCATCCTCGTCATCATCATCATCGTCATCGTCATCACCCTCTTCCTCTTCATCATCATCATCATCATCATCATCTTGGTCATCATCTTCATCATCAACATCATCATTATCATCTTCATCATCATCATCTTCTTCATCATCATCATATTTGTCATCATCAGCATGATTCATCATCATCATCATCATCGTCATCATCTTCATCATCATCATTGTCATCCTCCTCCTCCTCCTCTTCATCATCATCCTCATCATCATCATCATCATCACCCTCTTCCTCATCATCATCATCATTATCATCATCGTCATCCTCCTCCTCCTCCTCCTCCTCCTCCTCCTCCTCCTCCTCATCATCATCGTCATCACCCTCTTCCTTCTCCTCCTCCCGCTCATCATCATCCTTATCATCATCATCATCAACATCATCATCATCCTCATCATCATCGTCACCACCATCATCATCATCATCATCATCATCATCATATTTTTCATCATCATCATCAACATCATCATCATCATCATCCTCATCATCATCTTCTTCATCATCGTAATCATCATTGTCATCATCATCAACATCTTCGTCATCATCTTCATCATCAACATCATCATCATTGATAATGATGATGATGAAGATGAGTACGATGATGATGATGATGAATATGATCATCCTCATCATCATCACAATCATCTTCGTTATCATCATCATCCTCATCCTCATCCTCATCATCCTCATCATCCTCGTCATCCTCATCATCTTCATCATCATCATCATCGTTATCACCCACTTCCTCATCATCATCCTCATCCTCATCATCATCATCATCTTGGTCATCATCTTCATCATCAACAACATCATAATCGTCATCATCATCATCATCAAGAAGGGGGAATCAAGGCTTGACCTAGAGTGACCCCTTTTAATTATTCCTAGAGTTATTTTGTTGATGAACCAAAATTAAGCATTGCAACTAACTATGGGCCAAATCACAAGGTTGGATCCCAAAGACAAAACCGAGTAAGATGTAGGAGGGTTCCCGAAAGGGTCTAGTAGAGTCAAACTCATGATTAAAGCTATAATATTGAAGAGGAGGCAATATCAAACCCTACTTAAGCACTAGACATCATAGGGAATTCATGCATATAGGGTAAGGTAAAGTGACTCAATAGATATTTATCTAGCAGATAACAATCTTTGGATGAAGAGAGAAAAATATCAATGTTAATAATCTTTGTATGACTAAATAGCGTGTACGCACTAAATATAGTGTATGCTCTATTAGTGTGTATGCGCTATTTATGCATGCACGCATTTAAAATAACGTGCACATGCCATTTAAATTTTTAAGCTTTGGCGGGAAAATCCTTTCCCACTACGTGGTGGATGACTTGGCCACTATGGTTTCGGGTTGCCAAACCAAGCAACTTGGACTGTATTATAACAAAATACATCTTATTCTATAACTTCTTCTGTTTCCAGCATGATTCTGCGTATCCTACACTTGTCCACTGCCAATGAAATTGCACACACTTGTAAAACTATGTGTGCAGATTCCGGATATGTAATTTTTTATTAAATCTATTATTTGCTTCTATTTTTTAATTAATTTTAATTGCACTAACGTCAATCTTACACAAAAAGTAGGTTATTTCTTTCATCTATAACTTTTGATTGGCTCACCTATCTTGAAAACGGAAAAGAACCTACAAAAGTACACACAAAAACCTACATCCTAAAAAAAAAAAAGTTCATTGATTATGTTAAGACCATGATGTCCGGGACTAACACTCAACCTAGTCATTTTAGGGTATGGCTTACTTCCTTAATTAAAAAAAAAAAATTAACATATATAAATATGAAAAAATAACGATGCACTAGAATGGCCTATTATCTAAGGGTGTATATAATTTTTTTCACAAATGCCACCATTTGCATACCAAACCAGGGACTAATGCAAACATATTCATTATGTTTTCTTAAAAAAATAACATACCAACCTTAAGAGAACCGCATTTTTTGGGAGTTGTACTTAATTTCCATAAATAATATTTATATATTCGGGAAGGTAGCTTACACCAGCCCTTTTTCTGATTTGTCCTAGAAAATGCTATTCTCACTTGGGATAATTTAATTAAGCATGAATGGGAAGGATCAAGTAAATGCACTCTATGCAACTGTGCCTAAATCAATTGATTTTCCTATGATTTTCTGTGTGCTTCCACCTTGATTTTCCTATGACTTGGGGTAAAGATACTATGAATAATTTTTTTTGTATACATGGTATAATTCTATTAGAGATCACAAGCTTCCTCCTATTATAATTTGCTGGGTGATCTGGAAACTCGGGAATGCTTATGTTTTTAAGATAAAATTCTTACATTAAGTTTTGGATTATTCGGGGTTTTAAATCTGTTTGAGGAACTGCATCCTACCCAAAAAAAAGTTTCAAATTCCAGAATAATTGATGATCCTCCTTTCATGGATGAGGCACATGGTTTTTTTGACGGAGCAATTGTGGATGGTTGGATTATTCGGGGTTTTAAATCTGTTTGAGGAACTGCATCCTACGCAAAAAAAAAGTTTCAAATTCCAGAATAATTGATGATCCTCCTTTCATCTTTCATGGATGAGGCACATGGTTTTTTTGACGGAGCAATTGTGGATGGTAAATGTGCTGCGGGAGTTTTCTAAATTTTAAATTGTTCTCACTATTTCAAATTAAAGCTGAATTGTGGTATTGATACAAGTAAAAAGGCAGAGTTGCTTTCTTTATGGTGTCTTCTCAGGTTTGCAGTTTTCTTGGGCATAGATTCGATCAAGATATTTGGAAGCTCCTTGACTACTGTCAACTGGGCAAAAAAGAATATTGAGCTTCAATCTATTGATTTTCTACAATGGTAAAACAGAATTGATAGAATTTTTGACATATTTCACAATTGGGAGATACAACACATTTACAGGGAATTAAACTCTACAGTTGATTTTCTCTCAAAAGATGAATTGTTGTTGAGTGTAGGTTAAGCTGGAACATATAGGCCATATCTCCTTTTTTTGAATTTTCAAATTTTAATCTTGTGATTGGTCTCTTTTTAGCTTACTGTGGACTCAGTTCCCTCTGATGTTTTGCTCTCTGTTGAGAATGAGTTATTTTTTGATATGATTAGTTGATTGTGATGAACTGTAACTTGGAGCTGATTTACTATTATGGACAGTTCTTCTATCTAAATTTGTACTTTTTTATTGAATGGAATAGCAAAAATACTGTTTTTTCTTATTGAAAACAAAAATATTAAATTAAAACTCAAACTTGATAACATTTAATGTTAATGAACAAAGTTAAGAATTCAACTTTTCCAGTAATTTCTCAACATTCGGCATTCCTAATCCACATAAAACAATATTGTTCTGTGAAAAAAAAATACGTTTTTTTCTTATTGAAAAAAAAAAATACTAAATTATAACTCAAACTTGATAACATTTAATGTTAATGAACAAAGTTAAGAATTCAACTTTTCCAGTAATTTCTCAACATTCGGCATTCCTAATCCACATAAAACAATATTGTTTTATGAAAAAAAAAATACTGTTCTAAGAAAAAGAAAAAAAATCACAGCAGATATGCCAGTAAGCATGTATGGATCAGTATACCTGAGAATCCAGAACAATTTATCTTAGGTTGTCCGTATATACTTCCCAAGAGCTGTAGGATGCCGTGAAGGCTAGGTTGATGAGAATAGATTGACGAGCCAAGGTAACTACAGTATGGACACAGGTCTGAGAGACGTATGCAGATGAGATTAGCCAGGCCAGGATCTTCGAGGCTAGTACTGATGGATAGAGGAGGGCAAGTGCACAGGCACATGGAGCACCGATAGAGGGTACTCAGTTAAAGTTGCAACCAGTGGATCCTATAAAGGCAAAGACTGTAGCTGCCAGGAGATTACCTACTAAGATACTAATGACAGTATAGATGGAGGGGATACAGGTACAAGATACGTAGATAAAGAGTATCCAAGAGCTCAGGCCGATCCAAGCAGACGAGATGCAGATCCAGTTAAGGCGATTCCTCTCCCAGTGGTGGAACTGATATCAGTTGGAATCTTCTGCTTTTAATATGATTGAAATTGTGTACAGTTTTCAATGAGTTTTCTATATCCAGGTTTTGATTATTGATTTTGTTCTCTTCTGTTTGAATGAAACCCACCTCGCAGCTTTCGTTACTGGCGGGCTTTTCTACTGTACGATTTCGCTGCTCTAGACTTGAAATGCACGTGTTTACTTTCATTTCATTCCTTGTACAGCTGAAGGAACCTCGAAGGGTATACATATGGGCTATCGACGGAATAATAAGCATGGCAACGTAGACTACTTCAAGCTGGCGCTTCCAATGGGGAATGAACTCAAAAACTCTCAAATCTACAGCAAAGGGCAAGGGCAGTCAGCCAACATTGAATGATGTATTTCTTATCTGCATCGTCTTCTATGGCAGTCATTTTTCAATGCCAGACATGAAGTGTTGCTGGTCAAATCACACCCACTACAACGGGGACGATGCAGTTTAAAAGTAACGGAAGGACTCCCTGTCCAAAATTGGAAGAGAGACGTGTGTAAATAACGTAGCTTGTACTTCAACAAAAACCATTCCTCTCTCACTTGGGAAATTTTTAATGACAACCTTGAAGCTCACAGTGTTAAACCAACATATGCTACTCCCAGCCAGAGAGCAGAATATATACACCTGCGTCCTCCAAAATAACAAATTAAATTTCAGAATTGCCAACACCCAACAAGCTATAAGACTACAACACCTAAAAATATGTTAAAGGATGCCTAAAAATAGGTTAAAAGGATGCAGCAATAAATCCATGCTAATTACATTGATAGGTGTATATATCTTAGAATTTGGGGTGGATTGTCATTTATGCTTTTCCTAAAGAGGATGAGACAAATTTGTAGTCTCTAGATTGCAAATAAACAATTATAAAAAAAAGAAATATAAAAAATAACTATAATACATGGATAACATAGACAAACCCATTTAACTAAATAAAGTTATAGGTAGCAGGTAGTGGCTAAGGCATGGACAAGAATATATGATTACAACTAAACATGTCGAACAAACAAGAGACAACTTCTTCATGACACTTAAATTGTGACCTATCCATTTTAGACAAATTAAATAACTATACTAATATTCTATAATTATAATATACAAAAAAAATTATACTTTAAACAAAGAAACTTCCTATATGCTCGAGCTTCCTCTTCCAATATCGTGCAGACTATGCAGGAACTCTATTATACAGTTCAGAAAAATACATCCCTCAATCTTCATAAAGTACAACAAAAATTTGAAGAGTCTAACCTGCTAATAATTCTTATATGGATAACCGATTGCACTGAGAATTAGCCAGTGAACACTATAAATCATTATTCGCAATTTTATTTCAATGCCGAACTGCAAGTTTATCTTTTTGTTTTAATCATGGGAACAGCAACCTTCTAAGGGTATATCCAACTGTCTCAAGCCAGGTATACCAGAAACTTGTAATTCAGGTTGGGAGACCCTTTATCCCAGGGGAGAGCTTCTATCCCATAGGTGACCTACCCTTCAAGCCTTGTCACAACGACATTTCAATGCCGAATTGAGAGTTTATCTTTTTGTTTTAATCATGGCCGGAACAGCAACCTCCCAAGGGTATATCCAACCGTCTCAAGCCAGATATATCAGAAACTTGTGACTCAGGTCGGGAGACCCTTTATCCCATAGGTGATCTACCCTTCGAGCCTTGTCACAAGGCCCAATGTTCATGGAGACGAACCAACAATGGAGATAAGGGAACAACCCATGTTGGCAGAAACGCGAACGACAGTCCAGACACCCAACCCGTGACGTTTTGAAGGTCCGAAGCCACCACCAAACTATTCAATTGGAGTCGATTACTCTCTATATTTTTCTTCAAATCAGAAGACTAATAGTCCAAGTAACTTAGAGCCAGGCATCTTCCTGCTCTCCTCCATGGCATAACAATAACCATATAATACCTGCATCGCATTATGCTGACAGTGTTGATTTTTATAGGGAGCGGAACCTAATATGCCAATTGACAATTACAGGACCAGAAACGGCGCTAAAGTCTTAGCGTGGGCTCCAACTTAGTTAATGCTCTGCCCTGTGCCCTCCAACACCAGAAATTCTAAATGAAGCTATCGGACTGGATCACTTATGTTGAAAAATTGCATATTATATACGTGTTGTTTACTTCACAACGGAAACGAAAACCCAGTTCTTGTGGATATATTCATTCTAAAAAATAGACATGCAACTAGAGTGATTGATTGATGGGTAAAATGGTGACAGAAAACATGATTTGCTTCTGACCAGTCGTTAAATGAAATGAAACCATGAAGCGCAGGGTGAAAAGAAGACTCTAGACGTCTCACGTCTTGTCTTTATACTTCCATTAATGTCGATATTGTTACACGCGCATGTTTCTGAGCCACCCTGCAGTAAGTTGCAGAATCCATAAATTTTGGAACGGACCACTAAGCTGAATGTTATGCATATAACTTAATTCTAAATTTTGTCCTGGATAGAACTTAATTTGAAATTTAAATCAAATCCACTTAAATACTTTCTAAGATTTTTTTATACTAACTCTTAATCGTATTTATTATCTTACCATTTTGTTATCGCATAATTTCTTAATATATTTTTTAACAGTTTATATTTTATTTCATATGTCTTTTAAGTCTTTTACCTCACTCTCGTCTTTAGCATAGTTTATATAGTTTGTTCATTTCAACTGTACAATTAATTAAATCAATACATTTTATTAATCAAAATTTTGTTTAATGCATAATGAAAATCATTGTACAAATCATACATTATTATTCATATATTAATATTTTATATAAAATGGATATTAAAATGTTTTATTTAAAAAAAAATTATGTATATTTGACATCGATATCTATTATTATACATATTTTTTCAAATAGTCAGTTAAACTTCAAATTTCGTATTATGTTAGTAAAAGAAAAACAATAAAACTCAAGTAAAAAATTAATCTAGGTACGAATGGTATGTAAAATGAAGGTAAATCACACTATGTACATGAAGTGATATTTCAACCTCAATTGTAAAGGTCATATAATCCTTTTGTCGATGAATGGTATACTCGTCGATCTTTAAAGGTTTATAGCGACGGCTTTAGATTTTGATGTTTAAGTACATCTTGGTAGAAAGTGCCCTAGAAACCAGTATTGTGGATTATATCACCTTTATTTCTGTGTATTTTTGTATTATATCACCTTTATTTCTGGAATATAGTGTGGATTATATCACTTTCTATTCGGGAATAGAAAGTCCCCTAACAACAAGTATTGCGGATGTGGTGAAATGGATGTATGCATGTTTCTCGACAGCCAACTTCGTTGTACTCATAAATGGGCTTCTATCAGATTTTTTCCATGGAAACAGGGGGTTGCAACAGAAATGCCCATTATCCCCGTATCTTTTCATTTTAGCTATGGAAGGACTCAGTAATATGATCAATAAGGTAAAAGATCGAGGACTGTGTTAACTGGTATTAGGGTTGTCAAAACTTTGTTCATCTCGCATTTGTTATTTGTCGACGATGTGCTCCTTTTTGGGGCGGGGACAAAAGAGGAGTGGTTTCAGTTCCATTCGATTTTAAATATTTTTTGTGATGCATCAGGGATGTGTATTAATGCAGCAAAATCCTCTTTTACCTGTAACTGCGATGACTTCTCTATGTCTTCTTACATCTCTGAGTTATTCCCTTTTGAGTAGAAAGACCTTGATGAGGGTCTTAAGACCTTGGTTTCTCCATCAAGCCAAAGTCCTATGTGGTTGTTGATTGGAACTAGATGACACGGAAGGTTTCCAGGATGATAAATTCTTGGGCTTCGAGGTGGTTGACTTTCGTGGGTAGGCTCATTTTGATTCAATCTGTGTTGCAATGTATCTCGGTTTATTGGTTTAATTTATTTGATGTTCCTGTGGGTGTGCTTGAAATATTGAGACAGATTATCTTTTGTTTTTTGTGGGGTGATCGGCTGGGGACTCATAAATTTCATCTAGCCAACTGGAAGAGCTTGTCCCGTCCGCGACATCTGGGAGGGGATTGTTCTTGTGTTCCTACTAGTTAGAAGATTTCTTGGAATTACCTTTGTTTTTCTTCTTACCGCTGGATTTCTAAGATGAAGCAGATTGGACTAAATTCACCTTTGTAGTGGAAGAAGGACTGGGTGAATGGTTGGTGTTATTACTAACCTGTGACAGGGTTGAGGTTGAAAGCATGTGGCTTTGTGATCCAACCAATTGACTATTAGGCTGGGTATGAACGAAACCAATGATGCCATTGGCTTGTGATCCCATAGGGGGTTTCGTTGGGTCATGTGTGGGGCGATGGGCATTGGGGATTATGTTTTATAAAGTGCTAGATTGAGCCTAGACTAAGCCTAAGTACTGCGCATGTGCAATGTCTAGTTCATCGGTAACCGGCTCGCCCATAGAGACATATTTTTCTATGATAGGAAACAATAATTTGGTAAACCAATAGGCCAATAATTGATCCCGAATGGGAGCCTTAATGATCCAACGTCTTCTCCTCCATTCATGAATATGATCGGAAATATGAGTGGAGGTATATTTTCGGAGTGAGGTTAAGACTCATCCGTGTTGGTTTCATATTGAATTGGTAATTGGAAATGTGTAAGAAAATCCATAGCCAAGGATCGAAAGTCAGAAAAAGAGTGTGATGGTAATTCGATGTACCATTTGGCAGCTGTGACGGTGGGGGTTCATTGAAATAGCCTCAAACGGATAGAATCATCCATTAATGAGTCTGAGGAACACCACAAATGATATGTCATTACGTCATTTTTGGGATCCTCGTCGGGTTTGTCATCAAAATTGGTCTGTTAGATGGCACTTTCATAGGAATGGGTGGCCAATTCATGCCATGTTGAAAGGGATCGTTGGTCAAACGTGACATATCTGGAAGATCTAAAGTAGCCAGAAATGGTAACTATTGGTTTGGCTGCGGGTACTAGTAATACTGGTAAGGCAGTTTGTAATATCCCGATTTTGACCCTATTGCATTAAAATTGTAAATGATGTAAATATTGTTATTTAATCATGGTGAGGAGCTCAAGGCCAAGGCCCCGCCATCGATTTAGCTTAGTATGTATTGGCAATTAAAAATAGATGCCTATGGTTCTTGTGTTGGACATGCACAATGTAAATTAAGACATCATGTAAATATGAATTTTAATGAAATACCCACAACTAGCTATGCAATGCAACAAAGAGATGGGGCATGATTTCATAAGGAATAGGGAGGGGCAATTATTCAAACCCTTGAGCCAATAGTGTTAAGCCAATTTCATTGAGAAAACCCATAAATCCCAACTACCCATTTTGACTTATGCACCCAATCATTTAATTCTTCCAAGAGTTGGTTCAGACAGTTAATGCCTTGGGAATGAAGAGGTATGGCAGCCAATTTCATGCATGGGCAAGCCATCAACCTGGGAATTCGTATTTTTGCTTCTTGGGCAAGAAAACACCCACGAAATGGTGCCCAAAGCCATCTTTCACCCATGGACTTTGCTCTCTCACGTAGTCTGAGCTAGCTGGGATTTTCCCATCACATTTTTCATCATTTTCCTGCATTTTCCATGCCTACGAACTCGTTTTTGTATTGCACAATGGGTGGGAAGAAGGGAGTCACGATTTTGGAGTTTATGGAGGCCTTTTTTGTCCCTTGAATGCCCATAAACATTTTTCTGAAAATGATTTTCTCTCCCAGGGTTGTTTTCCCCTTCTCCCATTTCGTTTTGGCTGCCCACATTTTTCTGAACTGGTAGAAACCCCATTTTGGGCATCCCACTATAAATACGCTTTTCTACATGCCCAACACTTGTGATTTTGCTGTTATGTGCATCCTTGTTTTGGTTTGAACCTGTGAGCAAGAAATTTGGAGTGGTAGTGGACAGAATCTAGTTGATAAACCTAGTGAGGGGAGTAACCTCTTAGAAAGATCAAAAAGGATGGCTACTCTTCTATGCATGCCTTGGACAACTCTAGATTGGAAGGTATGGCCTAAGGGACTTTGTATTGGTGAAGGGAATACTTCCTTGAGTGGGGTGTGTAGGCATTGTGGGTGCCAAGATAGATAGACCTTGTAGAGGTATCCCTGGCTCTATGCTTGAGCTCACTAGCTTAGCAATCATTTCCTCCCTTTTCCTTAGTAGCCTGATAAACCCAACTGTGGATTAGATTGGCTGATTTTGGTGTATCTTGGCAATGTGTGAGTCTGTTGTTCCCTTTTCCTTGTAGAAATCATGCCCAACTCGGGGGTGGCAATTGTGTTGAGAGATTTATGAACACAATTGGCCTATGGTTGGGTGGAACGTTGCAGCAGCATAGCTAGTTGCTCGAGACTACTCTGTTTTAAGATAAGTACTCTCTTATGTCAAATTCTGCAATGTATTTATTTAATGACTGTCATGAAAAAGTTGAATGTATGTTAAATATGTAGATCATTTTAATTCCGCTGTGTTTAATTACTATATCCATATGTACATGTCTTTTATGATCAATGAGTTTTACTTAATGGATATGGGGATAGATGCCTGGATTTAGTGTCATGTTCTCTCCCTGGCTCAGTCTGATGGGAGGGGACTTGACACAGTTGAGTACCACTAGGACCGTAGATCGATTGATCGTAAGGTCCTCCCATAAAGGGTTGGCCATATGGTGGGGGTCCTCCCTCGCTAGGAGGTGGACCGGATGGAGGTCCTCCTCCCCCATAAGGGGGTCCTCCAAGGAGGGGGTTGTCTTAATGGTGGGGGTGGAGGTGGTACAGGTGGTGGAGGTGGAGGTGGGACTTGTGGTGGGGGTGGTGGTGGGGAAGGGGGAGGGCCACTAGTTGGGGGTCCAGCCGGTATAAAGGTTTGTTGAATCCATGGGGTTTTGTGTTTCTTGGGTAAGGTATTCTAGGGTAAAGGTTTCATAGAGCGATTTGATAGGTTTAACTGATTGTCGTATTTTGATTACTTGGGTATCTATATCGCCATGTGGGTGGAGACCATACTGATGGTCCCCATGCATTATGTTCCCATGAAGGTTGTCCCATGATTGGAGGTGGACCTCCAAACGTACTATAAGCCATAAACGAAGGTTTTCCACCACTTTTATTTTGTCCATGAACTAGAAGTTTCCCCTCAGTTAGATTTTGTGCACTGACTAGGGGTTTCCCCCTAGTTAGATTTTTTCTGCCAACCGAAGTTCACCTAGTAATTATTTTTTACCACTAAACATAGGTTTCCCTGTGTCCATATTTTGACCACCAACTAGAGGGTGGCCTCCAATCAAATTTTCTGTTGGAGGTTGTGTTCCAATGATGAAGTTAACAGCGGCTGAAGGTTCCCCCCTATTTGTTGGGGTCAAAAGAGGTCTATAATTGACCAATTGATTTTGACGTGCACTAGGCAGGAAAGATGGTTGTCCTGGTTCATAGGGGGTCATATTAGGCACATACATTCTTGGTGAAGGGAGAGTATAAGAATGAATAGGAGAGTGGTGTTCGGAATTCGTTACTTCCGAAGTGGATTGGGAAGGGAAACTATGGATCCATACCCATTCTCCAAGTGTCTGTAAGCGAGCCATGGTATCTTGAAGTGGTCCAGAAAAATCTACTTTCGGGACAAGTCTGGTAGGGTGCGGATGCGGTGGTATCTCCACAGCCGGTGGTGAACCAAATTGGAAATAACGTGTCCTAAGGAGGTCCCCCAAAATGAAGTTGTCGGAGCGAAAACAGTTGCTATTGGGTCGTCTGGAGGTCGAGTGAATATCCAATCGATAGCACCAGGGTGAACTTCAAGCGAGTGATGGAAAGATGTGTCATGTGAAGGAGGGTGTTCCACGAAAAATGGTCCCATAGGATTAGTGATGGGCAGATTTACATGAGGATAAAAGTCCCCTCTTGATTCAATGTTCGGAATACCTTCTTTGTTTGAACCAGTTTTAGTGGGTTGGTCCATATCTGCTCTTGTGTTTCCTTCCTCGCTGAGGGGATATTTAGGTGGAAATTTTTGTATCCTACAGGATCTCCTTAAGGGTTGTTCAGCCAGGACGGTTGATGAAAGTCTCCTCCTAAGATTCTTCTAAAGAAATACACACCTCAAATCTTACTCAAGTTAAAGGCACAAGAAAAATTATATGATAGGTGGGATGAAGAGCTAGAACCTCACAAAAGTCTCAAGGCATCACAACTCGCAATATACTATAGGATCCAATGGTAATACTTAGTCTAATATTTCGGAGCACTAACCAGGGAGGATTAAGACTGTACCCCTAACCGTATTACCCCACTACCTGGAAGTACATGCGTAGTAGCTCCTCAAGTGGTGTTCACGATGTATGATAAACCAACGTCACGCACAAAAACCTATTATGATAAATCTATAAAACCCCATATCTTTAATGAGGGTGATTTGGTTTTGACGTATGACCAAAAACATGAAAAACTAGGGTCAGGTAAACTTGAATCCATGTGGCATGGACCAGACATTGTAAAGTGTATTTTGAAAAAAGAAGCATATGATTTTGTTGATTACAACAGAATACCCTTAGGGGGGCCTCGAAATGGGCTCTACCTAAGATGGTACTATGCTTAGGTCATCCTACATCAGTATTCTATATATATTGTACATAACGTATGTTTGATTTGGTGTGACACTTTCCTTTTAGTGTGTTAGGGTCTCATTCCAATTATAACTACTTATACCATGTTCTTCCGGGATGGACAGATGGAAACCTGTTATGTATTCATGGATGGTGCTAGTCGGCACACCTAAAACCTTGCTTCTAGCCTGGATATTTTATTCCCCTACTGATGAATTGATTAGTTCAGGTGGAGTTTTCTTGGGTTATGCAATTAATAATACTGCCAAATACCATGCGGTGATTGGATTATTAACCAATGCTTCCTCCCATGGAGTGAGCCATATTGTTTTTCACATAGACTCCCAACTTAAAGGTTTTCACTTGAACCGAGTCTATGCCATATGTGACCCTACATTACTTCTTCTGTTTCGGAAAGTACGTCTCCTGGAAGCATCTTTTGAGTTTGTGCAATACCAACATATCTCGAGGCGTATGAAAACAGTTGCAGATTCATTAGATTACTTTATATTAGATTGGAACATTGCACGTTTTTAATCATTTCATTAAAAATGTATAATTGGCACAACATGTAAATTATCCATCAGTACATAAGCAACATACATGAGACCCACATTCATCATAAAGATACATTGTATAAATCACTAGGTAATGTTTTATATAAAAGTTTCATGAATGGTATTGAGACAAAAATCTAAAGCTCATAGCTTTCAGTATATCATCATGACAAAATATGAATCCCGTGGCTTTCAGTACATCACTGCATATACATGCTATCACTAGTGGTGCTCATGATAACATATGATGGTCCTTTCCACCCTGCGGAGTATCCGACCAAAACGACCGAAAACACCATCTATATGGCACGGATAGTTTTGTGGCAAGTCATCCATGGAGATATTAGGAATGTCCATGGTAAGTCACTGGAGGTTATGCTCGATCTCGTCAAGATCCTCTACATCTTCTCAGTTAACTGTTGTTATCTCCCTGACTACTCCTCTTCTTTTGATAGGCGGAGATCCAACTGGTCTCGAAGGCCCAACATCTGTAAATAATTACATGAGGTATCAGTACAACAAAAAAATTAAAAATAATAAAATGCATAAAAATTAAAAAACAAAAGATTTTTCTTCTCACCTAGTTCACCTTAGTGCTCTCCCATTGAAAGTGCTAAGTTCGGATCCCCTTGTAAATTTTCTCTTGCATATGCATAGTCTTCTACCATAAGTAGTTGAATACGTAACCATCTTAAGAAGGTAGGCCCATAATTGATCATAGGCCCACCACCACCATGCCGAGCCATCACCTCAAGCCATCTCAGAATGCGTGGATCTTGTTGCTCGAGGACACTAATATCTACCTGCGAACGAATAAGAGGGACCCTCTCTAGGAAGAAGGAGACCACAATCGATCCATAGCCAAACTGTTTGAGTTTCCCTCTTCTACATTTTTTCAATTGTTCTTTCAGGTTTTCTAGGAGAACCTCACACCAGTTGATCAATACTGTGGGAGCCATGCACTCTATGGCATAAAGCATGTAGTATCTTGTATCCTAATGTGGGGCCCTGCTTCCCGCTACTCTTTCAATGGTGAATAGGAAATTCCTTAAAGGACAGTCTCGAACTCTCTTGATGGGAATCTTCCCACCTAACATCTTGGTCCCATAAGTATAAAATTGTGCAATCAAGTCCTCAGTAGTCCCATCACCAACTCTAGGACCGGAGAGTGTCACTGGAGCCCCACGTCTTTGCAAGCCTGTCAAGAAGTAGATGTATTCCACATCCAATGTAACGATATGCGTCCCCACTTGGAAATACTACTGATCAGGGTCCCATGTCCGAACCAAGTAGTCCAAGAATTGAAGTTGGGCTCTCATTCCTTGCACTTGGAAGAATTTTAGAAACCCACATTCTCTTAAACCGTTCACTGAATTAGGCTCATTTTCCACTTGGAAATCTTCCAATTCATGTTCCCTCTCCTTCCATTGCACCATTTTCATGGATGAACCCTGCATAAACATCAAATAAAAGATTATTAAGATGATTTCATGGCAATAGAATTCTTTTTCTTGTGTGAATTTTTATTTTTTTGGGGCCAGTTTGCGCCGATGCACCCCACCTTCAGGCACAAGGAGTCACTGATGCACTTTTCCCATTTGGGATGCGCGTCACTACTCGATTGACACACTTTCCAAAAGGGAGAAGTGCGTCACACTGGGTGCACACTGTCTCCCTACAAAATGGCCCTCAAAACCACCTAAATGTGCATAAAAAACAAAAATTCAACCATGAAATTGAAGGGTAGGAAGAGAGTGATTACCTGGACCTGACGAAATGCAGAATGGTTGATTGATGCTCCCATAAAATCCACCACAAGTTTGAGCTAAAAAGTTTTTTTTACTCACTCCCAACTTGGTAAAAACAAAATGGTAAAAAAATTTCAATTTTTACCCCTTTTATACATGTGAAATAGATTTTTTTAATATTTTATTTCATTTTTTCCTAATTTATTTTTACTAAGTCAATTATATTTTAATGTTTTAAGTCCTATAATAGTTCTAATACTTGTTGTGAAGCTTACAGGTGAAAATTGATGAATTTTGGCTATGATGGAGATAATTTTTTACTTTTTCATGTTCCTTATCAAATATGAAAAAGCTTCCAAGTGCTTTTCATACCATTATCGTGCTCGTTAAAACTAAGTACAAAAGGTGTTGATCTTGGTCCTTGTTCTTTCTTGTGCTCATAAATACATGAGAATAAGTTACCGTGTATACTTGTATCTCTTTTTCAGGCACGTAAAGCTATTACAAAAAATGAACTCTTGTTGTGTTTTCTTTAAGCTCCTTTCAGACTCCCAAAATATGAAAAGATCTCCACGTGAATTTGTCTCTTTCACGCTTGTAAAAGGATGTGAAACATCGTCTATCTAATTGTAATTTATCTCTTTTTTGGACAGTTTAAACTATTTATGGAGAAGGAACCACCCTAGAGTTTTCTTTATATTTTTTCAGACTCTCTAAATATGAAAAATCACTGATTTTTCCTTCTCTAGACACATAAAACCAAACATTGAAGAACCCTTTCGGGAACGAACATCTCCTTCCTCAGGTTCGTAAAACATATGAGGTTGGACTCATCCAAAAGATGAGCTACAACAAGCATTTGTTACCCTCTTCCAGCTCGTTAAAAAGCAAAGAGGCACTCGTCAATCATGATGGGGAAATTAAAGGAAAAAGAATGTATTTGCATTTGTATTAGTAGCATCTTATAGTCTCCCTTGAACATGGCACTTGTTTTCATTTCATTCAAATAACTTGGGTAATAAGCTTGTTCTCAAGTCCAACCACTTCCATGAGTTTTCTGATCCTTTGGGTCATCTGAAGAATGCATCAATCATTTGTTGTATTAGGTCTTAGAATATATCTCGTCATGTCAATACTACCAATTCATTCCATTCCATATTCAAGGGAAGTCTATTTTTCAGTCAACCTCTGCAGTCATTTTACCTTCCTTTGTGTCAGTCACCTCTGAGTCAGTCTCAAATATCACTCTACAGTCCGATCTACTTAAAAATATCTTTGATCTTGTTTTGTGTCGATGATGGGGGAAACATCATGGCCCTCCTTCGATGATTTTATCCTTGTCGACTTCAACACATCATCTGAGGATTAGACCTAGAAACTAGTTGAGTGCCTTATACTTGCATGCCTTAATGGTAGGTTACCTCGCTTTCAGCAGTAGATTCACATCATTGACCTTTGACTGGAAGATTCCACCGAGTGTTCAACTTCAACTCATTAATTCACATTAGGAGGAATGTACTAGAGTACCTTGGGATTCATTGACATCAATGATGATTCCCCTCACACTTGTTAATGGTATACCTCAATGATCGGTAATAAAGTGAATTATACCATCTTTGACTTCAAGACATTTATTCGCATGGTTAGAATTGTACTTTTTCAGGTTCGGAATGAAGACCCTGGGATAATTTTCTTATGTATCTTACCCAAGTTGCGATGGATATTTTTTGAGTAGGTTCCCACATAGACATCATGATGGAACCATTATTTTGTCACATAGATCCACATTGTATTGGTCCGTGGCTATGTTCATTTTGTCTCATAGATCCACTGTGTATCTTCTCGTGGCTATGATCTGGTCTTATCATGGATGTATGGATCCATGTTATTATTTTTAGTGGCCATACTTTTATTCATTGTTTTCATGGATCTGCAGTGTCATGGTCAACATCCATGCTATGAGTCATTTGAGACACATATCTTAGAGTTAGTGGTACTATAGAAGTCCTTGTTCAACATTTCAACCGTTGATATTTTTCCTTAAACTTGCATACATCAAAGCATTTCACCTATCATATTTCTATAGATTCATGCTTTTGGGGGGAATCCGTTACACGAAAATATTTTCATCATGAGATGTGTACCCTTGCTTTGTCCTAATTCCTGAAGAATTGATGCCAAATTTCCTGAAAATAAGGATTTTCATGCATTTTTCCTCATGTTGTGACACCGACGCACTCTACACATTCAGAAGTAGCATTAGACCTATGGTGACACACTCTTCCCATTGGAAAAGTGCATCACTGACCCTGCTTTCCTTCAATCAACATGCATCACCCCCTCCCTGACATAGGTTTCTAGTTAGCAAGGTGCGTCATTGTCTGTTAGAGAATAAAAAGAGAAGCTTCAAGCACCTTCTATAACAAATCCCTTCTTGGAGGCCTATTTGAATAGATAGGTGAAGTTGGCAGTCAATCCCCTAACTCCTTGGAATGATCCCTTAGTCTTTTCCATCAAATATTCAACTCCTTCTATCCTCTTTTGCATATATATACAACCTTCCTCTTCATGATTATCATCTAGAGGATGAATTGGAGCACCCAAATGCTGGAAAAAATATGCTAGAGTTGAAATCCCTTCATCCATTAGAGATAAGGTTGGATCTTTGGGGAAAAAAGTTATTTGGAAGAAGTTGCAATGGCAAGGCTTAGGTTGTAATCTCTCCCTTTCTATTTTCATCTTATACAGTAATATACATGATTTTTCAATAAATATTTGTTCATGTTAGATCTTTAGAACTTCTTTCCTTAACCACTTGTTTAGATTAGTTTATATCACATATTTCTTTCACTCTTGTTTCCATTTGTTTGTGCTGTGTTGTTTTGCAGCTGGGAGATCAAGATCTGCATAAAACAAAGAGAAACAACTGTAGATACAAAGTAAGCAATCCTTTGCATTCTTTGTGATTGGATTAATCTAGGAAAGACATTTATATCCCGTCGTGTTTTGTTCTAGATCTAAACCATTTAGACTAGGGACTTTGGTTTTTGTCTGCATTAACCGAAAGATCCACCAACACACATGCGATAATCCAATTAGTCACCAATAGGGGGATACCAATCTATAGCAAGAGAAGTCTTAAAAATACCCAATTAACCCTGTCATTGACTTTGACAAGGTCCATCTTAAGAATAAGTCACTAGTAGATTTGAACCCAAAATCCGACAAGCAAATCTGACGACCTCCGACGAAATAGACTGTGTCATCGAATTTTTCTTTGAAAATTACTTTTTTTTGTTTTTTTTCTATAAATTTCAAGAGGTGTCCATCGGATATCCGACGTAATTTTGAATATCCGACGAGGCTGGCAGGCTATCCGACGGCTCTGCTAATAGCCGACGCTTTGGATGTCGGATAACCGACTTCATTTTGAACCTGAAGAGGTCGGATATCCGATGGCTTTTTTCCCAATGGTCACTAGATTAGTGTCGTCGGATATCCAACGTAGGTTTGACTTTTTTACTTTTACAATTTATAAATATCGAACCATTCTGATATGTTTTCCATACCAACGACGGTTTGTGGATGTTCTTTTTGTTCGAAGGACTGTTTTTCGTTGTTTTTGTTATTCAAGTGAGTAAAGTACTCTGGAGCTTCATTTTCTAAGATCGATAATCTTCATTTAAGCTATTTACGAGAAAATGTCAACTATGAATATTCCTGATCCAGACGAACAAAATCAACAATTACTTACTGGATTGTGGGAAGGAGTTGAAAGAAGGGGTGATGGTAAATGCTATTGTCCATGTAATCAATGTAGAGGCTTTAAGAGGAGAAGAATTATTATCACAACAACCACAAAACATTGTACGGAGCATGGGCATGCCGAGGGGTCACATGAATACCATCCATTTGTAAGTTTGCATTATATATGTTTTTATTTTGATTGCTTTTGTAAATTTATGTATTATTGTAATATTTCTTATTTTTAACCAACAGTACAATTGGTTGTTGTTCTTTTCATCCCAACAATACAATTGGTCGTTGTTCTTTTCATCCCAACAGTACAAAATTTGTTAAATTTTTAATGTATCACATCAATTTTTACATTTTGCATTTGAATTTCTTATATTAACTTTTATCTATTGATTGTTTCATGTAATTATAAAGGAAAGACATCCTACGGCATATCATCCGGATCAACAAGTGCTTCCAGAACAAGTACAGGAGGAACATGGAGCTATGAATATTAATGGAGAACAAGTTAATGATCACATTGAAGAAGATGATCATACTGATAACATAGTTGAAGATGATGTTACAAATACTTTGATCCATGATTCATTTAATGTTGGAATGGATGATGATGATGATCATGAAAATGATGAACATTTTGATGATATTCATGATATACCTCTTTTTGACAAGGCATACGAACCCCTTTATGACGGCTTCAAGACAAATATTCTCTCTGCTATATTGTTGGTAATGAACTTGAAGGTTATGAATGGTCTTTCAAACATATCAGTTACATGAATGTTAAGGTATGTAATATATTCCTTCTTGAAGTATGAGGAGGAAGGGTGCATATTTTCCTTATCTTCCCTAGTAGCCAATTGGCTATAGGAGGTAGTTAAGAATGGTCAACATATACCAAGATCATGATGATGGCAATGATTATGTAACAAACATTAAAAAAAACATTCTATATATAACAATTAGATAATAATTAAAAAAACGTTATATATATAACATTATATATAACAATTAAAAAAAAACATTATATATAACCAAAAAAACCAATTAAAATTAAAAAGATGAATATATAATAAATAAAATTAAAAAATGAATAAATAAAATTACAACATAAATACATAATAATGGTTTTTTTAATTTGTTTTTAATTAAATATATATATAACAATTAAATTTTAATTGTTATATATATTTAATTAAAAACAAATTAAAAAAACCAAAAAACAAACATTATATAACATATATATTGAACAAATAGAAAGTCGGCCATATGCATTTCATAAACATGCGATTTGGAGTGACCTCGATTTGGAGTGACCTGCGATTTGGAGTGACCTACGATTTGGAGTGACCTCGATTTGGAGTGAGCCTCGATTTGCACCTGTGCCTCTGTGATTTGGACCTGCTATCGATTTGGATTGGACTGTTCGATTGTGGGAGAGGCGGTTTGTCATTGTGGTAGGGGAGAGGGAGTGACCCAACGACCAAGCAGTGGGAGTGACCCAACGAGCAAGCATTGGGAGAGGAGGTTTGGATTCCAAGCAAATAAATTATAAGAGGAGCCAGAAATGCCTCCCACGTCTGTGAGTACCAAGCCCTAAATTGTTTTGCTTTGAAAAATTTAAAAATTTGGTAGAAAATCACTGTGGTTTCATTGCCAATTCGATCTTCTAAGAGGGTTTCATTGCTAATTCAATCTACATTCGGGTATTTTTATCTTATTGCATCTACTATTTTTTTTAGTTTGATGGGTGAACCCTCACCTCTTTGTAGTGAATTGAAAATGATGGCCTTAATATCTCATAGCAAAAAGAATGTAGTGACTTTTTCTTATTTCTTTGCGTTTTGATTCTGGAAGGGCCTTCATCAGAATGAGAATACTTTGGTTGGAGAACATGGGCTTGTTGTCCTCGGGCAGAGGAATCAATGTTCAACCTTCGTTGAAGCCGAGCACTATGACCAATATCATGAAATAGATGTATTAGATCAAAAAGTTGAGGTTCTTGCATTGGACTCCCTATTTTATCATGAATGGGGGGGGCGGGGGCTATTACTAATGACCCCGATAAAGTAGATTTACCAAGCTCTCACTGTGACTGAGTACTTGTATTCACACATGCTCAAGTTAAGGTTTCCATTATTGCATTAAAGCACCAATCCGAGCTAATAGCAAATAATAATAGGCCGGGCAGAAACTTGCACTCATTCCTCTTTTCATAGGGGGGTAGGTAGGAGAGGGAACACCTATTTGTATTGACTGAATCTAAACCTCCATAGGAAGCTAAGGCTAGACTGGAAATAACTACTTTTAATAAGCTACCCATAGACCTATATCGTGCTTTTTAAAAGCCCCTTATGAATGAAGCAGCAATTGGGTCAAATTATTATATTTAACATGCGCAACATTCCAAACAGATGATTGCCTATGTTGATTCAAAATAAGATCCATATAGTGTCCAATAGAAGTTGGCAAGTGATCATCAATTTCATTTGCATGCGCATCCAAATCAGTTGTGACACTGCTGGAAATATTGCCATCATCTTTCTTTAGCAGCGCCTTTGAATCCTCAGTAAGTGCAACTTGCCATAGTATTTCTTGATGTATCATCCTAATATCAAGAAGCACATCCTTGCTATCATTTCCAAAATCCGCCGTTAATGCTACCAACCATCGATTCTCTTTAGTATCATCAGCTAGAAAGACAAAAAATTGTACCACAAACAAGCACCAAAATACTTTCCAATTCAGTCCATCTTTTGCAGCTAATAAATTAGTCCCTGCAACATGATCCAAAACATTTAATGTAGTCTTGAGATGTTCCTTCAGATGAGCACAAAATACCCTTGCAAAGGCAACTAAGTGTTGTTGTGTGAATGCTTTGCAAACTGCAACCATGTGCACATCTACAAACATCCCTTTTGAAGATAGTGGAATACTTGGAAGAGTCAAGAACCTCATAAGGGATTCAATGCCCTTTTTCTCAACAAATATTCTACAAGTTTCAGGATTTTCCATTGCCAGATGCACAAACACCATGGCATGTGAAATGCTTAATTTTAGAAAGCGTTCATTACTCATATTTTCAAGAGACAATCCACTAGTTCCAACCCCGTCATTATGCTTATCTTCAGAATCAGTATCCATAGGAACAAGACTATCCAAATTGTCTTTGGCCTCTACTCTGAGCCTATGGGCCTTGCTGGGGCATACATTGTTGATCCCTGGTGGCTATCAGCTATTGCAGAAAGGGTTTATTGAAAAATATATCTGATTATAAGGAAGGTCTAAACCAGCATTACTGATGCTAGTTGTTAGTTCTATTTAACTTGTTCATTACTTTATTAATGTTGTTATTTATTGTCGTTTTCTACTTCAAATTTAACACAGGGACCTTTGGGAGTGTTAAAGTTGAAAGAGATGAAAATTATGTTTAAATTTATATTACCTTGTCACAATTATACTATTTTGTTTCTAGCATTGATTTAGGAATTTATTTATGCATTAAAGTATAAATATTTTAATTTTCTACTCCAAACCCTAAGCTAACCCAATTTTCAATTCATACAACAAGCTGTAGCCTCTCCTGAGTAGACCTCGGTCCCAAAACAGTCCCGAAGTAGTAATTTTTGTAAACTAAAATCACCATACTTTGAACTTTCCTCAAGTCTTGGCATGGAAGTAGCCTCCATCTCCGATTTTGAAATGAATGCCTCAGCCTCCACCAAATTAAATGAATGCCACAAAAATGTGTTGTGAATTGGAGGGATGTTAAGTTAACCAACCAAACCGTGAATGCAAAAAGCAAGACTTAAGGCCATCCACATTGTAGTTTTGAAGGTTCCCTGTGTTATTAGTGAAGTAGCAGTGAATCCAGATATGACTTGGAGTTTTTTTCATGGGGCCTGTCAAGGCTCCATAGAGTAGTGCAAGATCAGGTTTTCTCTATATATCTCCGATAACCATTTCTTCATAGATAAATCCTACTTGGGGGCTAGGAAAAACAATATGGGTGAGTTCAATTTGCTCTTCTATGTTTTGAAATTTGTTGCAGAATTGGGTCTCACCCAGATTCAAGTCATACGGTCTGCGTGTTAAATAACTCAGCAACAAATTAAAGATAAATCTAGTATGGATGTCAACCAAATCATCATCCTCTTTAAATTTCCCTGTCTCTATAAATTATATTGCCCTGATATGTGAAGGATTAGGTTGATAACTATACTACGGCTAAAAATTGCCCTGTCTATAAATTGACATATCCTTCCATGTAGATTATAAAAATTGCAATTAGGTCAAGTTCTCCTTAGATTATATGAGTTTTAAAAGTAAGATTAATTGGCCCCATCCCATTATGAAGTAGAAGTATGTGAGAGATCCTATAACACGATTAGCATCATGATATAATCAAAATCGAAGTTCCGTTTTCCGTCGAGGCTGCTTGAAGATGATAATTTCCAGAAAGTGGCCCCAGGGTACAAAGTAACGAAACATTTGACGGATTGGAAACATATATATATATATATATATATATATAAGGAACAAAATTATATAGGCCTAAAATTGCGGTTGGTGCCATTATGGTCAAATTTAAATCAATTTGTAAGCCACCTCGACAGAAAATGGAACTTCGATTTTCCTTACCCATTTTTGTTGTTCTGGTTTAGGAAGTATTTCAGGCTATTATGGTTTGTTTTAAAGTCTTCATCTTCTTAAAATGATACGAACCGTTACACCAAAACCTCAAGATGTTAGTGAAGGCCGCCCACTAGGATCTTAACATCCCACCACGCTCCGCAGTCCAGACTCTGGGCTGGATGTGCGCCCGTACAGTGGTGTCCCCTTTGCGTCGTACGATCCCCGGAAGAACACTGCAATGCCGATGTTGCCACCCACTCTGTGACTTGAACCTAGGTGGAGGCTCTGATACCAGATGATACGAACCGTTACACCAAAACCTCGAGATGTTAGTGAAGGCCGGCCACTAGGATCTTAACATAAAATTGGCTTTCATTGTATCATTCATCAAGGTTAGTAAATTCATAAAAGGTAAGCATGCATCATCATACTTCAGACTTCAATCAAACCATCATGACTTGGATTGTGGCAATTTTAGTCTTCGACTAGGGTAGTACTATAGCAACTTTAACACTTAGAATATTGTAGCTTGGGGGAATTCATGTCAAGGTACTCAATGCAAGTTAAAGGGGAAATGATTAGTATTGCTCATGATGTAAAAGTAAAGGATGTATTGCTCATGATTAGGATACTCTTGTATTTATAGTCATAAAAAAACAAGTTGTGGTATAGCTTCCCCAGTTGTGGTTACTGTTTTTCTATTAAGCTCATGAAGATTTATATGAAGTTTATTGTTTCTACTATCCTTGTGTTTTTGTGAAGAATGATTGAAGAATGTTATAAGTGTTCCTAGAGAATTATGAACATGGATATGTACAATTCCTTATATTTATTATCACTTTGTTTTATGTGATGAATTCATTTGCATGACTTGAGTATATCTGAAGCTCTCCTTGAGGTCCCATGAATGAACTTGAACACTTGTTGCATTCATTTAATTTGAAAGAGTAGTTATAGTTTGAAAGAACTCTCTCCTTACCTTAGCTAGCATTCATTGAAATGAAAGGCTTATTTTATTCATATGCATTTGCATGGTTTGAGTCAGTCATCACACCATGAGTTTCACTTCCATCACCCGATTGAGTAATACAACCACTAAAATTTACACCCGCTAACTAAACACACCATAACCTCACTTGAGGAAATCAAAATAATTTGGTTGTCAGGTAGGACACCGAGGATAAGCATCCAAATAATTCCCCCTTTTCATTATCATTTGAGACATAGTTGTTATCCTCTAGGGAACCAAAATCCTCTAGTATTTGTTGACATGGTCATACACCAGTTTGTGGAGGGGCCTCCTGTTGTTTCAGGGGTTAAACCGCCATGAGATCGAGAACCAGACGGACTATGTGGAATGCCGCACTCCACTTAGCCCTAAGGCAACATCGATCATTGTCTTCCTTGTATTCTCTGGCCACCATACTGGTGATACAAGGGTGATAAGGCAGAAGTGCCGAAAGCCTTTTCCGACATGTCATGAATGAGGTAGCTTAGTGGCTTTTCTACTAGGGCTCTTTTACCCAGGATCCCTTTTGGTAGAGGGATATCCTTCAAATTTGGTCTCTCACTTCATATTGTTCGACTTGGATTTCATCACCTTGCGAAGGATACGATTTATCGAGGTCTCCAGCTCCTAGTTAGGAAGTTTGCTTTCATTTTCACCTTTTTAGTGCTACTTGTTGGCATTCTGGCCACTTTTTTTTTAGTTCGCTTACTGTGACATCGGTCCCAGTATAGTTTTTTGAGCTTTTTTTTTTGTCCTGCGAGCCTTGTCTTTTCATAGCTCCCCTTCTACGCATTCGGTTTCTTTAGGGTTTTTGAGTTCATACACGGTAGTTACCAATACTTATTTGATGATGTGTGATGTCCTCTTCTCCTAGGTCTTCGAGATGGTTGAGTTAGATGGTATTCTAAAGGGGTTGAACACCCCTTCATGGAGCCACTAACGTTTGACCGTAGGAGTAATCTAGAGGACCACGTGATCACATCACCCGTGTGGAATTTTCCGTTTACTGTGATGATGGTCTTTCAAGTTATATGGAACAATCGTACATTTGAGAGAGAGATGAATGGTTGTACCCCACCTTGGTCGATTGTCTTATGGTCCTTTCATTTTGTCGATAATATTTTTGTGGTACCTTGCCTTTTACCTTTTGGGTATTTTACTAATATTGGGATATCTTATGATTTGTACCACCTTTTATGTTTTAGGTCTTGTGGGTACTATGGTAGTTTGTCCACATTTGAGGTACACCCACTTTCTCCAAATTGTTATGTGTCTTTATACCCACTTCTTACCACCCTCCTGACCTTAGTTTGGAAGATTGCATGCTATCATACCTTTTGGTGGTACTATTTGAGTTACAAGAGGTAGTTACAAGGAGATATTGCATATATGAGGTAGTTACAAGGAGATATTGCATATATGAGGTAGTTACAAGGAGATATTGCATATATGAGGTAGTTACAAGGAGACATTGCATATATTGATTTGTACCGCCTTTTATGTTTTTGGTCTTCTGGTTATAACTATGGTAGTTTGTCCACGTTTGAGGTAGTGTACACCCCCTTAGTCCCAAGGGTTGTTTTCTTTACACCCATTCTTTTTTTTTTGACTTGTACCTTACTGGTTGGTCTTTGTACTGAGCCTTTTTACTATCACTGAATTTCTTTGATTGAATGTACCATAGCGCAGTCATCTCTTTCTCTCTGGTTTGTACTAGCCCTATGATAGGGTCACTTGGTTCCTAGAGTTGACTGGCCTCTAAGAGACATAGTCATTTCTGAAAGTAACTCTTTTGAGTATATTACAGGAAACATCTACACTAAGGTAATCAAATATGTGGTAAATAGTTTTCATTAAGTATCTAGGACTTGTATCATTAGAGGAGATCCTACACTGTGTATGTGTAGTGTTTCATGGGTTTTACATGTGTGTTACATGTGTGATGTAGCATTAAATCAACTAGTAAAAAACAACTCATAAATATTGCATGACTTTCTACTCTTAAGAAAGATAAATTGGTCGTCTTCCGATCATCACTTGAATGACTACATGTTGATAAAGGGAATGAGGATCAAGTGAAATTATGAAAGGTGATACACGCCAACTTTTAAGAGGCGCTATGCCTTGCGGTCGAATCTAAAAGTTTTTCCAATGGTGCAGGTAGAACCAAACAGGTATTTGTTTGATCTGTCTTCCTCAAGCGAGGGGAGTTTAGGAAGGCTAGAGGAAAGTGATACATCCAGTAGGTCTAGAAGAATTGTATCAAGTAGATGTCAAAAAACTGAAAGAAAATTCCATAGACGCAATAAATTTTTTCACGGTCAAGGGGGGGCATGTTCCTATGATGATGAGACAAAAGACGATGAAGAGGTGCCCTTGAGGTACATACATTTAGTGAAACAATGGGTACCGAAGGATCTTCCTCCACCGAACACTGATTTTTGTGTGAATGAGAGGAGATATCGAATTGCACTGTCGTCGATACATGGTTTGTTGTTTTCCATGGATTGCATCTTGGTCGATTACGGGACATGTACAAAATTGATGGAATATGTTGGACCCATATACAACTACAATGATTGGATGCACCTTGTCCGATATACAAAATCTATGCATAGCTATTGATTGTCAACAAACTATTTACAATTGAAAGACAAAAATCAAAATAAAGGAGGAACATTGTACATGGACGGAAGGCCGAAGGCCACAGGGAATATTGCGGGGTTTATAAACAGTACACAACTAGGGTCTACAATTAAGCAACGAAACTGTGAATTTGAAGGGCGTGAAGGAAACCATGTTTTTGTAGTTGCTATTAAAACAATATCTGCAGGGGACAAATTGCTTATTAATTACCCTGTCAACCGAGTAGATACAAACAAGGTTACTATATAACATTTTACCCAACCTTTTAGTAATAAATTAAACATCATAAGGATTTTTTGTTAGTTTATTTCATTTAAGTTTTCCATATTTACTTCGCAGGCCAATGATCGGGATAAATCCCTGCCAACAAATGGTCAGAGGAGAACTTCTTCCTCGACAGAGCAGGTATACATCTTTCTAATAGTACAAATATAATAAGAAAAAAGAGTTTTTATTTGATTTGTTTTTCCATTATTAATAACTTGGTTTGTTTTATATAATGAAATTTATATTTGATGCAGAACGTTGATCAGGAAATACACCCGTCGAATGTTGATCAGATTACAACACTCTCAGGGCAATAGGTAGACCTGATTTGAATTGTACAATTAAAATATGTCATAATGTTTTAGCATTATATTAATGTTTCAATCAATATTTTCGTTTCATTTACATAATTTTCTAGTCTATGTTTTTTATGCAGGCCGGTTCTGTAAGGTTAGCCACACCAAGGTCCGCGCAACGGGTTTACATCTTTGTAATATTAAAAATATAATATGAATAATAACTTTTTTGATGTGTTTTCTCATGAATAGTTTTGGAATCGTTTAGGTGACTTTCACTATGTTTTTTATTAGGGTGTTGTTAGGGGCAGCTCCCTGATATTAGCAGATCGGGGCATGTCGCCTATGACCATTGATCCAATGAGTGGATCACGATCCTCGAGGTTGTAGGTATAATTCATTTCAATTGTACCAATATAATACGTAGCATAATGTTAATTTTGTTATGTATTTTTCGTGTGATATACTGGTTTCGTTATGATAATGTAAACTGTGTTGTAATTTTACGAATCTATCATGATAGATGTGTTACGTTAATATAAAAATTGGAATCTATCAATAGAGAAATTAGTAGTGCTTTATATATCTTTGTTGCAGCCCACTAGTGAATCGCAGTATGAATCAGCATCGCAAGATTTTCCGTTAGAACCTGAAGTGGCAGAGGTGCTTCACAATTGCGAAAAAATTGGTGAAGCCACACACCCGCTAAAGATGGTAGAGAAATTGTTGAATAGATATACTGCGGAAATCCTTTCTCTACTAATCTAGGTTCCATAGACAAGCGCAATTACAAAAATGATTGCATTGTTGGAACATAAATCTAATAACTTGCGAGTAAGTTGAGGTATCTTGAATCATAGAATAATTTGTTTAAATCTTTATAATGTTCTCTTTTATATGATAGTATTGAAAGTATAAGACATCGTGTGTATTTACAGAATTATAAGGGACCACACAATATTGGTCAAGGTGGTGTTGGCCCCAGTGAGGCTCGTGGAGAGACTTCGCATCACGACCAAACCAATCCACGTAGTTTGAATCCTTCGCCATTGTTGTCGACCGAACAGTCGACAACACGTTCTGAAACACCACAGACCCCCGCTGTGAGAGCAACAGCCGCTACTGACCAACACACAATGGATTATCCACAAGAAGGGGTCGACACCGAGTCCCCTATCAATTTTGATGTCGAAGAAGCTACATTTCCAGGATCTTCCCGTGTCAAAAGCACGAGAACACTGGAGACAAAAATTTTGGTGGACGAAGATCTCATCCCAATAAAGATACTGATGATCCCAGGTAATTAATCATATTTGATCAGGTTAATTAGTGTTTATAATTTCATTGTAATATACCAATAAAACATTTTTTATCAACTAATTATGATCATGGCATGATCGTTGTGCAAGAAACAATGTTTTCTATAAACATATGAATGACTTTTTGTTGGAGATCTTCGGGCCCACCATTCGAACAAGGTGGGATAGACAACCGAAACATTTAAAACATGAACTCACTAATTGGTTGGTTGTCCTGTTCGGGGAGAAAACCTTCAGTCATGACAATGTCTTGAAAAAGGATTATCAACATGTGAAGGTTGTTCAAGACCAATATAGGACACACCTCGAAAAAAACCATAGGTATGAGCGCCCACCAATGATTCCAGCAATGGAGTGGAGAGCTCTAGTGGAAGATGGAAAGGAGAAGGCTCTGAGAAGAGAAGGCAAGCTAACACCGGGCACAGGGAGGTATGCAATACTTTCCGCAATGTAATTCTAAACCTTATTATCCTTGATTTCTATATCGAACTTGGAACATCTAACATATTTCAACAATTGCATAGGCTACCAGACACATCAAAGGCCACAAAGGAAAGACTACAAAAAATAGGTCAGCACAAGCTTAGCCCCGGTGGTTATTCGAATTTGGCGGCACTGATTGTAAGTTTCGAGAAACCAACAATATATGAATACAAATAATAAATTGAAAATTATTTTTTGTTTTATTGCACTGTAAAATGTTAATTAATGATGATAAGCAAATATGCAGGCCGATCAATTCAATGAAGTACCCATAAAGGAAGACATGAAGCTTGGATTCCAGAAAGGCTTTGGAGCTATTGTTGAACATAGAAGAAGCTTATTTGGGAAGACACAATCTTGTGGTACCAATCCATACGGTGCACAAGTATATAGAATCTATATAGTTTAATGAAGATTGGTCGCTTGTGAAATATTTTCGTTCCAAATACTTGATGTAAAATATTGACTCTATTTTTAATAGGAAAGTAATGATCCCATTAGTGTCGATGAGGGACAACAACAAATCGATGATCAAGCTCCAAATCCTGGTAATGAATTTATTCATATGCTACAATTTTATGTATAGCATTGCAAATGGTGACCATTAATTGTAGTTGACCGTATTTCAACTGCAGAGCATGTAGAGGGTGAAACTGTACAGGTTGAGACTGGATAAGAACATCAACAACATGATTGGGTCACACCTAGTAAAAAACACCTTCGTAATGAATTTTTTTAAATGAAAAACTTGTCATTACAATAGCAAAATATAACGATTTAACATTTTCACATCGATGCAGCAAATCCAAACCCCTTGCCGCAAAATCCATGTCTAGAACAACAATAAGCTAGGATATTGCAAACATCACCAAAAGCGCCTGCTAAAGAACTAAGAACTGGAAGAGAATGTCCAGATGATGTAGATGGTCGTCTTATAGATTATATACCATTGAAGAGAAGAAAAACTTATAAAAAGAAGGACGAGAAAAACAACGTCTAAATATTTTTGATAACAATATATTGTCCACTATTTTGGTCTAATGAATGGTTTAATGAATGTTCTAATGTTTTAATGATTCAGTGTAGTAAACTATTACCTTCATTGAATTTCAACTTTTATTGAATGAATGTGTTGACTGAATGATTAATGAATGGTGTTATCTTTTATTGAATGAATGTGTTGATCGACTGAAACGATGGTTTAGTGAATGTTAGCATTTATTGAATTAATAATGGATGGTGTATTGAATGTTATCTTTTATTGAATGGATGTGTTGATCGACTAAAACGATGGTTTAGTGAATGTTAACATTTATTGAATGAATAATGGATGAAAGTTCATGATGAAATATGGATGAATTTGCACATATTTGTTTTTTTCAAGTACATCCATTGGGTATGGGGAATTGAGAGTGATGTGGGGGGGGGGGCATAAGAGCTTCCAACTTCATGTGGTTGGCCCTATTCAGTAGAGAATAAGAAATTATTCTCAAAGCAAAGAGGAGCTCAATGAATGGCTACGATGCTGGCTTTCTACAACCCACTCGCGTGTTGTCTAAATTTTGACAATTTCTTGGAGCTTGTTGTGATTTTTGGTTGCTCCTCATAACCAATTTCCAGTTTCCACAACATCAAAGGTTGCGTAAATGATGCACTGGAATCAATATCCTTAACCTTATCTTTAATTTACTTGGAACCAATATCCTTAACCTCACATTAAATCCTTCCAAATTGGTATATTTACCATTCAAGGCTGGCTTCTTCTAAAGCATGATATTTGCAACTAAGCTAGCATACACCGAAAACAATTAGAGACATGCCGCTTGTTGTCAATGTTCATCTTTTTTTAGGAATGCAACTTGACCATAATGGCTCCTCCTACGCTAGGGAATTGAAGTCAACAGCAAATTAAAGAAAACATATAGTTTGCATCAAAAAAATAACAGGGTACGAACTGAACTGAGGAGATTCGAACCTGTGACCTATGTCTAGTCCCAAGGCTACCACCTTCAAGCTTGAAGTGCAGCTGGCAAGGGCGACCACCTTCAAGCTTGATTCATTCTGTATGGATTTCACAATGGGAGATGGCGGGCTACCACATTCAACCTTGATTCATTCTATGTGCATTTCACTATGTAATCGTCTCATATTCTCGTTGCATTTTCCCTCTATTAGTTTATCAATTCAGTATGACCCACGCCTGCTGTTCGAGGAGTGTTTCCGTGGTCTTGAGCCGGGCCTGAAAACGGTGACTATTCATTCTATATTGACATTTCTCTTAAGCTGCAATATGGCAAACTCATAGTTCACTATTAAGATTTCTTTGACCATCAGCTTTGTCAGACAAACCTTAATAGTGAACTATCAGTTTGTCAGTTGCAGCCGAAGGGAAACGTAATACCATGAATCGTCAACCATTTCCAGGATGAAATTGAAGACTGCAGAAACACTCATTGGATGGCGGACGTGGGTCATACTGAATTGATAAACTAATTGATGGAAAACGCAACGAGAATTTGAGATGGTTGCATAGTGAAATGCATGCAGAATAAATGAAGAGTGGGTCTCGAGAGAAATGGTTTTGGGACGTCGTATGAGAGGAAATGGCGATGGGAATTGATTGATAAGGTCAAGCTTGAAGGTGGTATCCTTGGGACTACACATAGGTCGTAGGTTCAAATCTTGTCTAAATATTTTTGATAACAATTTATCGTCCACGATTTTTGGCCTAATTAATGAATGAATTGTTTAATGAATTTTCTAATGTTTTAATGATTCAGTGTAGTAAACTGTCACCTTTATTGAATTTCACCTTTTATTGAGTGAATGTGTTGACTGAATGATTAATGAATGGTTTCTTGAATGTTATCTTTTATTGAATGAACGTGTGGATTGACAGAAACAATGGTTTAGTGAATGTTAGCATTTATTGAATGAATAATGGATGAAAGTTCATGATAAAATATGGATGAATTTGCACATATTTGTTTTTTTCGAGTGCATGCATTGGGTATGGGGAATTGAGAGTGATGTGAGGAGGGTGAGGGGCCATAAGAGCTTCCACCTTCACGTGGTTGGCCCTATTTAGTAGAGAATATGAAATTATTCTCGAAACGGAGAGGAGCTCAATGAATGGCTACGATGTTGGCTTTATACAACCCACTCGCGTGTCGTTTAAATTTTGACAATTTCTTGGAGCTTGTTGTGATTTTTGGTTGCTCCTCATAACCAATTTCGAGTTTCCATAGCTTCAAAGGTTGAGTAAACGATGCACTGGATTCAATATCCTTAACCTTCTCTTTAATTTCCTTGGAATCAATATCTAGATTAACCTCAAATAAATATAAGTGAACAAAAGAAAATGCAAGAAAGAGATTAAACTTGCAAAATATAACACTTGTATTAATAAATTCAAAAAGAGAGAGTAATGTTCATGGGCCTCTTGGAGAGGATGAGCCCCTTTGAGAAAATCTTCAATACAATACCAATCTTTGACAAAACAATATACATCCTTCTAGCGCTATAAATAGTTTCTTAATAACTACCAAAACCCTAACTACATGCAATCTCAAAATTAATGACTACCAACCACCTACTGGTTCTTATTTAATAAAAACGAGCCTTTTACATTAAGTAACTACCCATTAACTATCTAATGAGCCTTATTCAAAGAATATGATCTCATACATGAATATACAAACTCCTCAGTATACCAAATTAGAGAAGTTAGGTAAGAGTACCTTGACACAATGGAAGCACACTACCATCTCTTTGTGACGAATATGCCACAATGTTACATAAGCATAGGGATTAGAGAACATGTATTCAATATGAAAAATTTTATTTCAAAAATGGTAGCATGCTTCCATTTTTTTATTTTTTTTAAATGTATTGAGCAGCCGCTTAACCGATGACCTGATCACGATGATCGTTGGGTAATATCCGACGGTTTACCAATACTTCCGAAGGTTCGGAACGTTGGTTCCATTTTTTTTTGTATGGCGTCCACGTCGCTTAACCGACGAACTATCCGACGTTTGCAGGGTAATATCCTACGCTTGTGCTATACTTCCGACGGCTTGGAACGTCAGATCCGTCTTTTTTGTATGGCATACACGTCGCTTAACCGACAACTGAACCGACGCATAATCAATGGCAAAAGGATGGTATCCGACCATTATTGGAAGTTAACGCTATCGCTTATTTGACTACATGTGAAGCTGGAGGAAGTCGGTTAACCGACAATAAATGGTAGTCGAATATCCGACATCTTCAACTATGTCGGATTTTAGCTGAAATCCCACCGACGATAAAAAAAGACTGGAATTGTCGGATAGTCGACCATAGGTTGTATCAAAATCGACTTTTTCATTGTCAGATTTTGGGTCAAAAAAACTTAGCAAGTGCCTTCAAAATTTTAGATTTGATGGTATGAAGGACTTCTTGAGAACCCCCAACTACATCCAAGATCTGGTGTTTATGCAAAAATCCAAATTTCTCTTGATATGACTTCAGCAATTTTAGGTTTTAATTGGTTATCACTTTATAAGCCATGTTACACAAAGCAATAGGCATGTAATCATTAAAACTGGAAGGCTTGCTGCATTTCAGAATTAGGGTAAGAGAAGTAGAGTTCGGTCCATTATACATAAAAACTTCAACCCTAGAGAATCCAATAATGGAAAGGATGTCATGACCCATAATATCAAAAAATCCCAAAAAATAGCTCAATTGTCCAGCCGTCTGGACCATGACTTTTGTCCTTTGCAAACTTTTTAAGAACATTTGCAATCTCCTCAAGAGTGACAGGCTTACAAAGTTCTAAACCCTCATCTTTTGAATAGAAGGATGGCAAATGGTTTATCACTTTCATCTGATCATCAATTCGAGTAGTGCCTGGATAAGTAAAGTGCTGAGAGAAAAAAAATTTAGCAGGCTTTTCTGAATCTTTTTGAGTCTTGAGCAAATTCCCATCTTCATCATATAAATGCCATATAGCATTTTGATTTCTTTTGTCAGAGGCATAACTGTGGAAAAAACTTGGTATTTTCATCACCAAGTGCAACCCAAGTGGCTTGGCTCTTTAGTCGCCAAGAAATTTCTTCCTACTCAAGAATATCATTTTTTATGTGTTCCAGTAATTTTAATTCATGTTTTTCCTCCTCAATAAATATGCCCGTAGGGTTAAGATCGAACAAAATTATGATCTGATTTTCAATCCCCTCAAGCTCCTTCTTATCTTTAGCTTTCCTATTTTTTTCCCATCTCATCACCTCCATTTTCAGATATTTTAACTTGAATACCAAAACCTTCATCGGGTTTAAGTCATTAGGGATAGAAACTAACAACCAATTATTTTAACCAGATCCCAAAATTCTTCAACTTTCATCCATGAATTGTTGAATTTAAAAGGGGAATTTTTAGTGGACCTTGTGCCATCAATTTGGAGCATTATAGATTGATGGTCAAATATATTTGAAGCTTCAAACCATGTTCAGGTTTTTTGTAGACTATTACAAAAGGATTCAACCATTAAGAAACAGTCAAGTCTTTTACCATTGCCTTGAGACATGCACCTCTTATTATTCCATGTAGAACACATCTTTACTAGTTTAATATCAATGAGATTGTTCCTCTGAAGAAGGTCACCAAAAAAATTAGCTAAATCATCAGGGAGAGCAAAAATACCGCAAATTTCGGATACAGAAAGTTTGAAATTCAAATCCCCTGCAACGATCAAATTTGGCTTCTTTAAGATGCCACATATATCTAGATTGTGCCAAAATATTTCTCTATCTTTGTAAGGGGCATACATATTGAGTATGGAAATTTGTTGGTCAAATTGAAAAATATTTCGTTCCATGAAAAGACCTCCAATGGTTTTGAAATCCTTGAAACTTGCAATAGAGGGATTCCATCCAGATAGGAGGCCCTTAAAGTGATCGACTGCATCAATAGCACAAAAGTCCCAAGTAGGAAAAATTTTGGAAAAAAATACAATGGTGGTAAACGATTTACAGATTGTGTCCTAAATTAAAATGATGTCAGGGTTAATAGCTTTAAAGAATGTGTAGAGGTCCCTAAATTTTCTCACCCCCCTTATTCCTATAATGTTAAAGGAAATACAAGACATTAGTCACCCTGGTATTTGGGGTGGTCTGCTCTAAGGGCCCGAGGAAAGGAATCTACCTAAGTTAATTTGACCGATAAAGGGATGAACCTATTACCAATATCAGACTCTGGTTCATGGGATTGTAAACCCATATTATATTTTTATTTATTTTTATTTCTAATGGTGACATTTTGACACCTCATGGAAGAAACAGGAAAAGAATCAAAACCTGATCAAGGCTTCTTCGAGTAAATCCCAATAGGATATTTTTGTCAGGAATGCTCTGGAGTAGATGTATCAGATTGAAGTACATGGGGAAAATTTATATTAGGGTTTCTAGGATTTAAAGGAATTGAGCTTTCCATTTGAGGGATTTCCGGATCCACGTGGATTGTGGAAAAAAAATATGTTGAAACCCTAGGTTTATTAGTTGTATCAAAATGGTCTTCTATAGAGGGTAATTCGGGATCAACCTGAGAAGTAGGGAAGAGGGATTTGGGGATAAGAGAAGTAGAACCCTTTAAAATCGGAGGTAGGTCAATACATCTAGAGCTCGTTCTAATATCCAAGGATTTCTCAGCTGATAGGTAAAAATTAAGTTCCTCCCTAGTCACTCCTTCATAACAAGTAGAAGAGTCAGAGTTAGATTTACCATTTTGACACAAATGTGGCATGGGAACAAGATTTGCGAGGGCCGCAGAGTGATCCTCCCAATCTGATGTTGAGCCATCTATAGAAGAAGCTGAAGCATGATAGTCTCCATGGAATAAGGAAGGGCAATGTGCCTTCACATGACCCCTTTTTCTGCAATAAAAAAATATGAAGGGTATATTTCTATAGTCAAGCTTCTGGGTAAATGTATTTTTACCCCAACAATTTCCACCACATTCGGTAACCCTTTGGTGATGTCAAACTCAAAAATGACCGATGCGATTTTCTTCTTCACCTTGAACAACATATATTTTTCCATTCTAACAAATTTACCCAAGAAATTTGCAAGATATTCCAAAACATTACTAGTCCAAAGTTCTAGTAGAAATCCATGCATAAGAAGCCATAGATGATGTTTTGTCAGCATTTCCTACTTAGGATTGAAATTAGTGTGCCGACACTTCAACTGAAAAAGTTTAAGTTAAAGATATATATATATATATATATATATATATATATGCTTAAGTCGAAGTTAAATATATATTGACCCCAGTCGATGGAAGAATTACTCGGCCAAACTTAAAAAGAAATATGTTGAATTAATAATCCATTGACTTAATAAAATGGAAAAATGCAAATATTGGGAAAATATTGATTTTCCTTGTCTTAAGGAAATGTTTGGTATAATTATAATTATATGCTTTTGTCGAAGATATATATATATATATATATATATATATATATATATATATATGCTTAATTCAAAGTTAAATATATATCGATGGTAGTCGGTGGAGAAACTAGTTGGCCACATGACTAACTTATTATGGTTTGGTAATTTAATTTAGTATAGTTTAAAAAGATATACGTTGAATTAATATCCCTTTGACTTAATAAAATGAAAAAAAATGCATATATAATTGGGAAAATATTGATTTTTCCTTGTCTTAAGGAAATGTTTGGAATAATTATAAATATATGGTTAAGTTGAAGTTAGATAAATATATGCTTAAGTAGAAGTAATATATGTATGTGTGTGTGTATAATCTCATTATTTCACAACTCAATGGTCGAAGCTCACTATTTCACAACTTCCTAGTCACACTAATCGACTGACAACACTGACTCGAATGTAGTCGGTGGAGGACCTAGTCGGCCAGTTGACTAGGCTGCTCCAACACAGCTTATGATATATGGTTAGAGTTCCTAAGAATAATTTTTTTTAAGGAAATATTTGGAAATATTGTTTCTAAGCCAAAACTTACTATGGTTCAGTAATATTATTTAATAAAAATAACATAATATTGGTATTATTATGGGTGAATAAATGTATGTCTTAACCTATTTATTTAACCTGAAATTTAAATGCGCAAGTTTTGAAAAGAAAAGGGTGGGTCGGAGTTATGTTTATCTTTGACTTAATTAATGGGTAGACAAATAAATAAAGGCATGTTAAATTAAATATTTATAAATTCCTATGCTCTAAATTTGTGTAGTTTAATGTGTAGTCCATAATTTAGAGTTTTACTACTCATTTCTTAATGCGAAGGGGGTTAATATTAGGTACATTAAACTATTTTGCATGAATATTATTAAATAAATGTCTCATAGATTATTCTATGCTTCCACTATTTACTTATATTCAATATGAACTTGTTACAAAAATGCATATAAATATTATGCATGTTTCTATTATACATATATGTTTAAAAAAAAATTGTATGTCCAAGTCGTGACACTGTGTGTTACATGATTAGAAGGGCTGGTACCATGTAGCAAGTGTGGAGAATTGTTCATTATTTTCAGATAAAATGCTGCTACGAACAAGAGAAAGTAAGATTAGGTGTAATATATCAAGGAAATATTGGTCAGACTGGAGTCGAAAATGGAGGTGTAAGAGATAACAGAACATATTGGCCACAAATGGAGAAAAAAATAGTGAGTTCTTTCCTTTAAAGATCCTTCGAGTTTGAGGAATTTCGCGTTGTCGCTAGGTAAATGGTAAAGTGTTGATGCTCTTGGCGGAGGCTTAAATGGTAAAGCGTTGATGCACTCATAAGAGGATTAAGAGTTAATGCATCGACCTTGCATTGATTTCACCTTGTCAGGTTTACTGGCTAAGGTGCCGACAAAGCGAAGGGATAATGAGTAATACGTCGATGCATAACACTTGCCTTGCTTTCACCTTGTGGAGAAGTAATTATCTGAAGTGAAGCAGGCGTTATTGTCAGCCTATATTCTACTTTAGACACTGTAAGAGATAGATAGAGATGCCCATTGAAACATTTTTTTGGTGTGAAATAGGTTGCATGTAGTTCCATTTTTATGGATTGCTTTAAAAGGTATGTTTTCAACTTTTGGCCAAGATTTTAATTAAATATATAAAGCTCGTTGTCACTTAGCATAGCTAAGTTGGCAACGCCGATTATATTCATCAATGTTGTAATGTTGTATTTGACAGGCTGTGTCTAAACGTGTATATTTATGTTTTTGTTCTTCCATATGATATATGCTTTTTCATATTTATAAAAGTTAAAATATAGAAAAAAACAGATCCATAAATATATTTGTGAACATTTTGTTATTTCCAACAGTTTGTAGAAAAGAATTAAACAATATAATCCTTCCCTAAATTCAACGTCATTGAATACAAGTATTATAATCTATTTCCAAGGTTATCTTTAAGGTGAAGCAACGAAAACTTCTGGTAGCAATATATAAATGTAGTGATCATAAAAACAAGTTGTAAGCACTTTCAAAAACATAGACACAAACCTATACAGCACAACACCAACATGAAAAACGAGAGGATAATTTTTTCATTTATTATTAGTTTTTCAGAAAATATAAAATGTTGGTAAGGATTGGAGATATGAAAATTGAAAATATCTAAAATTGATGAATTAAATATCACGAAAGGAGAGTCAGATAGTAATTGCAATATCTTGGTGGAAAAGTTTCTTCTGGTATTCGTATGATTTAAATTAAACTATTTGTTACATGTAAATCAGATCGTTAAGGGGGAAGACAATTGTGAAGCTATATACAAATGAAAAAAACACAATCAGTTCTTTGAGAGCCATTTTTTTTAGTCTATCTTCCCTCTTCCTCCAGTTTGAACCCAGAAGCCATGGAATCTAAATGGAAAGGCGAACTCTTTAGGAACCTCTAGTTTGGCTACTAATGCATCTTTCTCTCCTATAAGCTTTGCATCTAAAATCACCAAGTAACACGTCCACTTCAAAACTGCATATTAAAACCCATTGCACAACATGGAATAGAATATACTAGCAACAATTACATTTTGAAATGTGGTTGATAATGGTCGATCGACGTATATCAACGATGGTCACACATTTAAAATTGGTTGATACAAACCACATTTAAAAATGTGGTTGTTGCTAGTTGACAACCACAATGAATTGTGAATTAATATTATTTAATATTAATTATTAACATTATCTATTTTTATAATAATTACTATTATTAATATTAGTTATTTTTATAATAATTAATATTATTTCATATTAATTATTAATATTAATAATATTCATTATTTGTGATAATAAATATTATTAAATAATAATATTTATTAATATTAGTATATTTATTTAAATTACAATTATTTATTTATATCTAATAAATAAATTTAAATATTTGTAATAAAAATATTAAAATGTATTTATTAGATAGAAATAGTTATTTAAATATTAAATACTTATTATTTTATTAATAAATATTAGTTATTAAAATTAATTAATTAATTAAAACATAAATAAATTAGAATTAAATAAGAAGTAAATTAGTAAACAAGATATATGTTAATATTATATAAAAATATTTATTGGTCATTACTTACTATGGTTCACCATGTTTGGCAATGTTTGATATGGTTTACTATGGTTGCTATATGGACATGCTTAAGAATTGTTTCAACATGGTTGACCATAGCTGAATTTGTAAGATTGTGGTTGACTCTATTTGGTCATAATGGCCATAATTGATTATTGGTTAAACATGGTTAACTATAGTTGAACATGGTTGAGTATTGTCGATCATGGTTGACTTTGGTTGACTTTGCTTGAATTAGTTGACTAAAGTTGGCCATGGTTGACAATGATTGACTTTGTATGACCATGGTTGACTTTGGTTGAATACTTTACTATTGGCGACTATAGTTAACCGAGAGTGACTATGATTGATTATGGTTGATAATGGTTGATTATGGTTGGCTATGGTTGGCCATCATCGACGATGAATGAATTTGGTTGGGCATAATTGACTTTGGTTGGTTATGGTTGACCATGGTAGGTCATGGTTGACTACAGTTGACTTTGTTTGATTATAATTGACAATGGTTGACCATGCTTGGCTCTGGGTGACTTTCTTTTTTTGTTATTAGTTATTGGTTGATCTTGCCTAAATTTTGACTATAGTTGACCACGGTTGACTAATTGACTATGGTTGATTAAGGTTGACTTTTTTTGCAATAAGTGACTATTGGTTTAACTTGTTTGACATTTGAATTTAGTTAACCATGGTCAACAAAGGTTGAATGTGATTAACCATGGTCGAAAAAGGTTGACTATGGTTGATTGTGATTGACCATGGTTGACTATGGATGAATTTATTTGACTATGGTTTACTTTTGTTAGAAAAATTATTATGGTTGACTATGGTTGATCATGGTTTACTATGGCTGCTTATGGTGTAGCATGGTTGAGTATGTTTGAACATGGTTGACTATGATTGATTTTAATGCCTTGTGGTTGACTATGGTTGGCTTGTTGGCTTAATTATGGGTGATAGAAGGGTTGACTTCAAAATAAATGATAAGGTTGATTATAATTCCATGATTGGTTGACTATAGTTGAATGTGGTTGACCATGGTTGACTTCCTTTGACTATTTATAACTTTGGTTAACTTTGGTCGACCTTAGTTCATTGATCATGGTGGACTTTGGTTAATTATGGCTGACTATGACTCACTTAGGCTGAATTTGGTTGACCTTAGCTAGATGACTATGGAATACTATGGTTAATAATGGATGTTCATGGTTGACTATGGTTGACCATTGTTGTTGATGATTGAATATGTTTGACTATGGTTGTTCATAGTAAATCATGTTTTTTCATGGTTAACATCATTGGTCATGAATGACAATGGTCAAGACTGTTATTGTTCAACCATGAGTGTATATGTTTGGGCATGGTTGTTCATGTTTGATAATAGCTGACCATGGTTGACTATAGTTGACCATTGTTGTTGATGATTAACTATTGGAAATTGACTATTTGTTGAATATTGACTATTGCTTGACTATAAAATATTTGTTTACTATTGAATCCTGGGTGATTAGTTGTTGACTAATTTCGATTGAATATTAGTTGAGTATTTACTATATTTGACTAGGGTTCACCATTATTGTTGATGGTTGATTGTATACTATTAACTATTTGTTCATTATTGAATCATGTTTGATGATGATGATGATGATGATGATGATGATTAATTTCAATTATTATTATTGTTATTATAAAAAAAATTATGAATTACTTATTAAATAAAACATAGAGAATAAATAATATAAGTAAATATATAATAAGCAAATTAATAAAAATTAAATAATTATTTATACCATGTTTAATAATGGTTGAGCTTAATCCATAGTTGACACTCAATTAAGGTAGACTTTGAACCATGGTTGAACATTGTTTAAGCATGGTTGAATTTAGTGTTTCATGATTGAAATAACAAGGAGAACATTGGTGTTGAACATAATCGACATAACCAGGAGAACATGGCCAACCATTATTTGACCATATTGTGAAACCATATTAAGAATTCAATCCGTAGTTGATGTTGAAATAAGAATGACTTCAATCTAGGGTTGACATCAAACTATGGATGAATTCAATCAAATTTTGACTTCAAACCATGTTGAATTAATTCCATAGTTGACTTTAATACAAGTTTGACTTCCATGGTTCACTTAAACCCATGTTGACTTCAATCCAAGGTTCATTTCGAACCATGGTTGAATTCAATCCCCAACCACAATTTTAAAAGTGGATGATTGAATTTGAACTATATTTGACTTCAATCCAAAGTTGACATCAATCCATATTTGACTTCAATCCATGGTTGAATTTAATCCAAGGTTGACTTCAATCCATAGTTGAATTCAACCCATCGTTTTTGTTTCAACATAGTTGACTTTAATCCATGGTTGAATTCAATCCAAAATTGACTTTACTCCAAATTTGACTTCAATCCAAAGTTTACTTCAATCTGTGGGTGATTTTAGTCGAAGGTTGTCTTAAAGGTTTACCATGATCTAATGGTTGAATTTAGTCTATCAATAATACCAACATGAATGATTTCAATCTGCGGTTGACTGCAATCCATGTTTGACTTCAATTCATTGTTGACATTTAAGTAAGGTTGACTCAAATCCATGGTTGAATTTTCAGCAAGGTTAAATTCAATCCAAGATTAAACTCAATCTATAGTTGACCACAATATAATGGTTGAATTCAACCAAGGTTTACTTTAACCAATAGTTGACTTCAATCCATAATTTCCTTTTAAATAAGGTTGACTTCAATCGAAGGTTCGCTTCAATCCATAGTTTCCTTTTAAATAAGGTTGACTTCAATTGAAGATTCACTTCCATCCAAGGTTGAATTCAAACCAGGGATGCATTCAATACATTGTTGACTTCAAACCATGGTTGAATTCATTCCATAGTTGAATTTAATCTAAGGTTGTCTTCAATCTAAGGTTGACTTCAAACCATGGTTGACTTCATTCCATGGTTGAGTTCAATGCATGATTGAATTCAAACCATGGTTGAATTAAATCCATCATTCACTTCAATCAATGGTTGACCTCAAACCACACTTGAAATCAATCCATTGTTGACTTCAAACCATGGTTGACTTCAAACCATAGTTGAATTCAACCGAAGGTTTTCTTCAATCGAAGGATGACTTCAATCCAAGATTCACACCAAACCATGGATGAATTCAATCAAAGGTTGACTTCAAACCATGGTTGAATTCATTCCATAGTTCACTTCAATCTAAGTTTGAATTCTATGGCTCACTTGATCAATCCATATTTACTTCAATCAACGATTGACTTCAACCCAAGGTTCATTTCGTACCATGGTTGACTTCAATCCCCAACTACATTTTAAAAATTGGATGATTAAATTTTAACCATGGTTTACTTCAATCGATAATTAACTTGAATCAATAATTGAATTTTAAGAAATTTTGACCTCAAGCTAATGTTCACTTCAATTCAAGGTTGACTTCAATCCAAAGTTGACTTTTAAGTAAGGTTGACTTCAAACCAATGTTGAATTCAATCCATGGTTAACTTGAATCCATGGTTGAATTCAATATAAGGGTGACTTGAATCTAAAGATGACTTCAATCCATATTTGACTTCAATCCAAAGTTGACTTCAATCCATGGTTGAATTCAACTTGAATCCATGGTTAAATTCAATCCAAGGTTGACTATAGTACTTGGTTGACTTGAATCCATAGTTTCTGTTTAAACATAGTTCAATTCAATCCAAGGTTTCCTTCAATACAAGGTTGAATTTTAAGCAAGGTTGACTTCAATCCAATGGGTGACTTCAATCCAAGTTTGAATTCAATCCATATTTGAATTCAATCAATAATTGACTTCAATTAATGTTTGACTTCAATCTAAATTTGACTTCAATATATGGCGATTTTAATTGAAGGTTGACTTCAATCAAAGGTTGAATTCAACTTGAATCCATGGTTGACTTCAATAAAAGGTTGGCTTAAATACTTAGTTGAATTCAATCTATAGTTGTCATTTAAACATAGTTGACTTCAGTCCATGGTTTACTTCAATCCAAGGTTGGATTTTAAGCAAGGTCGACTTCAATCCAATGGGTGACTTCAATCCAAGTTCGAATTCAATTTGTATTTGGATTCAAAACATGTTTGGATTTAATCCATGTTTGGCTTCAATCCAAATTTGACTTCAATTTGACGGTAACTTCAATTGAAGGTTGACTTCAATCCAAGGTTGTCTCAAAGGTTGGATTCAATCCAAGGATAAACTCAATCATATGGTTGACTTTAGTTCATTTATAATACTAACATTAATGACTTCAATCCATGGTTGAATTTAATCTAACGTTGTCTTTCAAGCATGGTTGACTTCAATCCATAACTGACTTTTAAGTAAGGTTGATTTCAATACATTATAGACTTTTAAGAAAGTCTAACTTTAATCCAAGGTTAAACTCAATCTATAATTGACCTCAAGCCACTCGTTGACTTTAATCAAGGTTAGCTACAATCCTTGGGTAACTTCAACCAATACTTGACTTCAATCCATAGTCGAATTTTAATTAAGGTTCACTTAAATCAAAGGTTGACTTCAAACCATGAAAGAATTCAATCCAAAGTTGACATCGAACCATGGATGATTTCAATCCATAGTTGGATTCATTCCAAGGTTGACTTCAATCCATAGTTTATTTTTATGTAAGGTTGACTTCAATCCATGGGTTACTTTAGTCAAAGGTTGAATTCAATCAAAGTTTCACTCCAATCCATGGCTACTTCCAATCCAACATTGACTTTACTCTAAGGTTGGCTTCAATCCATGGTTTCCTTCAATCCAAGGTTGACATCAATCCTATGTTGACTTCAATAAAAGGTTGACTTCAATCCATGTTTGAATTCAATCAAAGGTTGTCTTCAATCCAAGATTGACACCAATCCAAGGTTGGCTTCAATCCAAGGCTGACCTTAAATCAATGATGAATTTAATCCAAGGTTGACTTCAATCCATGGTTGACTTCAATCCGAGGTTGAATTTAATCAAAGGTTGACTTCAATCCACGATCGACTTCAATCCAAGGTTAAGTTCAATCCTCTATTGACTTCAATCAATGGTTGACCTCAATCCAAGGTTTAATTCAATCCATTATTAATATTAACATGGTTGACTTCAATCCGTAGATGACTTCAATACAATATTTACCACAATCCAAGGTTAACTTCAATCCATGGATGAATTCAATCCATATTTAGCTCCAGTCAAAGGTTGAGTTCAATCCAATTTTTTAATTATATCCATCATTTACTTTTAATTAAGGATGACACCATTCAATGGTTAACTTCAATCTAATGGTGACTTGTATCGAAGGTTGACTTCAATCCATGGTTGAATTCAATCCAAGGTTCACTTAAAACCATGGTGAAATTCAATACATGGGTGACTTGAATCCAAGGTTGACTTCAAACCAAGTTTGACTTCAATCCAAGGTCGAATTCAATCCAATGGTTGAATTGAATCCATTAATAATATTAACATTAATGAATTCAATCCAAGGTTGGCTTTGAAGCATGGCTGACTTCAATCCAATGGTTGCTTTTATATCATTACTAATATTATCATTAATGACTTCAATCCATGGTTGGATTTAATCTGTAATTGACTTCAATCCAATGTCAACTTTGAACCATGGTTGACCACGGTTAACTATGTTGACTTTGTTTTTCCATGATTGACGATTGGTTGACCTTGTTTGACTTTAAACTATAGTACATAATGGTTTTCTATGGTTGTCTTTACTTAACCAAGCTTGTCCATGGTTGTCTATGGTTTACCATGGTTGACCATGTTTGACTATGGTTTCCTTCAATCCAAGGTTGACTTTTAAGCAAGGTTGACTTCATTCCAAGGTTAAATTTTAAGCGAGGTTGACTTCAATCCAAAGTTGACTCAAGAATCTATGGGTGATTTCAATCGAAAGTTGACTTCAATCAAATATTAGGTTCAATACTTGGTTGAATTCAATCTATAGTTGTCATTTAAACATAGTTGACTTTAGTCCATGGTTTACTTCAATCCAAGCTTGGATTTTAAGCAAGGTTGACTTCAATCCAATGGGTGACTTCAATCCAAGTTTGAATTCAATCTGTATTTGGATTCAATCCATGCTTGAATTCAATCCAAAGTTGACTTCAATATTTGGGTAACTTGAATTGAAGGTTGAATTCAATCTAAGGTTGTCTCAAAGGTTGGATTCATCCCAAGGATAAATTCAACCATATGGTTCACTTGAGTCCTTTTATAATAATAACATTAATGAATTCAATCCATGGTTAACTTAAATCAATAGTCAACTTCAATCCATGGTTGAATTTAATCTAACATTATCTTTCACACATGGTTGAATTCAATCCATAACTGACTTTTAAGTAAGGTTCACTTTAATACATGGTAGACTGTTAAGTAATTTTAACTTCAATCCAAGATTGAACTCAATTTATAGTTGAACTCAAGCCACTTGTTGACTTCAATCAAGGCTGAATACAATCCTTGGTTAAATTCAATCAATAGTTGAATTCAATCCATAAATAACTTTAGAGTAAGGTTGAATTCAATCCAAAGTTGACTTCAAAACATGAATGAATTCAATCCAATGTGGACTTCAAACCATGGATTATTTCAATCCATAATTGGATTCAATCCAAGGTTGACTTCAATCCAAGGTTAAATCCAATCCATAGTTGATTTTTAAGCAATTTTGACTTCAATCGAAGGTTGTCTTCAATCCATGGGTGACATTTGTCAAAGGTTTTATTCAATCCATGGTTGCTTCTAATCCAACATTGACTTTACTTCAAGGTTGGTTTCAATCCATGGTTTCCTTCAATCCAAGGTTGACATCAATCCTATGTTGACTTCAATCCAAGGTTGACCTCAATCGAATGATGAATTTAATTCAAGGTTGACTTCAATCCATGGTTGAATTCAATCCGAGTTTGAATTTAATCCAAGGTTGACTTAAATCCAAGGTCGACTTCAATCAATTGTTGAGTTCAATCCTATGTTGACTTCAATCCATAGTTAATCTCAATCCAAGGTTGACTTCAATCCATTAGTTATGTTAGCATGGTTAACTTCAATCAATGGCTGAATTGAATCCATAGTTGACTTCAACAAAAGGTTTACCTCTATCCAAGGTTGACTTCAATTGATGGATGAATTCAATCTATATTTAGTTTCAATCATAGGTTGACTTCAATCTAATTTTGAATGATATTGTAATGTCCCTTATTAAGAATTTTATTAAAATTGCAATTTTCCACTTTTTTTCCCTAGTTCGACCTTTGACTAGTTTGGATCTTTAGGTCCCAAATTTGCCCCAAATGATCCCAAATCTTCTAAGAAGGTATATGAATGATATTAGAACATATATATGTGTTTCAGGGATGCCTTTGGACCTTTAAAATACTTCTGCAAATCCTCTTTCAATCCTAATCAATGTAGGTAACTTTACTAGTGATTTTCCTTTGACTAGTATTGGCCTCTAGGTCTCGAATTGACTCCAAATGCCTTCAAATCTTCAAGGAAGGTGTATGAATGATATTAGAACTTGAATATGATGTTTATGGATTACAGATGTCCACCAAAAGACCTCTGCAAACTCTCTTAATATTCTGGACCAATTATGCAATTTTACTAGTGATTTGGGGTTCAAATCCCCCTGGGGTAAGTACTAAAAATGGCTTCCCAAATGCCTCCAAACCCACTCAAATTTATGAACAGAGGTATGTAATGTGTTAATTATTTTATTAAAGTCCAATATGCACCATTAATGGATTATTACAACTGTTCTCACCCTCTCCCATTCAACTGCAAAAATCCCCAATTCGACCCTTGGGGAAATGACACTATTTCACCTCCCAATAGAACTAAATTGAGTAAAAATGCTTCAAATGCTCAAGTGAAGTAAATGAAACTTGTAGAAGACATCCATTGCAGTATATTGATCACAAATATATCATAGAATCATCCATTCATTCGAAATCATCATCAATACATTGGTTCACAACAAGGTAGTGGGGAAATGGCATTGTTCTTCCATTAAAAATGAGATTTATACATTTCTACATGGAATTTAGACCTGAAACTTTTTGGAGATGAAGAACAGAGTATTTAATTCATATTACAAAAGAAATGGGGCATTAAAAGCTTCCCCAAAGAGTACAATAGCTCACCAAAAACGCCCTCCCTCAAGGATCAAGAATATGCCATCAAAACTAGAAATGGTTGAAGGAGTGAGCTGCAATAGAAGAAACCATGAGCTGCCCTGTAGCTTACACCTGAAAATAAAGACTCCATTAAAGCTCCAAATGAAAGGTCTGAATGGCCTTTCCAATTACCAACTTGGATGAAAATCTTTCACCCTCGAAATTGGCTAAGGCAAGAAACTAGTCATCCACTAGCTCTCCCTCTTCACAAATGCAATTGCAAATTCTACAAATGATCAAAATCTATTCTCATACTTCACTTCTACATTTTATAACCAACATTAGCCTTCTAAGGGTCGAAATCCTCTCAATAGATTCAATAGATTTCCATTTAGCAAATATTCCACATTTGCCACTTGTCTCCTAGTTCCAACCTTCCATCTTCTCCCAAATTCGATTTTGGGTCTCTTTGGCTTCTCCAACTCCCAAATTCGACTTCCTTGAGCCTATTTTTGGGGCTGACATGTCATAGTGGTCAGATGTCAGAGGTCAGGTCTGCAATTTGTCATAGTTGTCATCGATGCTCCATCATTGGTGTCATAGGGGCTAGGGAATCTAGCCCAAGTGTCCACAAACTTCCACTTTGACTCTTTATCTTCAATGGAGGTTACAATTCCTTCCCAATTCGACCTAAGATGCTCAATGACATGTGTTATGACTTACCAACTCACCCAAGAGTGTGCACATTCCCATTAATTCGAATTTGCAAAAGAGTTATACCATGTATTATGAAAAATCAAGCTAGTGTGGGTCCCACATCCTCCATATGTCTCCAAAACCATTTGTCACCTAGGATTTCTCTTGAATTTCTTTATTCACTCTATTTATTAAATACTTGAACCCTTCCAATGTCTAAACATCATTTATTATCTCCCTTATTCCAAATCCCAAAGCTTCCACCTCAAACCTAGGAAACTAGTAATTTTCCTCCTTGGCAATTATTTGACCCTTAACATCAATTTTACAAACTCTAATGAATATGGCTAATGTGATTAGGCCATTGTGACCCAATTACAAATTTGGGACATGAAAAATCCTCCCTTCCCAATATTTCTTGTCCTCAAGCAATTTCAAACATTGGTGTTGAAGAACCTGCTTTCTGTATAATTCTTTGAAGCTGCCATTGAATTGCCAAACCTTGAGTCTTTGAGTTTCCATGAATATTTTAGAGAGGAACCACCATGCTTGCTGCTGCACTACTCTGATTAAAATCACTTTATTAAGTGGGGAATCCATCTCCCATACTGCTTGCTTCCCCCCAAAAAATGAAACCAATGAGACAAAAATTATTCCAGGGTCCCATTGCTTGTATTGCACCCCAACAATTAAGAGTGCTCTCCAACCTACACCATTAGATAAGAGGATTCCTAGATCCCATTTTCTTGTATGCATTCTTCCAAACATCATAAGTACCAAATATATATCATCAAAGTACATAACAACATAATGAAAATGTACATCTAGGATATGCTTCATCAAAGAGTCATGAAAGTGCTTATACCTCCAAGCAAGTAGACCAATATTTTCCAAGTGCATACAAGCTTCAAGTGACCAATCAAATCTGCTCCAATGACATAGGTGAGGATCCCATGTCCTATAATGCTGCTCCAAAAGGATGTGATATGCATCAAAATATTCAGCCATGTATTCTTTCATCCAAGAAGTGAATGAAGAATCTCCACTCGAATCTGAACCAAATAATGAGCAGAAAAAACAAGGAGACTTCAAATGACTCAAAGAAGTCTCACCCATACATCCATGAATGTGAGAATCATAAAGATGTAACAAAGTATGTGGCTTCCAACAAAAATGTTCTCCAATCATAAATCTATTCATCCAAGTGTTGGATGAAGTTCCTCTAACATCAAATGAACCCAGTGTTGAGCAAGAAAAACCATGAGTATTCAAGTGACTCAAATCCATATCATAGGTGCATCCATGTAGATGTGAATCATCATAAAGTGACAAATTATGCTGTTTCAAATGTGAATAAGAATGTGCTCCAACCATGTCATCATAAAGGTTAAATCTAGGAGTTCCATACACATCATGTGACACCATCAAAAAGAACCCTTTCACCCATACTTCATTGATATTAATACTGCAAAACATGGAATTGTAGGATGTAGGAGAATGTACTAACTCACCCAAATGATCAAAAAGTTCAGGAGTTTCATCATGGGAAGGATCCATGTGGGTAGTATCATGCAGCTCCTTCAAAAGTGTGAACTCTTTGTCATAGTTTGGTCCCAATGTAGAGGAATCATGCTCTTCTTTAAAAATTGCATAACCTTCATCAAAAGGCAATTCAAATTCCTCTTCCACCACATCAAGTGTTTGGATCTCTTCAAGTTCATCTTCAAACACATCAAGAACATTCAAATTTTCACATTTCTCATGATCCACCATGTCATGATAATCCTCCAAACAATCTACCATTTGACAATCTGAAACATAGGAGGAAAAACAAGTATCTTGCAACTTTTCAAGAAGTTGCTCATTTTGAATTGTGAGCTTATGAATATCCTCATTATTCTTCAAGTATGCATCATGTAACAATTAATTAAGCTCAAACAAATGGTTTCTATCAAAAAGCAAAGACATGAAATTACCTTTGATGTGGCACATTGCTCTTTGAATCTTCTCCATGTCTTCAAGGAAGGATGTTTCCTCCAATGAAGTAGCTCTCCAACAAGAATTTGACACCAGTGCTTGAGTGTCATGGAGAATGCTGAGGGACTCTTGGATATTATTTTCATTCATCTTTAAGGACCCTTCAAGAAAATGAGGCTCTTGCAAATGAACCTCCTCATCTTCTTCAATTTTGCTTGGACCAACTTCATGAAGCTCAAGTGGTGATGGGGAAGTTGATCTTGGTTCTTCTTCAACCGCTACAAGGTCTTCATTATCATGCTTAATGAAACTTGTACTTGTAGAAACACTTTCAAAAGTGATCTCTATGTCACCAACATAGAGGTGTGAGCACCCATCAGTAGGTACTCCTTCATAGTTTAAGCATCCATCAGTAGATGCTCTTTGGTTCATGTCTAAGCTAGAAGGTGTCTCGAAATGATCTTCCATATTTTCAATAGAATCTTCTTCATGCTCTTGTGATTTCTCTTCCTTTTGCTCCTTAAAGCAAGCTGATGCATTTTGCCCCTTGTTTTCCTTAGAATCATTATATTTGGAATCTCTTCTTGAATAAATCTCAAAAGCTCTCCTCAAGGAGGACATCATTTTATGCACACATATATGATACTCGCTCCAAGGTTTTTTACAAGAAGGGCATAAACCTTTCTTCACTAACTCCACATATTCATTTTTGGGCCTATTTTCAAAAACATGTTCAGCATAGTACTCAAAAGACATGACATTTTGTGTATTTTTGCTAAAAGCAAGATATTCTTGATATTTTTGATATTGTTGGGGCAAGGTTTTATATTTTGCTCTCCATATTTGGAACTCACTCATAGAATTATCCTTGGTTGGTGTGACACACTCATATTCATCAGATTTAAATTCATAAGAATGATCTTCATTTCTCTTGAAATTGTAAGAAGTGTTGCATGATGGCACCTCTTCCTCATACCATTCACATTCTGCTTCATATTGCTCATAAGCATCTGCATATTCCTCATAAGAATTGTACTCATAGGATTCATCATAATAGTAAGACATGGCTGCCAATTATTCTTGAATGTATGTACCTAATACACAGGTGCAAGGACCATGCTTTGATACCACTGTAATGTCCCTTATTAAGAAATTTATTAAAATTGCAATTTTCCACTTTTTTTCCCTAGTTCGACCTTTGACTAGTTTGGATCTCTAGGTCCCAAATTTGCCCCAAATGATCCCAAATCTTCTGAGAAGGTATATGAATGATATTAGAACATATATATGTGTTTCAGGGATGCCTTTGGACCTTTAAAATACTTCTGCAAATAATCTTTCAATTCTGATCAATGTAGGTAACTTTACCAGTGATTTTCCTTTGACTAGTATTGGCCTCTAGGTCTCAAATTGACTCCAAATGCCTTCAAATATTAAAGGAAGGTGTATGAATGATATTAGAACTTGAATATGATGTTTATGGATTACATATGTCCACCAAAAGACATCTGCAAACTCTATTAATATTCTGGACCAATTATGCAATTTTACTAGTGATTTGGGGTTCAAATCCCCCTGGGGTAAGTACTGAAAATGGCTTCCCAAATGCCTCCAAACCCACTCAAATTTATGAACAGAGGTATGTAATGTGTTAATTATTTTATTAAAGTCAAATATGCACCATTAATGGATTATTACAACTGTTCTCACCCTCTCCCATTCAACTGCAAAAATCCCCAATTCGACCCTTGTGGAAATGGCACTATTTCACCTCCCAATAGAACTAAACTGAGTAAAAATGATTCAAATGCTCAAGTACAGTACATGAAACTTGTATAAGACATCGATTGCAGTATATTGATCACAAATACATCAGATAATCATCCATTCATTCGAAATCATCATCAATACATTGGTTCACAACAAGGTAGTGGGGAAATGGCATTGTTCTTCCATTAAAAATGAGATTTATACATTTCTACTTGGAATTTCGACCTGAAAATTTTTGGAGATGAAGAAAAGAGTATTTAATTCATATTACAAAAGAAATGGGGCATTAAAAGCTTCCCCAAAGAGTACAATAGCTCACCAAAAACGCCCTCCCTCAAGGATCAAGAATATGCCATCAAAACTAGAAATGGTTGAAGGAGTGAGCTGCAATAGAAGAAACCATGAGATTCCCTGTAGCTTACACCTGCAAATAAAGACTCCATTAAAGCTCCAAATGAAAGGTCTGAATGGCCTTTTCAATTACCAACTTGGATGGGAATCTTTCACCCTCGAAATTGGCTAAGGCAAGAAACTAGTCATCCACTAGCTCTCCCTCTTCACAAATGCAATTGCAAATTCTACAAATGATCAAAAGCTATTCTCATACTTCATTTCTACATTTTATAACCAACATTAGCCTTCTAAGGGTCGAAATCCTCTCAATAGATTCAATAGATTTCCATTTAGGAAATATTCCACATTTGCCACTTGTCTCCTAGTTCCAACCTTCCATCTTCTCCCAAATTCGATTTTGGGTCTCTTTGGCTTCTCCAACTCTCAAATTCGACTTCCTTGAGCCTATTTTCTGGGATGACATGTCATAGTGGTCAGATGTCATAGGTCAGGTCTGCAATTTGTCATAGTTGTCATAGATGCTCCATCATTGGTGTCATAGGGGCTAGGGAATCTAGCCCAAGTGTCCACAAACTTCCACTTTGACTCTTTATCTTCCATGGAGGTTACCAATCCTTCCCAATTCGACCTAAGATGCTCAATGACATGTGTTATGACTTACTAACTCACCCAAGAGTGTTCACATTCCCATTAATTCGAATTTGCAAAAGAGATATACCATGTATTATGAAAAATCAAGCTAGTGTGGGTCCCACATCCTCCATATGTCTCCAAAACCATTTGTCACCTAGGATTTCTCTTGAATTTCTTTACTAACTCTATTTATTAAATACTTGAACCCTTCCAATGTCTAAACATCATTTATTATCTCCCTTATTCCAAATCCCAAATCTTCCACCCCAAACCTAGGAAACTAGTAATTTTCCTCCTTGGCAATTATTTGACCCTTAACATCAATTTTACAAACTCTAATGAATATGGCTAATGTGATTAGGCCATTGTGACCCAATTACAAATTTGGGACATGACAAATCCTCCCTTCCCAATATTGCTTGTCCTCAAGCAATTTCAAACATGGGTGTTGAAGAACCTGCTTTCTGTATAATTCTTTGAAGTTGCCATTGAATTGCCAAACCTTGAGTCTTTGAGTTTCCATGAATATTTTAGAGAGGAACCACCATGCTTGCTGCTGCACTACTCTGATTAAAATCACTTTATTAAGTGGGGAATCCATCTCCCATACTGCTTGCTTCCCGCCAAAAAATGAAACCAATGAGACAAAAATTATTCCAGGGTCCCATTGCTTGTATTGCACCCCAACAATTAAGAGTGCTCTCCAACCTACACCATTAGATAAGAGGATTCCTGGATCCCATTTTCTTGTATGCATTCTTCCAAACATCATGAGTACGCATTATATATCATCAAAGTACATAACAACATAATGAAAATGTACATCTAGGATATGCTTCATCAAAGAGTCATGAAAGTGCTTATACCTCCAAGCAAGTAGACCACCATTTTTCAAGTGCATACAAACTTCAAGTGACCAATCAAATCTGCTCCAATTACATAGGTGAGGATCCCATGTCCTATAATGCTGCTCCAAAAGGATGTGATATGCATCAAAATATTCAGCCATGTATTCTTTCATCCAAGAAGTGAATGAAGAATCTCCACTAGAATCTGAACCAAATAATGAGCAGAAAAAACGAGACTTCAAATGACTCAAAGAAGTCTCACCCATACATCCATGAATGTGAGAATCATAAAGATGTAACAAAGTATGTGGCTGCCAACAAAAATGTTCTCCCATCATAAATCTATTCATCCAAGTGTTGGATGAAGTTCCTCTAACATCAAATGAACCCAGTGTTGAGCAAGAAAAACCATGAGTATTCAAGTGACTCAAATCCATATCATAGGTGCATCCATGTAGATGTGAATCATCATAAAGTGACAAATTATGCTGTTGCAAATGTGAATAAGAATGTGCTCCAACCATGTCATCATAAAGGTTAAATCTAGGAGTTCCATACTCCTCATGTGGCACCATCAAAAAGAACCCTTTCACCCATACTTCATTGATATTAATATTGCAAAACATGGAATTGTAGGATGTAGGAGAATGTACTAACTCACCCAAATGATCAAAAATTTCAGGAGTTTCATCATGGGAAGGATCCATGTGGGTAGTATCATGCAGCTCCTTCAAAAGTGTGAACTCTTTGTCATAGTTTGGTCCCAATGTAGAGGAATCATGCTCTTCTTTAAAAATTGCATAACCTTCATCAAAAGGCAATTCAAATTCCTCTTCCACCACATCAAGTGTTTGGATCTCTTCAAGTTCATCTTCAAACACATCAAGAAAATTCAAATTTTCACATTTCTCATGATCCACCATGTCATGAGAATCCTCCAAACAATCTACCATTTGACAATCTGAAACATAGGAGGAAAAACAAGTATCTTGCAACTTTTCAAGAAGTTGCTCATTTTGAATTGTGAGCTTATGAATATCCTCATTATTCTTCAAGTATGCATCATGTAACAATTAATTAAGCTCAAACAAATGGTTTCTATCAAAAAGAAAAGACATGAAATTACCTTTGATGTGGCACATTGTTCTTTGAATCTTCTCCATGTCTTCAAGGAAGGATGTTTCCTCCAATGAAGTAGCTCTCCAACAAGAATTTGACACCAATGCTTGAGTGTCATGGAGAATGCTGAGGGACTCTTGGATATTATTTTCATTCATCTTTAAGGACCCTTCAAGAAAATGAGACTCTTGCAAATGAACCTCCTCATCTTCTTCAATTTTGCTTGGACCAACTTCATGAAGCTCAAGTGGTGATGGGGAAGTTGATCTTGGTTCTTCTTCAACCGCTACAAGGTCTTCATTATCATGCTTAATGAAACTTGTACTTGTAGAAACACTTTCAAAAGTGATCTCTATGTCACCAACATAGAGGTGTGAGCACCCATCAGTAGGTACTCCTTCATAGTTTAAGCATCCATCAATAGATGCTCTTTGGTTCATGTCTAAGCTAGAAGGTGTCTCGAAATGATCTTCCATATTTTCAATAGAATCTTCTTCATGCTCTTGTGATTTCTCTTCCTTTTGCTCCTTAAAGCAAGCTGATGCATTTTTCCCCTTGTTTTCCTTAGGATCAATATATTTGGAATCTCTTCTTGAATAAATCTCAAAAGCTCTCCTCAAGGAGGACATCATTTCATGCACACATATATGATACTCGCTCCAAGGGTTTTTACAAGAAGGGCATAAACCTTTCTTCACTAACTCCACATCTTCATTTTTGGGCCTATTTTCAAAAACATGTTCAGCATAGTACTCAAAAGACATGACATTTTGTGTATTTTTGCTAAAAGCAAGATATTCTTGATATTTTTGATATTGTTGGGCAAGGTTTTATATTTTGCTCTCCATATTTGGAACTCACTCATAGAATTATCCTTGGTTGGTGTGACACACTCATATTCATCAGATTTAAATTCATAAGAATAATCTTCATTTCTCTTGAAATTGTAAGAAGTGTTGCATGATGGCACCTCTTCCTCATACCATTCACATTCTGCTTCATATTGCTCATAAGCATCTGCATATTCCTCATAAGAATTGTACTCATAGGATTCATCATAATAGTAAGACATGGCTGCCAATTATTCTTGAATGTATGTACCTAATACACAGGTGCAAGGACCATGCTTTGATACCACTGTAATGTCCCTTATTAAGAAATTTATTAAAATTGCAATTTTCCACTTTTTTTCCCTAGTTCGACCTTTGACTAGTTTGGATCTCTAGGTCCCAAATTTGCCCCAAATGATCCCAAATCTTCTGAGAAGGTATATGAATGATATTAGAACATATATATGTGTTTCAGGGATTCCTTTGGACCTTTAAAATACTTATGCAAATCATCTTTCAATTCTGATCAATGTAGGTAACTTTACCAGTGATTTTCCTTTGACTAGTATTGGCTTCTAGGTCTCAAATTGACTCCAAATGCCTTCAAATATTCAAGGAAGGTGTATGAATGATATTAGAACTTGAAAATGATGTTTATGGATTACATATTTCCACCAAAAGACATCTGCAAACTCTCTTAATATTCTGGACCAATTATGCAATTTTACTAGTGATTTGGGGTTCAAATCCCCCTGGGGTAAGTACTGAAAATGGCTTCCCAAATGCCTCCAAACCCACTCAAATTTATGAACAGAGGTATGTAATGTGTTAATTATTTTATTAAAGTCAAATATGCACCATTAATGGATTATTACAACTGTTCTCACCCTCTCCCATTCAACTGCAAAAATCCCCAATTCGATCCTTGGGGAAATGACACTATTTCACCTCCCAATAGAACTAAACTGAGTAAAAATGCTTCAAATGCTCAAGTACAGTACATGAAACTTGTAGAATACATCCATTGCAGTATATTGATCACAAATATATCAGAGAATCATCCATTCATTCGAAATCATCATCAATACATTGGTTCACAACAAGGTAGTGGGGAAATGGCATTGTTCTTCCATTAAAAATGAGATTTATACATTTCTACTTGGAATTTTGACCTGAAAATTTTTGGATATGAAGAACAGAGTATTTAATTCATATTACAAAAGAAATGGGGCATTAAAATCTTCCCCAAAGAGTACAATAGCTCACCAAAAACGCCCTCCCTCAAGGATCAAGAATATGCCATCAAAACTAGAAATGGTTGAAGGAGTGAGCTGCAATAGAAGAAACCATGAGATGCCCTGTAGCTTACACCTGCAAATAAAGACTCCATTAAAGCTCCAAATGAAAGGTCTGAATCGCCTTTTCAATTACCAACTTGGATGGGAATCTTTCACCCTCGAAATTGGCTAAGGCAAGAAACTAGTCATCCACTAGCTCTCCCTCTTCACAAATGCAATTGCAAATTCTACAAATGATCAAAAGCTATTCTCATACTTCATTTCTACATTTTATAACCAACATTAGCCTTCTAAGGGTCGAAATCCTCTCAATAGATTCAATAGATTTCCATTTAGGAAATATTCCACATTTGCCACTTGTCTCCTAGTTCCAACCTTCCATCTTCTCCCAAATTCGATTTTGGGTCTCTTTGGCTTCTCCAACTCTCAAATTCGACTTCCTTGAGCCTATTTTTGGGGCTGACATGTCATAGTGGTCAGATTTCATAGGTCAGGTCTGCAATTTGTCATAGTTGTCATAGATGCTCCATCATTGGTGTCATAGGGGCTAGGGAATCTAGCCCAAGTGTCCACAAACTTCCACTTTGACTCTTTATCTTCCATGGAGGTTACCAATCCTTCCCAATTCGACCTAAGATGCTCAATGACATGTGTTATGACTTACCAACTCACCCAAGAGTGTTCACATTCCCATTAATTCTAATTTGCAAAAGAGATATACCATGTATTATGAAAAATCAAGCTAGTGTGGGTCCCACATCCTCCATATGTCTCCAAAACCATTTGTCACCTAGGATTTCTCTTGAATTTCTTTATTCACTCTATTTATTAAATACTTGAACCCTTCCAATGTCTAAACATCATTTATTATCTCCCTTATTCCAAATCCCAAAGCTTCCACCCCAAACCTAGGAAACTAGTAATTTTCCTCCTTGGCAATTATTTGACCCTTAACATCAATTTTACAAACTCTAATGAATATGGCTAATGTGATTAGGCCATTGTGACCCAATTACAAATTTGGGACATGACAAATCCTCCCTTCCCAATATTGCTTGTCCTCAAGCAATTTCAAACATGGGTGTTGAAGAACCTGCTTTCTGTATAATTCTTTGAAGTTGCCATTGAATTGCCAAACCTTGAGTCTTTGAGTTTCTATGAATATTTTAGAGAGGAACCACCATGCTTGCTGCTGCACTACTCTGATTAAAATCACTTTATTAAGTGGGGAATCCATCTCCCATACTGCTTGCTTCCCCCCAAAAAATGAAACCAATGAGACAAAAATTATTCCAGGGTCCCATTGCTTGTATTGCACCCCAACAATTAAGAGTGCTCTCCAACCTACACCATTAGATAAGAGGATTCCTGGATCCCATTTTCTTGTATGCATTCTTCCAAACATCATGAGTACCCAATATAAATCATCAAAGTACATAACAACATAATGAAAATGTACATCTAGGATATGCTTCATCAAAGAGTCATGAAAGTGCTTATACCTCCAAGCAAGTAGACCACCATTTTTCAAGTGCATACAAACTTCAAGTGACCAATCAAATCTGCTCCAATGACATAGGTGAGGATCCCATGTCCTATAATGCTGCTCCAAAAGGATGTGATATGCATCAAAATATTCAGCCATGTATTCTTTCATCCAAGAAGTGAATGAAGAATCTCCACTAGAATCTGAACCAAATAATGAGCAGAAAAAACAAGGAGACTTCAAATGACTCAAAGAAGTCTCACCCATACCTCCATGAATGTGAGAATCATAAAGATGTAACAAAGTATGTGGCTGCCAACAAAAATGTTCTCCCATCATAAATCTATTCATCCAAGTGTTGGATGAAGTTCCTCTAACATCAAATGAACCCAGTGCTGAGCAAGAAAAACCATGAGTATTCAAGTGACTCAAATCCATATCATAGGTGCATCCATGTAGATGTGAATCATCATAACGTGACAAATTATGCTGTTGCAAATGTGAATAAGAATGTGCTCCAACCATGTCATCATAAAGGTTAAATCTAGGAGTTCCATACTCCTCATTTGGCACCATCAAAAAGAACCCTTTCACCCATACTTCATTGAGATTAATACTGCAAAACATGGAATTGTAGGATGTAGGAGAATGTACTAACTCACCCAAATGATCAAAACGTTCAGGAGTTTCATCATGGGAAGGATCCATGTGGGTAGTATCATGCAGCTCCTTCAAAAGTGTGAACTCTTTGTCATAGTTTGGTCCCAATGTAGAGGAATCATGCTCTTCTTTAAAAATTGCATAACCTTCATCAAAAGGCAATTCAAATTCCTCTTCCACCACATCAAGTGTTTGGATCTCTTCAAGTTCATCTTCAAACACATCAAGAACATTCAAATTTTCACATTTCTCATGATCCACCATGTCATGAGAATCCTCCAAACAATCTACCATTTGACATTCTGAAACATAGGAGGAAAAACAAGTATCTTGCAACTTTTCAAGAAGTTGCTCATTTTGAATTGTGAGCTTATGAATATCCTCATTATTCTTCAAGTATGCATCATGTAACAATTAATTAAGCTCAAACAAATGGTTTCTATCAAAAAGCAAAGACATGAAATTACCTTTGATGTGGCACATTGCTCTTTGAATCTTCTCCATGTCTTCAAGGAAGGATGTTTCCTCCAATGAAGTAGCTCTCCAACAAGAATTTGACACCAATGCTTGAGTGTCATGGAGAATGCTGAGGGACTCTTGGATATTATTTTCATTCATCTTTAAGGACCCTTCAAGAAAATGAGGCTCTTGCAAATGAACCTCCTCATCTTCTTCAATTTTGCTTGGACCAACTTCATGAAGCTCAAGTGGTGATGGGGAAGTTGATCTTGGTTCTTCTTCAACCGCTACAAGGTCTTCATTATCATGCTTAATGAAACTTGTACTTGTAGAAACACTTTCAAAAGTGATCTCTATTTCACCAACATAGAGGTGTGAGCACCCATCAGTAGGTACTCCTTCATAGTTTAAGCATCCATCAGTAGATGCTCTTTGGTTCATGTCTAAGCTAGAAGGTGTCTCGAAATGATCTTCCATATTTTCAATAGAATCTTCTTCATGCTCTTGTGATTTCTCTTCCTTTTTCTCCTTAAAGCAAGATGATGCATTTTTCCCCTTATTTTCCTCAGGATCAATATATTTGGAATCTCTTCTTGAATAAATCTCAAAAGCTCTCCTCAAGGAGGACATCATTTCATGCAGACATATATGATACTCGCTCCAAGGGTTTTTACAAGAAGGGCATAAACCTTTCTTCACTAACTCCACATCTTCATTTTTGGGCCTATTTTCAAAAACATGTTCAGCATAGTACTCAAAAGACATGGCATTTTGTGTATTTTTGCTAAAAGCAAGATATTCTTGATATTTTTGATATTGTTGGGGCAAGGTTTTATATTTTGCTCTCCATCTTTGGAACTCACTCATAGAATTATCCTTGGTTGGTGTGACACACTCATATTCATCAGATTTAAATTCATAAGAATAGTCTTCATTTCTCTTGAAATTGTAAGAAGTGTTGCATGATGGCACCTCTGCCTCATACCATTCACATTCTGCTTCATATTGCTCATAAGCATCTGCATATTCCTCATAAGAATTGTACTCATAGGATTCATCATAATAGTAAGACATGGCTGCCAATTATTCTTGAATGTATGTACCTAATACACAGGTGCAAGGACCATGCTCTGATACCACTGTAATGTCCCTTATTAAGAATTTTATTAAAATTGCAATTTTCCACTTTTTTTCCCTAGTTCGACCTTTGACTAGTTTGGATCTCTAGGTCCCAAATTTGCCCCAAATGATCCCAAATCTTCTGAGAAGGTATATGAATGATATTAGAACATATATATGTGTTTCAGGGATGCCTTTGGACCTTTAAAATACTTCTGCAAATCCTCTTTCAATTCTGATCAATGTAGGTAACTTTACCAGTGATTTTCCTTTGACTAGTATTGGCCTCTAGGTCTCAAATTGACTCCAAATGCCTTCAAATCTTCAAGGAAGGTGTATGAATGATATTAGAAATTGAATATGATGTTTATGGATTACATATGTCCACCAAAATACCTCTGAAAACTCTCTTAATATTCTGGACCAATTATGCAATTTTACTAGTGATTTGGGGTTCAAATCCCCCTGGGGTAAGTACTGAAAATGGCTTCCCAAATGCCTCCAAACCCACTCAAATTTATGAAAAGAGGTATGTAATGTGTTAATTATTTTATTAAAGTCCCATATGCACCATTAATGGATTATTACAACTGTTCTCACCCTCTCCCATTCAACTGCAAAAATCCCCAATTCGACCCTTGGGGAAATGGCACTATTTCACCTCCCAATAGAACTAAACTGAGTAAAAATTCTTCAAATGCTCAAGTACAGTACATGAAACTTGTAGAAGACATCCATTGCAGTATATTGAGCAAAAATATATCAGAGAATCATCCATTCATTCGAAATCATCATCAATACATTGGTTCACAACAAGGTAGTGGGGAAATGGCATTGTTCTTCCATTAAAAATGAGATTTATACATTTCTACTTGGAATTTCGACCTGAAACTTTTTGGATATGAATAACAGAGTATTTACTTCATATTAAAAAAGAAATGTGGCATTAAAAGCTTCTCCAAAGAGTACAATAGCTCACCAAAAATGCCCTCCCTCAAGGATCAAGAATATGCCATCAAAACTAGAAATGGTTGAAGGAGTGAGCTGCAATACAAGAAACCATGAGCTTCCCTGTAACTTACACCTGCAAATAAAGAATCCATTAAAGCTCCAAATGAAAGGTCTGAATGGCCTTTCCAATTACCAACTTGGATGGGAATCTTTGACCCTCGAAATTGGCTAAGGCAAGAAACTAGTCATCCACTAGCTCTCCCTCTTCACAAATGCAATTGCAAATTCTACAAATGATCAAAATCTATTCTCATACTTCATTTATACATTTTATAACCAACATTAGCCTTCTAAGGGTCGAAATCCTCTCAATAGATTCAATAGATTTCCATTTAGGAAATATTCCACATTTGCCACTTGTCTCCTAGTTCCAACCTTCCATCTTCTCCCAAATTCGATTTTGGGTCTCTTTGGCTTCTCCAACTCCCAAATTCGACTTCCTTGAGCCTATTTTTGGGGCTGAGATGTGATAGTGGTCAGATGTCAGAGGTCAGGTCTGCAATTTGTCATAGTTGTCATAGATGCTCCATCATTGGTGTCATAGGGGCTAGGGAATCTAGCCCAAGTGTCCACAAACTTCCACTTTGACTCTTTATCTTCCATGGAGGTTACCAATCCTTCCCAATTCGACCTAAGATACTCAATGACATGTGTTATGACTTACCAACTCACCCAAGAGTGTTCACATTCCCATTAATTCGAATTTGCAAAAGAGATATACCATGTATTATGAAAAATCAAGCTAGTGTGGGTCCCACATCCTCCATATGTCTCCAAAACCATTTGTCACCTAGGATTTCTGTTGAATTTCTTTATTCACTCTATTTATTAAATACTTGAACCCTTCCAATGTCTAAACATCATTTATTATCTCCCTTATTCCAAATCCCAAAGCTTCCACCCCAAACCTAGGAAACTGGTAATTTTCCTTCTTGGCAATTATTTGACCCTTAACATCAATTTTACAAACTCTAATGAATATGGCTAATGTGATTAGGCCATTGTGACCCAATTACAAATTTGGGACATGACAGATATACATAGTTGACTTTTAAGTAAGGATGAAATCATTCCATGCTTAACATCAATCAATGCTTGAATTCAATCCAAGGGTGAATTGTATCGAAGGTTGACTTCAATCATTGGTTGAATTCAATCCAAGGTTCACTTGAAACCATGTTTGACTTCAATCTGTGGGTGACTTCAATCGAAGGTTGAATTTTGTTGATGCCCAATTTTGTCATCATTTTGAATCATTGATCGTGCTATGGTTACATCATTTTTCCTTTTTTGATGCATCAAGTCATATTTCTCATCGTTCAGACCTCCATACGGACTCAGGTATAGACACATTTAAATCTCTTATGAATTTCAATTGATTATCATCTTTGCATGGCTAATTAATATTAACTTAACACTTCTAGACCTGTTGGGCATATAGTTTTGATTTTTCAGGATGTGGTTTTCATGCGGACGTTCATCCGGACACTCATTCTCATTCAGACGTCCATTCAGGACTTCGTTCACACCCCACAAATCATTTGTTAGCATACCTAGGAGCATTGAAGACACAAATGAAGACGTGGTTTTTGTTTCCCACCTGGCACTTATGGTTCATGACCTCCTGCTTGAGAAGATTCTAGCCATAACTGGCCCAGGAATCCAACGCACCCACTGTCCAACATCCAAGAAACCACCATGCACGAATTGGAGGGAAAAATGGCCTATGTGTTAATGAGTCGTTTCTCCATCATTGAAGACCCTCTATTTTTAGAGAGTTCGACCAGTGAAAGCGTCGACTTGCTCTCCATTGTAAATCATTATAAAAAGACTCCTAGGGTTGTGAAGAAGGATGAAAAAAACGTTTTGTAAAACTTTGCTTTCTATTTTTAATAGAAGCTATGTTCAGTTGTTGGTATTATTTCATCTTTTGCTTCATGGTTGGTGACTGAATAGCTTAGGAACGACCTTTATGACTTGAGAAGGGCCCCTCAAACACAGTGGTTCCATTTGTGCATATCTCGTGATTTCTCTTCGTTTTTGCAGATAAGTAATTTTAGTTTTGAATGTTTATGTAATTAAGAATGTTTTCCTGTAGGTGTTGTTCAGCTGTTTATAAAATGCAATCTTCTACTGTTTACATGTAATTTGGATCTTTAGTATTCATACGATTGGTCATTCGCACTTTCATTCAGACTGTCTTTTAGCATCCCATTTGTAATTAGATAGAATTTAAATTCATTTCCAGCATTTTGAGTATTTGGTTTATGCATCTGTAGTTAGCTAGGGTGTGAATTAATTTCCCAGTATTTTATTGTGTTATGTAGCTAGTGAGGATTCGAATCCATCTTCAGCATTTCATATTTGAATTTACATTAACACATAGATCGATTATTTCAGTTATAGTTATGATGAAATTCACTTACACTTAAATTCCATTTTACTGTGCAATAGGAAATAGTTTCTAGTTTAAATAGAAGTAGTGTAGTTGTCTTTTGGTTCATAATATAGGTAGCTTATAATTTTCTTTCATTGGTTTTCAGGCTTATAACCTAGATTAGTATAAGTTTGCTTAACATGTTATCATAGATTTTATCCATTATCAGTTTATCTCATTTCTGAAGTAGGTTCAACATTTTATTCCCATTTTACATTTGAATTCATAATCAGTCTTTTATCTCTATTTACATAGAATGTTGTTGTTTTATACTTTATTAATTCCATTGTTAGTCTAGTCATTTTATTTCAATAGGTGTTATAGGATAGAATCAATTTTCAATTAGAATTTAGTAAGTCTTCTTTGAATCTTATTTAAATACAGTAGTTCTAAGTTATTGTTATGATTTTAAATTAAAGATCAGTCTTAACTAGTGTAGATTTGTTTCTCAACTTTAGATTAGTTTGCATCATATTTTATGGTTAATTAGAAAAGTTTGATTTACTGTAGTAGTACTTTGTTTCCTGCTATTGGTTTGCTTATAAATTGAATGTGTTTCCAATCATTTGAGTTACTATTTTGTACTTAGGTTTAGGTTTGATTATAAAGGTCCAAGTTTAGTTTGCTTTTGGTAAATGATGTTTTCATAGAATAACTTGAAGTCTTGGTAGAATAAAATTAGAAGTTGATAGGCATTTGCATGAGTTTGATAGATAGGAATTGCATGGATATTGCATGTTTTAATTCCAAAATAGTCATTAGAGATAAATAACTCAGAGTTTATGCTTTTCAGTATAATAGTCTTTTCCATTCTTAGAATAGGATTTGAATGATTGTTGCTAGTCTTTGCTTTTGTAGTATAACTTGTCTTTGATCAAGTCTTGCTTCCTAGAATACTACTTTCCTTGCATCTTGAAATTTCAATTCTTGTCCATAGAGTATAATAGTATAGATTGATAGCTAGATTATTTATATATTTGAAATCATTTCAATTTGTCCAAGTTGTTAGGTTAAGTCTGATCTGTTTGATAGTTTATACTTTTAAGTTTGACTCAGTTTTTAATTTTGAAATATACTTAAATATTTTAATTATTAAACATCTCTAGGATCTGCATAGTAAACATCCTAGGTTAGCTTCTACCTTAGCATATATTTTGTGACAACTCTAAGATTACCAATCCCAGTCGATAATTAAATATTGGAATTATTTAACACATAATAAACACCAACATTTTGGTGTCGTTGCCGGGGAGTTGTAGATAGGTAGAATTTCCTTATGAAACTTATTAATAGGCTGGTGGTGGGTGAGTGGTAAGACGATAGGTAAGAACCTATTCATTTGTTCTAACAGGAATCCCCAAAACCCAACAGTAGCAGTAATGAAATTAGGTTTTGATTTAGTTTTAAAGTTGCTTCTCGGTATTTTGTTTCTTCCTTTTATGAAAAGAGTGAGTGTGAGTTTATTTATTTCATGCAAGTGTGGGACTTATTTTACAATTAAATCACTTAGTGGTGTTGTAAGCGCTACCCATCTTTCTAACAAACTGATAGGAACATTCAAAAGAGGAGCCTCAAGATAACACATGAAGAACTAATTATATTGTGGGAAGATATGGCAAGAGAGAAGGATGAAGAAGTTGTTACCTTTAAATTCCCTATTAGAGATCCGGGAGGAGTGGCACAAATGCAATGCATTCCCACATCCATTCTACCAAATTTTCACGGACTGGAGAACGAAGACCCTGATGAATTCTTATTTCAATTTGAAGTACTTTGTAGAGGATATGATGTTCAAAAGTTGAATTTTTTTCCTCTTACTTCGAAAGAAGCGACCCTCTAATGGTTCATGATCCTAGGTGGGAACTGCATTCAAACTTGGAAAGACGTGAAAAATATATTCTTAAAAAGATACCAAGATTATTGCAGGGTCAATGAGGATACTTCGAAATAACACAGGGAGAAGAAGAAACTTTGGAAAATTACATCAAATGCTTTCAATACAACCTTCAAAGATCAAAACTAAGACAGTTGGAGAAAGACACCTTGAAAAGACTTTTACTCAAAGTAATAAAAAATGAATATTTAGAAATACTAAGTTTGATGGGAACAGATGATGTATTTTAGTTACCAGATGATGATGTTTGTGAGTTATGTAGAAGGTATTCAAGAGGAAAATTCAAAATTGGTAAGAATACACCATCTTCTCAGTTTTTGAAGTCTGCTGCAAGAATTGGAATTACAAGAGCTGAAATTGGTAATTTATTTGAAATATTTAAATTTGATATTATCAGCTCTCCAAATTCACAAATGGATATTTTGCAGGTTGGGAAAAATGAGGAATTTAAAGGAGCATTTTGTTGTCAGAGCCAAAATAAACATCTCACAAAGGATTGTCCTTTCGATAGTCTCAGAATTGTGGCATATCTAGCTTGAATCATTCCATGGGTAGTTGCTCTTCCTTACCACGGATGAAAACAACTTGCCAAGGAGATCTGGAAATTGAAACAAGTTCACCGTATGAAATGACACCAGAACTGTCATGGGAACCATGGCCTACATGTATGGTTCAGAGCTCCATCTCTCCATTGGCCTACTCTCATAATCAATCAGTGATTACTCCGACACCATGGCAGTTGTTGCAGCCTCAGCTTAACCCGTACCAACCTTGTTCACAAAGACTTCATGCCCCATCTTATGATCATATGGTTACTCTCTCCTACGTTGCAACACTACCTGGTCCTCTACACTCTCCACAAGCTTTTCAACATTATCCTATTTACCCGGCAGGATCAGCCACACAAGCCAATCAACTACACCTGCCAGAATCACCTTCTCATAAAACTCCTTTATTCCCTATGCACATTCTTGTTCAATCCATTCCACATTCTAACAACAATAAAGAAGTACAACATGCTTACAATGTTGAACTGCAACATTTACCCACCTTTCCTACCTCACTGACATCATTGCAGGAAATTCATACAAGGTTTGGAGAGGTTATAGATCTAGGAGTTGTATAAACTATGGAAGAAAATTAAGTTTGTACTTGGCCTTATCCACAAGAAGACAAGATCAACATGGAATGCATGACATTTGATGAGGGACGAACATTAGAACATGAATATTCCCCATCACCAAACAAAGATTCTTTATGCATTCTAGAGTTTGATGAAAGACCTCGTGACATGACAAATGAAGAAGAGAACCCAGAATACAAGGATTACATTGAGATCTGGTTCCATGAGGTAACCAAGCCACAGTACCATTCTCTCCTTCAATGCTTCTTGTTGCTAAATCAAACAGGTCGGTTGGTTCTTCATATCTAGGTAATCATTTCTATAAATTTTTCATATGTGGATAAAGGTATCCTTTTCATTTTGCTTCACACTTGGTTACATTGGAAGAGCTCATATACTTGAATAAAAATATTTTCTTTGTTCTTAGGTAGAATAGGAAAATATGTATATAAATAAAGAGTTGCATGTTTAGTCCAGAAATTAAAAATATGTATATAAATCTTCATCTGTATATATGTAAATATATTTCTGTTTCTTTAAATAAATTCTGATAGCTGGTTTATATTGACACATAAATTTTTATGATAATCTCATAAGACTCTTCTCTCTTTCTCCTAGTTCTCGATAAATTTTCACATGATTTGTCTTTGTACATATGTTTTTGCTTCGAATAAATATGAATCTTTATTGACAAGTGGTTTGCAGTATGGTTACAGGAACTTTATCTCTATAATCAGCTCATAAATATCATTATCAGAAAAAGGGAAGTGCTCTAAAAAATCATAACATATTTCGATCCCTTCCCTCCTGATTATTTGTTTTAAGAATTGTAAAATTCATATTGAAAATTTTTAAGTGTTCTTTGTATAATATTTTGCCACTTATTTGATATAATTCTTGTAGCTCTTCTAATAAGCCTTCCAGATATTTTATGTCAGTGATCCTGTCTTTATGAATAGGTTGATAACTAAAAGTTTTTCTCCATCTGAAGCCCAGAGGCTCTCGGTGCATTTTGACCTTGTTGTTAAGTTAGTAAGTACAGCAATCTGTCCTGAATGGAAACAAGAGGGAGCCTTGGGGATCTTATTTTTGAGAAACACAGTTGTAATATTTTGAAGAAGGAAACTTGGACTAGAGAAATCTTTTTACTATTATCTTCTTGCTCCATCCACTACACACTAATGCAAGCAACCATAGGTATCTTTGATTCGACAGACATTTTATTCACTTGGTCTATATAAAAAATAGTTGTCCTCCAACCCATATATCCTCCCATCCTATACCATGGTTTTCAGAGCTGCTCCCCCATCCACTCACTCATAGGAAATTATTGCCGAATATCTATAGAGGGTGGACACACTAGGACACGATCCTCTGATGCAAAAAGGGTTCAAGAGGCTAACCCGCTGGAGTACTGAACAGGCTTGCTAGCAGCGGGTGTCGGCCTGTGGTATGACCAGGTAAACTCGACGAGGTATTGAACATGCCCGACTGATAGAGGGGAATCTTTCTGGGGAGGACATCTTGTTTATAAAAACAAATGTCTAGAGAAAAAAATCTTTAAATAGTTCTGTTATATGTTAAATTGTTGTAGGTTTAACTGAAGAGAAGTATGTATGGTTGAGTTTAAGAAAATAAACTTCATCAATTGGCCAAGAGAGAATAGCCTCAAGATTGTCTTCAGACCAGTTACCTAATGTTCATGGGATTAAAGATTTCTTATATTTCCAGGTGGGGCCAAATACTTAAGATTTCCAGGGACCTGAATGTGAAATTTGGTAGGATTTCTCTATCTACTGTGATTCTTGGACTCTAGGGAAGTTTGACTGAGTTCCTATGAGCAACTTTGATGAATAAATATGATTATGTTTGATATTGTCATAGTACGTATACAAGGATCACTGCAATTTATCTAAAAGTATTTGACGAAGACATGCATATATTTCTTTTATAAATTAAAATATCAAGGAAGATTGGTTTCCTTTAATCTTCTTGCACTATCTATATTGTCATCACTTATATGGTCTTCATGTATGGATCATTGTTGAAATTGCTTATTGATGAAATTGCATGTATGGATCATTTTTATAGTTAGTTAGTATTGCTTTCTCGTACAATAATAACAATTGTTTTGAGTTATCTACTGACTGTTAATTGGAAGTGTTTGAATATCAATCAGTTTTTTTATTTTGATGGTTTGAGGACATGCCATATTTTTGGTTTGGGGGAGAGGATTCATAATTATTCATATTCTTTGTTTACCTATAAGTAGTTAAAAAGTTCATTTATCTCTGATGAAGTGATCTGTTATTTCAGGAACGATGCAAGTAGCAGATAAAAAGACTGTTCTTATCCATGTTGAAAAGAAGAAAGAGTCCAAAGCAGTTTATCATCCAGATGTTTCAAGAAGAAGCAGCCTCTCCGCTGCAACTATATTGTTGTCATCACATTTGGAAGTATTCATAGAAGCAACAACTTCATTTCTTTTTAGACTGCCCTCAGCTTCAGAAATGCTCTGCATAATAAAAAGACAGTCAGATTCAACAAGCACATCCTGTCCAGTTAAATGGTCTATATAAAGTGTTGAATGGAATGTAGAATGAAATGTAGAATGAAATGTCGAATGAAGTGTCGAATGACATTCTACATGAATTATGGCTCTGTAACAACTCAACTAAACATGCCAAGGTATACAGTTTTAATTTTTGATTCAACTGTTAACCATATCAAGAGTATCAAGTACCATCTCTGCAAATATATCTTTATATGCTTATCATCCATTAATCCATTTCGATTTCACAAAAGAAATTGGTTAACTCACATAATCCTGCATGAATATGATCTACAAAATTTTTGTATGATTATATCACTCATCATAGAGTTTTATTCTTCATCTTATCTGAATCAATTCGTATACAAGGATCATTATGCAAGTCATTGTTTTTATTTTTGGATCAATTGAGGGACATCATAATTTTTAAAATGAGCCTTATGTTATGAGCCCATGATGGCGAATTGTTTTTTGGTATATCTTCAACCTACCCAAAGTTTACAACTTTGGACATGGTTGAAGATTTGGTATGGTTTACGATGGCATCTATACACCTCTTCTCATCATAACCCATGATTTGAAATTAAATGATGAACTGATAATTCAAGCATGCCAAATTTCATTCAGCCACCCAATCAAACCTCATTTCGGTTCATCAGTTGATATTAGGTTGTTTTGATGTGAATAGCTATGTCAGTTTTCCGTTTTTCTTCACCAATTTCTAAATTGCAATTAGGCTCTTCATTGCAATTTTTACCTTCGGCCAAGCATGAAACAATAATCATTGATCTGCATAATTCATAATGATTGAATGTTAAGGTTTGACATTAAATCATATGTGAATTAATAAAAAGCTTATCTTGTCTTAATCCAAATTTCGTCGACACATGCTGTGTGTTATTTTGTTGCAGACGTGATAATTGCAACTCCTAGACCATAAGATTTTAATCATGGCAATTCATTGCGCTTAGCCATTTTCAAATCTTTATTATTTTCTTTTAAATACAAACATCAATATGAGCAATTCGTTGGTCGTCTTATTGCATAGAAGAGTCTTATTAATAGATTTTTCATAGATTTCCTTCTAATAGTTACATACTATGAGCAAGATGCAGAAAAGTCACAAATCTTCGGCCAGATTTTGTGAAGAGAAAGAAATTCATCCTCTTCAATATCATGAACCTCTGTCGCCACCGTTTAAAGCAGATGTTCTGGATGACAGCACTGGTAGTGAAAATGAAGACTCTGATATTCAATCCAGGTACATACGACTCCCTCACAGGAAGAGAAGGAAAATCATAGATAAACATGCTGACCGAGACGATACAGTTATCCGAGATTTTATAATCAATTTAGTCCCTGTCACTCCACCAATCCCCTTGAAGGAGGGACAAGTGGTCGATCTTTCAGTTTTTGAGGAAATTGTCGATCATCGTGTATCTGGCTACAGGTGCAAATGTATTCTCATAGTCTATCCCTTCTTTCTGGGAGAAGCCACGTGCCACAAATCGTGTCTTGTATTTCTCTATGCTGCCATCTGGAGAATGCTTGATCTTGTATATCCACTTGGAAGTCACCACAGACTTCCCTTCTAGTCTCGGGACCACATCCCAGACATCATTCTTCATGATCGACTGGATTTGCTTCATTCATTGTTGTATCTCGGATCCTGGGTGCTTTTGGTTCTTCAATGTCTTCAACGGGTATCTTTCTTGATCTTCGTTGCTTGTTCTTCGAAGCAAATATCTCTTGTAGGTGATGGTACATGATATTTCCTACAAGACAAGTTCAATTACATGATTATAAACATCTCATATTTTCTAGAAAAAATTCTTATGCATAAGGGCATCGGTCATGTAATCATGCAATTATCTTAGCTAGTGCTTCAATACAACATTCATCCATATCGTGCATTAATACGGTAACTTTCTAGATGCCTTCCATATCTACCAAAACATTGTTAAGAGTGTGCACTACTCTCAACATGTCAGCAAAGGGGTTTCATTCTAGATAAGTAGCAATGGAATGTTGTACAGTACCATAGGCCACTTACCCATTACTTGCATATTAGTAGTATCTTGTTCATTAATGTAACTTTTCTAACATGCATAACACATATCTAGGAAGATAAGTATGTACATGAATCAACAATATAATTTAAGTAATCACACATGCAAGAAATAACAATTCAAATACTTATCTTTGTTTGGTAGTTGGGTGGACTTCCTCTTGATATTTTCTTCCTTGCCAGAGCTACTGGAATGTGCTCCCTCTTGATCTTTGCTTCCTTTCTGGAGCTACTAGAGTCTCTGATAGTGTACTCGATTCTTCTTCAACTTAACCAATGTTGAGAGGTTCTTTTATAGAGAATTGATCTTTATTTGCTTTCTGGAGTCCAACTCAGTAGGAGCTTCTCCTACTCCTTTCATGAAATACTCAAAGTCATCTCTAGCTTCACCTTATGAGATGGAACCTTTTGAATGAATCCATGGAATTGGTTACCTTCATTACAATACATATTCTTCATCAATTTCTTCTCTGGTTCTTTTTCTTGCAGGTTCATCATCTTCCGCGGTGTGAGCAAGGTGTCTTTTCTTATTGGTCTTCATATTATTATAGAGACTTCTATTTCTGGGACAATCTCTAGAGTAGTGTCCCTTCTCATCACATGTATAGCATATAATAGTAGATACATCTCTTTGAGATCTTCTAAAGTTCTCCCCCTGATTCTAGTGGTGGTTTTTTTCCTTCTTACTGTGATGAGGATGCTCCCTTTTGGTGTTATTCTTCCTGGTGTGTGCTGTGAGATCCTCTTCTTCATTATCCATCTTTTCTTCTCAAGCTACAAGTCGAGCTTCTTCTTGTGAGCATTCATCCCATGTCCTACTGAATCTGATTAACTTCTTTCTAGCACAAATTCCTTGAATGAAGGAATCCCATGACCTAGGGAGACCATTCAAAGTGGTCATCACAATTTCTCCATTCTCTATATTTACTCCAACAACTTCAAGTTGATCCTTGATTTGAGAGACCCTTGTAAAGTAAGAATGGATGGTATGATCATTTTGTATCTTCATGTTCTTCAACTAGTTTCGCAATGTCATCTGAGTCCGATTTATATTATTTCCTTCAAATAGCTTGGTTAAGGAATCAAACATCTCTTTAGGTGTCTTTAAGTAATACATGTGTGGTATAAGTTGATCCTTGATAGAATCAACAATAATCCTCTTGGCCTTTACCAAGTTCTTCTTGTGTAAGGATTTAGCCTCATCTCCCTCTGGATTTGGAACTTCTTCATTTATGTAGGTGTCCAATTCATTCTCTTCAAGGACTAGTAAAATCCTATACTTCCATGCTTCTAAATTATTAGCCCCTTCAAGCTTATACTCAAGCTTGGTGTGGTGAGACATCTTTAAAGAGTACTTCAAATGGAAATAGAAAGGCTTTTAGGTCTTACCACTTGACTTGTTGAAGTCGGTTCTGGAGTTGGCTAGGATCTGTTAGAGAAACCCTAAAATTTCAAACTTGGAATTTGAAACTTCTAATTGGACAAATAGATGTGCCTCCTCAAGGAGAGTTGTCCAATGTACTCACTTCCCTAAATCAGTGAACATAAATAAAAAAGATTTGATGCCCTAGTTTTCCTCCGGCAACGGTGACGGGACGAACAATGAAAATCCTCAGAATTGAATTCTGTTTTCATAGGAATATTTGCATAGATGAGGCGAGTATGTTGGTGCAATTGGTTTCTAAAGATTCCAAAAATTGACCCTTGAAAAATTGACTTGTGAGTTTTGGATCTGTAATTTTTGGCTTTTTCTGGTCAAGAGTCAAACTAGGGTTTGACTTATCCTGGGGTTCTACCCAAACAAAAACTTCGATCTTGGTCTCAAAATTTATATTTTGAGGAGGAGAACAATCCTATGCTGATTGCACTCCAAAATTCTTCTTCTGTGAAAAGCCCTAATTTCCCGCAGCAGTGACAGGTCCAAAATTGAAAATGCTCGGAATCAAATTTTGTTTCGACAGAAAGATGCACCCTCCTAAGGTGAGTTATCCTAGACTCCTTTTGATGATGACATGTGGAGAGAAACCAAAAAATTAAGAATCCCTAGCTGCTGTAGCTACACAGTGTCTTCTTCTCAGGTTAGCTCTGATACCATGTTAGATTTTTACAATTTAATCAATATTAATATAGGATCTTACTGAGAGAATAAAAAGCATAGCATAAACACAAGAGACACAAATATTTTCCCAGGGGAAACCATAAAGGTTAAAACTCCGCCACTTCCTCAGAGATAAAATGAGAACCAATACAATGTAACAAAAGTAAAACCCAAAATAGAGATGGTCTTCAGCAGCTTCTCTCTTCTCCACTTGTGTGAACTCCTCCTCTCTCTCACTAATGTGAATTGAGTGAGTGAGTGAATGATTCAAATGAGAGAGGCACCCTCTCTATTTATACTTTAACTTTCACTTGACCTTTTACCCAACTAGGTCGGTCCCTAGTTGTACTTTACTGGGCTGACTTCTTTAGGAGAGTCTAATAACCCATTAACAACTTAACTCTGGGGTCTAATGCCCCGACTTACAATGGAGGGTTAACGTCAATGACTTTACATGACCCAAATACAATAATGACTTTCCTGATCGTAGGAATAAACATTTCTGTTGGAGGTACAATGATAAAATACAAATACAATATAAAATATACAAGTGAATATCTTCCGAAGTTACAATTACATAGAATACATTAGAATGTCTCAAGTGGAGATTATCGAATGGTTGAAGGTTCACTGGAAACCCTTAATCAAATATATTCCAAAAGTGATTGTTCTTCTTAATGGTTGGATATGATTTTATTTTTTGATGGTAGAAAGTTTACAGATCATTCAGACTGGACAAATTTTGGGCTATTGGAAAAGGGTCTTTGGTGTTTATCCATTGGCATACTGGATCTTATCCCTAGAAGGAAAAAGTGACCCATCAACACCTTTGCATTTTGCTACCAGGGTTTCCCCTACATCTATGGTCTACAGAGATTTTTATGGAGGTTTGAAACTTGATTGGTTTCTTTATCCTAGTGGAGGAGGAAACCCTCTTGGCTACGAAAAAAAGCATGCTATGAATTTATATGGAAATAGATTAGGCTAAAGCTCTTCCCGCAAAAGTGCATATTGATTGGTTGGAAGAGATTTGGACATAGATACTAGACCACTAGAAAATTCATTTTCGCTACCATCTGTGTCATGAACCTAGTCATCTTTCCAATGCTTGTCATCATAGCTCCAACTCAATAATTTCTAACTCCTTGAAGGAAAGTGCTCACAATGGTGGTCCCCATAAATCTTGTGAAATTTTACCTCACTATCTTGTTCCCATTCCTTTGGATGCTTCATCGACTAGTGATTTGATGGGTAAGTTTGAGATTTTCCTCCCATTAGTTTTAAGATTTAATCCTAGGGATTATATCTATGAGATGCTTAAATCATATCTTAATTATATAGATTCCATTGATTCTGTCAAAGCCTATCCTTCTAGTCCTCCTTCTCCTTTGGATATTTCACTAGATAAAGGGACTGAGTTTCCCTCTAAGTCCTTGGTGGTGGTAGCTGAACCTATTTTATCGAATTTTACTTCCCATGAAAGGGTTTCTGAACCTATTAGCAGCTTTGTCTCTTTTAAGAATCGAGCTTCCATTGTTTCCTCAAACCCTAGGCTAGAGTTAGTTTCTCATGTGCTTTTGGATGTGGATAGTTTTGATTACTTACAAGAGGATTTTGGGGTTGGTATTGGGTCATTGGATTCTAGGGTTGGACCTGTAGGTTTTTCTTTAGGTCTTGATATTTCATTAACCATTACCATTTCTCCTTCTCCCATTAAATATTCTTAAGAAATTTCTTCGCCTCTTCCTTATTCACTTGACCTAGAGAATTCTAATCCTGTCTCTGATCCCTCTTCAAGAATTGTGATTTCCATTTTCTTTGGTAAGCTATCAGATAAAGATGATGTGATTCCTATCCCTTCTATTAAGACTCAGAATGTAATAACTCAAAAGATTAAATTTAGGAAGGGTAAGAAAGAAAATTTTGGGGATGTTGATTCTACCAACATTTAGGAAAAATTTGTCAATCCAAAATTATCTTCTCAATATCCACTTTGTGTGGATCTTAGAGCATGTTCGCCCCTTCCATCTATTGATCAATGAATATTATTTCTTTTAATATTAGAGGGTTTGGTAGTCACCATAAAATTATTGCTCTGAAAATAATATTGGAAATTAATCACCCCGATGTTCTATTGATTCATGAAACTATGATTTCAAGTCTAAAATCTTGTGATATATTTTTAAAACTTTGTCCTTGTTGGGAATTTTGTGGATTAGATGTCAATGGATTATCTAGTGGGATTCTTGCTGCATGGAACCTTGCTAAGGACTACTTTAAACACTTCTTTACTTGTGCAGGGATTCCTTTAGAAGGGAAGTTTAGAGGATTGGACAATATGGTCAAGATTTTAAATTGCTATGGTCGCTACAAGAAGAAGGAGGTTTTCTGGGACAAGGTTCTATATTCAGGTAATTTAAATGAAACTAACCTTATTGTGGCACGAGATTTAAACATAATCCTATATACATATGATATTTTGGGTTCAAGAATGGCTATTGATCCATTGGCATAATATCTTAGTGATATTTTTGGAAATGCAAATCTGATTGATGTAGCACCTTGTGTAAAAACTCCAACATGGTATAATGGAAGAACTGTAGATTGAGGGGTGGAAAATCATCTTGACAGGTTTTTATTAGTAGATATCTAAAAAGATATCAGTGGTAGGTTCATATCGTGGTCGATATGTTCTGTCGTTTCTGATCATAGACCAATTTGTCTCCAATTGGACTTTGACAAGCATGGTACTTTTGTTCCATTCAAGTTCAATCATAGTTGGATTCAACTAGAGGATTTCTCTGATTTGATAAAAAAATATTGGCCTTCTTATGAAATCTAGGATTGTGATTTGGATATGCACAGATTGGTGTATAAATTGAAATTATTGAGGAAGGAAGTCTCTTGTTGGGAGAAAGACATAAAAAGAGAAAATAGAAGGACCTTCTTCAAATTGAAGTGGAAATCTAGGTCTTGTCTAATGTAATAGATGAGAAATGGTTGTCTAGTAGCACAAAGGAAAATTTCATTTCTCTAGAATCTAAAAAATATTCTCTTCTTAAGCTGGAATAAGAAACTTGGAATCTTAAAAGCAAAGCAATTTGGTTGTCTAAAGGTGATAATAATACGAAATTTTTCCACAGTTTTGCAAATCAAAGAAGAAATAATAATTCTATTTGGGAATTTAAATATTCCATAGGGGATTTAATCTTTGATTGAAAATATTTTGCAGATGGAAGTTATACGACATTTCAAGGATATTTATAGTGGGAGCAGAGCTACCCCCATTGAATCTCAGTTCTAGGTTCTTAAGCACTATCCTAGATTTTATTTTTTTGTGAAGAAGAAGGAAACAAAATTGAGAAGCAATCAATCTAGAGGAGATTAAGTATATTTAAAAAAAAATTGCCAGGGCTAAAATCCTTGGCCTATATGGTTATATAGTGGAGTTTTTCCCTCACTTTTTTTATTTGGTCGGTCTAGATCTATTGAATGCAATAGAAGAATCAAGACTCAAAGGTGAAGTGATTGGTAGTATGAACTCTACCTTCATTACTCACATTCATATCAAGGAAAATCCAGAGCCTTTTAATGAATTTAGACCTATTTCCCTATGTAATTAGATTTACAAGGTAATATCCAAAGCAATTACAAACAAAATCAAACCTATCTTGTCTCAGGAAATATCAAAGGAACAATTTGGATTTATGTCTGGCAGGAAAATCTTGGATGCTATTGAAGTAGCTCAAGAGAGTCTTCACTCTATTAAATAAAAAGTTATTTCATCTCTTATTCTGAAAATAGATTTAATTAAAGCTTTTGATCATGTGGACTGGACCTTTTTACACCTGGTTCTCCTTCAAATTGGCTTACCTGTGGAAGTTTGAATCTGGATTATGGCTTGCATCTATTCAGCTAACTTTACTATCTTGATCAATGGAATTCCTACTGCCTTCTTCAAAGGGCACAGGGGACTTAGGCAAGGTTGTCGTCTTTTACCTCTTTTGTTCTTATTGATTATTAAAGGATTGAGCGGCATTATTTCCAAAGTGAAGTCACAACGAAAATTTAAAGGTATAAAAATACCCCTTATCTTTCAGTAACTCATATTATCTTTGTAGATGATGTT